>CAJVQF010000004.1:1200000-1800000 GCA_911254575.1 Candida sanyaensis
TGTTCAGCCAATTCTCTGGTGAAGAATTCGTTCAATTCAGCGTAGAAGACACCGTCAGCTACTAATTTCTTTTTTTTAGATAAGATAGCGTTAACCATTTTTGATAGAAAGAGGTTTTATATGTTGTTGTAACAAAAAGAAGAGGTAAAAGCTTTATTATGAAAGTGATGTATTTGAAAAATTTTTTTTTTCTTCTTCTTCCCTGTATTGGTGTGTTGTAAGAGAGAAAGTGAAAAATTTTCCTAAATACATATATGCAGGAAAACAAAGAGGATTTTTCAATTTTTTTCACACGTCATGTGACGCTGTTACACAAAACGGTTTACCCGGAAAGTTCACATACAAACGGAAGCTAATAAAAGAATTATTGTTACTGAACTTTTAATGACTACAATCATAACTTTACAATATCTAGATAGGTCATATTTATAAGTTACTATATACTAAATTGTCCTGAAGGTGACAGAGAAGTACTTGTAGTCGGTCATAGCCATGAGCTGATATGGATAATGATGCTAAGTCAAATAATTACTCATCATAATTCAACTACATCATAAGATTCTAATGGCACAAACTTATCTTTTACTGATTTGGGTTTGGTGTTTGTTAGGTTTGGAATATTAAGTTTTTGAAAGTGTTCCAAATATTGATGCATAGTGTGTACATGACATGTATTAGATGCGATAAAAAAAAAAGTGTCCACAATAAATTCTTTGATCACCAAGCAATCACTTAAAGTTCAAATAGAATTCAAAAACAATGTTTGGTCCATCTATTCCAAAGGAACTACTAGAAAAAAGAAAAAAGAGAAAGCTAGAACAACAACAGAATAAAGTCTTATCTGAAGATGAATCTGATTTGGAAGATTTCATTGGTCCAGTACTAATACAGAAACCAGAACCAGAGGCAGCAGCACCAACTACAACATCAAAACCATCATTGTTAGAACTACATCAACAAAAGACACAAGGTAATGAGACAAACACTCAATATGATTCAACAAAGGCATTAAATGATGAAGTGAAAGAGGAACTTTTAAGAAAACTACAGGCTAACGGTGGCTTATCAGGAAGATTTACATCGAGTAAGTAAATTATGATTTAAACGAAAACAATAAAAAACAACATGGGAAAATAAATATATAGCTTATATACATGTTTAATTAATAGCTAATCTGTCATTTTGTTTCTTGTATACTAGTTTTTTTTTTTTATCATAATGTAGTTTTACCAAATAATTCATCTAGTTCATTAACCTCATAGTCTTTTGGTTTACCGTTAATATTTTCGTCATTATCATTATAAATATCATCATTGTCATCATCATCATCATTATCATTGTCATCATCGTTGTCATTATCATTATTTTTTAAACTAAGGGTTATATCTTGGTGAACTATGGGTTTATGTGGTTGCATTACAGTATAGTTAAATCCAGGAGCAACTTTGGTTGTTTGATCATGTACCCATGTCTTATACTTCTCGGACTTTTCATTTTCTGATTGTTCCTTTTTGACTTTATCACGAAGGGAACGAATTTCTTCTAGCCAACTTGTTATTTCATCTTGAGCAATATTTAATTTTGGTGGTACAACTGTATTTGATAAAGTAGGAATCAATTTGTTGTAGTTTGTATTTAAAGTCACTGGCTTTGGAGGTTGATAAATAGGATTTCTAATCAACGGAACTTGCTTTAATATTGAATCAGCTAGGATTGGTTATGTTAGAACATTGATTTCTGTAAATACACATAAATAAATAGAACCAATACATACGCTTATCTGTGTCATACATTGTGAGTTACTAGTAAATAGTGCTGAACAGAAGGCTGTCCCCGTAATGAGCAAAGTTGATTTAATTAGCGTTGAATTTTATTCGCGCAGCCTAAAATACATTAATTTAAAAAAAAAAAAAAAAAAAAAAAAAAATACTAAAAAAAAAATATGCGACATTAGTGGCTAGTCCCTTTTTGTACCTTCCCCTCCTTTTCATTTTTCGGTTCCCATTCCCCGTGACACAGAATAATACAAAAGAAACTCATCTCTCCAGCTGTATACTACTGTACATTTACAAGTTATTACAAATCTATCTATCTATTCATCATCACTTTCATTAAATGCAAATGTAAAGCCATTACTTGAATTGGAATTATTTTCTGTCAATGAACACCATGCTTTACTCTTACCAGTTTCTAATTCAAAAGTTTTCAACTCAATTTTGACAAGTTTCTCTAATGCGTGTGATAATAACTCCTCTTTATCATTATTAATCAATAATTGCTTGAAAATTTCAAAAACAGGTGTTCTTGGTAAATTATGAACCTCACCACAATCTTCATCCAAGTCATAATTTTTGAGTTGATTAAAAGAATCCAAAAATTCCTTCAATACTAAATCATTCGAATCCTTCACGATAACATCTAAACATTGTTTGATTTCTTTTAATCTAAATCCACTTATTTGATCTGGCTTGTTCTTTAAGAAATTTAATACTTGAGGTAATTTGGAAGTTGGTACAAAATTTTGTGTAATGGCAATTGAATCATCAATATTAATTACTGTATGCCACCATCCACTAGGAACATGCATACATTCACCAGGGAAAGTAATACCAATTAAACATTCGTCAATTTTAGTGGAATCATTGAAAAATCCAGAAAGTACCCATTCAGCAACACTAACAGGTGATGTAACTTCACTTTCTTCTTCATCGGTTCCAACACCTGGAGGTGTAACATGGGGTGGTAACATAATCCAGATCTTACGTCCAACAATGGCTGCATTCCATGCTGATGTGGAATTTGGATCTTTATGGAAAGTAGAACCGGATCGAGCAGATCCAATGATTATCCATGCATGATCTGGACGACAATTGAATCCTTGTTTGGTATCATTAAATACTGTAAATAAATCTTCTTGAAAAATTTCGGGAACTTCATATTCTTTTCGTAGTATTTTCATGGCATCACTTTTACAATCAAACAAATATAATGGAGATTCATCTTTATTGTTATGAAGATATTGAGCATATTTTGCCAATTTCCATCTTACTGATTCTTGCGTAAATGTTATATCTGGAAAACGATTCACCAAAGTTTCAAAATCCCAATTTGGCCAACGAGTGGTATTCTCATTCACCAAGATAAATGGTGTATCATGATAATTAGTATTAAATTCTTCTAAATTGATTTCTGATTCTATTATTCTTTGAATTCTACCATGAGGTAATTTACCTAATTGTCCAAGTAATGCATCACGATGATAAATTTCTTCTTCCTTGATGATTTTTCCAAAAAGTTTTTCATAATCAATTTGTGAACATTGGAACGGACGATAAAGAATATCAGAACACAATAAATTTTCAGGTAAATAAACCACTTTATTATCTTCTTTAATATTTAAAACGGTGTTTCTCCAGGATCCTAACCATGGTAAAGTATCATAATGTTCAATTTTGTTCATATAGATTTTTTTCCATATTTCCTCATCATACAAAAATGCATACAATAATCTTGAAACATGGGACAAATTCAAAAGGGTTTGAACATCCGTGATATGATGTATTATTTGCATAATTAGTTCATCAGGAAATATATTTAATTTCCCCAAGGAGTTTTGTTTTTGCTTGATTAAATCTGGATCAGATCCCAGAAGAAGGGAATTTCCACTCGGTTTCACATTTAAGGGATGTTTACTGGCAATGCTGTAAATCGAAATGTTACGCTTCTGATCTGCGTAAGCATAAGGTGTATATTTCTGTCTTTTTGACTGGGGCTCTACTGTCATTTTTGATTATATGAAGAATGAGTCTAGTATTGCGTTTTGTAGATTTGAAAATTTTCAGATTCTTATATTTTTTTATTTTTTTTAAGTATCATACGATGATGGGATTTTTTTTTT
Source organism: Candida sanyaensis (assembly GCA_911254575.1). NCBI lineage: Eukaryota > Fungi > Ascomycota > Pichiomycetes > Serinales > Debaryomycetaceae > Candida > Candida sanyaensis. Next base: position 1,203,899 of record CAJVQF010000004.1, read on the forward strand.
TTTTTTTTTTTTTTTTGGCTGCGAAGAAGAGAGCGTCAAATAAGAAGAAAAAAAGGAAAAAAAAAATAAAGTTCGATCATAAACGAAAAATTGTACAGTACGTAAATATTACATAGTTTCCATTTTCTTGTATTATAGATTTTAAAAATATACAGTACATTATTATTGATTAATAACCAATTTTTGAATTTCTTCTTTGTTTTGTGCCTTTTGTCTAATTCTTTCTTCAATAGTATTTCTTGTAAGTAATCTGTAAACAGTAACCACCTTAGTTTGACCAATTCTATGAGCACGGTCCATGGCTTGTGCATCAACTGTTGGGTTCCAATCAGAGTCATAAAAAATAACTGTGTCTGCAGAAGTTAAATTCAAACCTAACCCACCAGCTCTTGTTGATAACATAAAAATAAAGAACTCAGGATTGGTCTGCCATTGAGTAACCAATTCTCTTCTTGATTCAATGGTAGTGGATCCATCCAACCTCATGAATTTATAATTTCTGAACGCTAGATACTCTTGGAAAATTTCCATCATACGAGTCATTTGGAAATAAATCAAGATTCTATGTCCATTCTTCTTCAAATCAACCAACAATTCATCAAGTTTAGCTAATTTACCACATTCAGCAATAAACCTCTCCATAGATGGCATGCGGATGTTGGAATAATCAAAAGTTGGAACCGGCAACAAGTTTGATTTTGGATAAAATTCTAATGGTACTTCACGTTTCATCAAATCCGCTTCTGTTGTTAAAGACAATGGAACCAATGAAGCTCTTATGGCAGGATCAAACAAAGTAGATTTTATTTTGTTGGTAAAGTTCAGCGATGAACAATTCACTGTAATTGGTGGAGCAGATGCAACTGGATTGGAAGCAGGCTCTAGTTTATTCATATACATATCTTGAGAAACCTGGTCAACCACCGAATACAAACCAGAAAGAACAGACGAGTTGGAACGTGGTTGATTATTATACTCGGAGATTAACAATTTCTTATTCTCGGGAATAAAGTCACCTTCGTAAAGGTAATGTAATCTACCAAGGGAATTATTCTTATCATTATGAGTATAATTTTGTAATTCCACAGCACGTGAAAGAATATTCTTCCGAGACAATTCCTTGAGTTCACCTCGAGAAACATTTATAGATTTCAACCACCCTAGTTGTTCAGTATTTTCTGGATTGTATATGCTGAATTTTTCAATTACTGAATCAGGGATGTTGTTTTCATAATTTGGACATAAAAGTTCGTCATAAATCAAACGAGGTAACAGATAATCAACAATATTTTCGGTCGAGTAACCCATTTCCAATTCATTAGACTCACGCAAAAATGAACCTGTCTCAGCAAATTTACCAAAAGAAAACGGTGATCTGACATCAGCTCGTTCAAATAAATCTGGATGGTTACACACTTTTCTGAATTGCATTACCAAATTTGCCAACGAACTATCCGAACCTGAAGTTGCAGAATCAAGCAAATCAGAGTCCAGGATGGATATTTGAGATCTCAATTGTTGATACAATTTCTTTTGTCTTGTAGTCAAATCACAGAAGATATCCACTTCCACTTTATCCCCCAATTCACTTTGCACATTCTTCTTGATTCTTCTCAACATAAATGGTTTCAAGATCATATGTAATCTTCTTAACTGTTGTTCATCCAAACTTGTGTTTGATTGAGCATGACTTTCAATATCCTTAGAAAACCAGTCACTAAATTCATCATGGGAATCAAACAAGGTTGGCATGATAAAATGTAAAAGTGCCCATAATTCTTGCATGGAGTTTTGTATAGGTGTACCAGTCAACAAAAGTCTATTACGACATGATAATGATAGCAATGACTTCCATCTTGAGGATGAAGAAGATTTGATAGCTTGTGCTTCATCCAAAATCATATACTGCCATTTCATTTTCTGAAAGTATGCTATATCAGCAACGATCAATTGATATGAAGTAACCAAAACATGGAAAGGCGTCTTTACCATACCTCACACTTCTTCTATCCCAGAATTTACGCAAAATTTTTCTATCTTTAGTATTCCCCCAGTATGGTAGAACCTTAAATTCAGGTACAAACTTCGTGATTTCTTGTTGCCAATTATGCAAGGTGGAAGCAGGGGTAACAACCAAATACGGACCCCAAATATTATGTGTTTCAGCCAAGTAAGATAACACAGATATACTTTGGACAGTTTTACCTAAACCCATCTCATCGGCTAAAATACCGTTGATACCTTGTTCGTATAAATTAGCTAACCAATTCAAACCTTTCAATTGGTATTCCTTTAAGGTACATTTCAACATATCTGGTTGTGGTACTGTAATATCTCCCATCAATGTAGGGTTTTGGAAGTTCATTTCTTCTCCATTTGTATCTGGATTCTTGAATGGCTCATCATTATCAAATTGTCTTGCCTTATTTTGAGCGTTAACAAGAGCGTTTTGTGCATTTTCAGCAGCCATTCTATGCAAAGCATCTTCATCATCATTATCAAAATCAAGTGTATTTATATCATGAGAAGCAGTTCCATCAATATCTGCATATTTATCCAAGTGTTTCTTGTCTTGAGGTTTGAAATTACCATCAGAATCAGCACCCTCGATTTCATCAGTTTTGATTTTCTTACCAATAAAATGTGAATATAATTCTGTTTGAGTAATCAAGAAATTCAACTTTCTTGCTTGTCTTTTGGCTTCTCTTTCTTCTTCTTCTTTCTTTGCTTTATCCAACAATTCCTTTTCGTGTTTCTTTTTCAAATCACGTTCGATTCTTTCATTACGTTTCCAGAAATTAAACATTTCTCTCATTGCCCTTCTTGCTTTGGTGGTTAAATCCTTTTGATTCTTGGTGTTTTTCAATTGCCATCTCTTTGCTTCTCTAGCTGCCAAAATACACGTCTTTCTAAGATTGATAAGTCTAGCTTGAGTAGATTGTTGCATCAACCTACTAACTTTTGGACCATCTTTTCTTGACATATCCTTCCAAATAGCGATATAGGTATTATCATACTGTCTCATGAACGCTTTATACTCTTTGGCTGTCATACCTGCGGCAGCAGCTGGGGAAACAACAGCTTTAACTTTACCTTCTTCCTCTACTTTTGCTCGTTTCACATCACCACCAGAAACACTTTCTACTGGTTCCTCCTTTTGAACAATTTCCAAATCTTTCCCACCTTCAGCAGCATCTTCGTCTTCAAAAGCTTTTCTTTTAATCTTTGGGCGACTACTACGTCTGGGCTGTAATTCAAATTGACCCTGAACGCCAGTACCTTTTGGCTTAATAAGTATAGGTTGTTGTTGGTGATGTTGTTGCAGTTGCAGGTGTTGCAGTTGTTGATTTGAATCGGACAGTTGTTTACCATGTTGCGAATGGCTATCTTCTGAATTCATGGTATTATTGTTCATTATTCCAGCACCAACACCAACACTAGCATCACTATGACCCTTGGTGCCATTTGACGTCGGAATTTTCGAAGCATCTTCAGTAGCAGCTGGTCTTCTTCTTCGGGTTTTGTGATCCACTTTATGGATTTCTCTGGTAGATCCCCACTTGAATTCTTTCCCTCTAGTACTGTTGTGATGTAATGGTTTGGAGTAGTCAATGTAGTTTAATTCTTTATTTTTATTTGTATCACTGATTTTGTTATTCCGTGATGAAATATCTTCCGCAACCACCCTATCAATATAATTCGAAGCAAACTGACCAGTGCCTATAAGATAATTGTTAAGTTTGGCTTCATCAAACTTTAGTAATTTCAAATTGTGATTGATCTGTTGATAATGATCCAATTTATTAATGACATTTATATTGTTTTCAAATGTAGCTTTGTATTTCTGATCAATAGTAGGAGTGAATGTTGAATTATTAAACTCAAAATTGCTTGGTAGTATTCCCGCTACTATTGAATCAGATGCCTGTTTATGACCTGTGGCATCTCCATTTACGCGTTTCAATGGGGACAGTATACTTGGTTGATGAACCGAGTTGTTGCTTACAAACAGATGGTCCACCTGATCAACACTAGGAGATATGGTGGTTGGTACTACTTGAGTTGACTCAGCCTGATGAGTTAATTTTTCATGTTCATGATCATTTTGGAACCTTTCTGCCAAAGGTGAACTAAGTGACGATGATGGTGTTGTTGATGTTTCAGGAGGCTGATTCTCTAGATCAGTTGTATTACTCTTTATTTGTTTCTCAGAGGCAACGTTATTATTGTCTACCGATAGCATGGATGAGATGTTCATAATGTGTGATGTTTCCTAAATAGTCTCTATTCGATATAGGAGGATCGTGATCAATAACCAACGGTATCAAATAATGATTGATTGATGGGTCGTTGTTGCAATAAGAAAAAGGGCGAATGATTATTAAATCCTTAAAAGCAAAGAATGCTTGGGCTCAAAAATTTTTTACTTTCGTTCAATTCCATTTACTCGTTCTTTGTACAATCCCAACGAGAGAGAGAGAGAGAGAGAAAGGCAACGTTGAGTGAGTGAGAGAAACTGTACAGTCAAGTTAATTTTTTTTTTTTTTTTTGCACTTTGTTTCTCACTTCTTTGCTTATATTAAAACAACAAAACAATTCACGCTTAGCTAGAGTATATGCAGGACGACAAAGTTTTTGTCTTTAGTCTCATATTATCACCAAATTTTTTTTTCAACCTATTTCCAGAGATAAACAAATTACGACAAAGATAATAACTCAATATATTGTAAATGAAAAAACAAAAAAAAAATAACTAAATAAAATTCCATCTTATGAATTTTCACTGACAGACAAATTTGTCAAGAAATCGTAAATCATTTTCTAATTAAAAGAAAGTAGGAGAATAATTCAAATGGTTGTCTAAAAGGAAAAAAAAAAAAAAAAAAGAATTAACCCTAAACTAGAATATGAAACCACAACAATAATCAACCAAAATTTAATTAACGGGAATGATTTGTGTGTGTGAAACAGAACAAAAAAAAAAAAAAAGAAAAAGAAAGAAAAACTAAAAAAACAACAACAACAACAAAAACAAAAAAGTATGAGCAATGATTCTCCACCAATCATGTTAACATACACGCATTTAGTTTACTACGAGGCGACCACGATAAAAGAAAGAAAAAAAAAAATAAAAAACAAGAAACTACGAATATGTATTTGTCCAGACGTTTATAGGAAATCATTATGCTTTTAATAAAGTGGAATGTGAATCATGTTCAATTCTTATCATCATCTATAATGAGTATAAATAAAGAAAGTCTTCTCTTTTTATTTGTTGTTTTAAGCGTGATGGTGACGTGTATGCCAATTCAATCACAGAAAATATCTCCAGTGTCTATTCTAAGAATTAGCAAATCACATAATTAGTGATTACCACTTAGGAAAACTCAATTACATGTAATATACTGCAGTAAATGAACACGAAACCAATAACATTTTCGTAAGTGATCAAATAAAAAAAAAAAAAAAAGAAAAACGGCGATCAATTAATACGTTGGTTAAAACCGAATCCAGAATCCGAACGCAAACTTTGGTGAAAATTCTGGAAATTGAAAAAAACCAAGTTCTGAGGCAAAAAATAATAATAATAAAAAAAAAAAAATTTTTGACCAGAAGCCACCCTTCCTCCCCCTCATTCCGGTTTACAAAGGATAACAATTCAACAGACACGGATTCTTTTGTTTTTCTGTTAAATTTATCACCAACTTTACACAACAATCAAATATTAACTAGCAATCATGGGTATGGATCATCCTGCATTTACTTTATCTGCCTTGTGTGCAATTGGTGGTGTTATGGGATACGCACGTAAAGGTTCCTTTCCTTCCTTAATTGCGGGCGTAGCCTTCTCGGCCCTTTACGGTGGTGCAGGTTATTTGTTGAAACAAAATGCCGACTACGGTTTAGAGTTGGCTTTGGGAACCTCTACTTTCTTGTTGGTTGCTGGTTTGGCCAGAGCTATCCCAACATCATTTTCAAAACCAATTCCTGTTACTTTGGTTATTTTGGGTGGTGTTTCTACTGCTTACTATGCTAAAAAATACAATGAATTTTATCCAATCTTTGCTTAAACTGGTAGAATGTTTAATGTGTAGATAGACGTGTTTATATGATAATAACAGAAACTAAATATTCTTCATTTTATTTTATTTTATTTTCCTTTTTTTTTTGTTTTTTTTGGTAATTGACATTAATTCTTTGCATTTAATACTTTATGATACACAATTGTACTTACTGTTGAGATACTTTTAATTGTTTTTTTTTTTTAGTTATCTCCAACCCATTCTCTGGCGGATTTGAACAATTCAATCCATGGACCATATGGACCCCATTCTTTTCCTTGTTCAGTTGGGTACCATGAGTTGGATTCCTTTCTACAGACTCTTTCTGGATGAGGCATCATAGCCAAGACTCTACCATTGGCATTAGTAATACCAGCAATACCATTTGGTGAACCATTTGGATTAAATGGATAAGTTTGGGTACTATTACCATAGTTATCAATATAACGTACAACACCCAATTCAAATTTGTCTTGAGCGGATGAATCCTTAAATTGAGCTCTACCTTCACCATGAGCAACAACAATTGGTAATTTAGAACCTTTCATATTTTGCAAGAAAATAGAATTGTTCTTAACTTTATCTTCAACTTCAACCATAACAAATCTGGCTTCGTATTGTTCGGATAAGTTACGTTCAAAAGTTGGCCAGTTATCAGTACCTGGGATTAATTCAGCTATTCTACTCAAGAATTGACAACCATTACAAGCACCAAAGGCAAATGTATCAGTTCTATCTTGGAAAAATCTCTTGAATTCTTCACGTGCCTTATCGTGGAACAAGACGGATTTTGCCCAACCAGCACCGGCACCCAAAACATCACCATAGGAGAAACCACCACAGGCAGCAAAACCTACGAAATCATCCAAACTAACTCTGCCTTCTAATATATCAGACATAGTGACATCATAAACATCAAATCCAGCTTGTTGGAAACACCAGGCCATTTCTTGTTGAGAATTGACACCTTGTTCTCTTAAGATGGCAACCTTAGGTTGTTTGGAGTATGATTTGAATTCATTTGGTTTGAAATTCAATTGGTATGAGATACCAGGATCTTTATCATCTTTGATGGAATCGTATTCTTGAGCAGATGTGTTTGGATTATCTCTTAATTTTTGAATATGGTATGAGGTGTTAGACCACAATTGTTGCAAATCAGCACGAGTAGAAGTAAATATTGGAGTACTATTGAAGGAGATATCAATTGATTGAGAATCAAATTTAGGTGTACCAACAATTTGAATGTACTCTTCAGAAATACCACTAGAAGCAAATATTTCCTTGAATTTAGCCAATTCTTGAGCTTTAATTTGGAAAACAGCACCCAATTCTTCATTGAATAATTCAGTGTAGAGATCTTCTTTACTGTTAACAGTCAAATCTAAACCACATCTTCCAGCAAATGCCATTTCGAAAACAGTAGTAATTAAACCACCTTCGGATCTATCATGATAAGCCAAGACATCAAAACCTTTGTGTAAAACAATCAAGGCTTCTAAAAATGATTTCAAAACTTGATGAGAGTGAACGGTTGGAGCAGAATCACCAACTTGTTTGTAAACTTGAGCCAAAGCAGAACCACCCAATGATTTACTAACATTAGCAGCCAAATCAACCAAAACCAAAACAGTTTCTTCTTCAACATTTTGCAATTGTGGAGTCCAGGTATTTGAAGTATTATCAACTGGAGCAAATGAAGTTATGGTCAAAGCCAAAGGAGCAGTGACTTCTTTATCATCCCATTTCATTTTCATAGACATGGAATCTTTACCAACTGGGATAGAAATACCCAAATCTGGACACAAATCAAGACCAATAGCTTGGACGGCTTCGTATAATTTAGCACCTTCACCATCATGAGAAGCAGCAGACATCCAATTAGCGGATAATTTAACGTGTTTCAAAGATGGAATATCAGCAGCAAAAATGTTCAACAAGGATTCAGCAACACACATTTTAGCAGAAGCACTAGCAGAAATTAAAGCCAAGGTTGGTTTTTCACCCATAGCCATAGCTTCACCAGTGGTTAAAACAGTTTCACCAAGAGAAGTAGCAGTAACACCAACATCAGCAACTGGAACTTGCCATGGACCAACCATTTGATCACGGTCGACCAAACCAGTGACAAATCTATCACCAATGGTAATAAGGAAATTTTTGGAACCAACAGCTGGCAATTGTATAACCCTTTGAATTGATTCAGTGAGTTCCAAACTTTGGGTTTGGAATGGTTGCAATTTCAAGTTTTGAGTAACAGCAGTTCTGGACATCTTTGGTGGTTTACCAAACAAGACTGACATTTCCAAGTCGATTGGAGTGGATTTCAATAAAGAATCAGTCAAAATTAATCTTTGTTCTTCAGTAGCTTCACCAACAACGGCAAATGGAGCTCTTTCACGTTCACAAATTTTAGCAAAAGAGTCCAAGTTTTCTGGAGCAACACCCAAAACATATCTTTCTTGGGATTCATTACACCAGATTTCCATTGGAGACATACCTGGTTCCAAAGATAAAATAGATCTTAATTCGAATTTGGCACCCAAGTCATTGTCATGGACCAATTCTGGCAAAGCATTGGATAAACCACCAGCACCAACATCATGAATAGATTGAATTGGGTTACCTTCTTTACCCAAAGAAACACAAGCATTGATAACTTCTTGAGCTCTTCTTTGGATTTCTGGATTACCTCTTTGAACAGAGGCAAAATCCAAATCAGCAGAACCTTCACCAGATGAAACTGAAGAGGCAGCACCACCACCTAAACCAATCAACATGGATTGACCACCAAGGACAATTAATTTAGCACCTGGTGTAATTCTGGTATCTTTCAAAGCCAAACCTGGTCTAATGGCACCCATACCACCAGCTAACATAATTGGCTTATGGAAACCTCTAATTTCTTGTTTACCTTCGGCATTTTCAACTTCAGTAGTCAAAGTTCTGAAATAACCATTAATAGCTGGTCTACCAAATTCATTGTTAAAAGCAGCAGAACCAATTGGAGCTTCCAACATGATATCTAAGGAAGAAGCAATATGATTTGGTTTACCAACATCTCTTTCCCATGGTTGTGGTAAGGTTGGGATATTCAAATCGGCAACGGAGAAACCAGACAAACCAGCTTTGGATTTAGAACCTCTACCAACAGCACCTTCATCTCTGATTTCACCACCAGAACCAGTGGCAGCACCAGCAAATGGAGAAACAGCAGTTGGATGGTTATGGGTTTCGACTTTGACTAAAGTTTGTACTCTTTCTTTAATAGATTTCCATTGTTTGGTTTCGAAATCTGGGGTCCAAACATAACCTTCAGGACCTTCAAAAACAGCTGCATTATCAGAGTAGGCAGAAATAGTGTATTGTGGGTTTTTATTGTGAGTATTTCTGATCATTTTGAACAATGATAAATCTTTTTCAACACCATCAATATTCCAATCAGCATTAAAAATTTTATGACGACAATGTTCAGAGTTGACTTGAGCAAACATAAACAATTCGACATCAGTTGGGTTACGACCAATAATTTCAGTAAATGCATTGATCAAATAGTCAATTTCACCTTGATCCAATGCTAAACCTAATTCCTTGTTAGCCTTGATCAAATTGTCCTTGTTTGAAATAATATCAACAGTAACCAAAGGTTTTGGAGAATGATGAGCAAACAAATCATCATGTTGAGGAACATTGGAACCAAAGTAAATAGTTTGGGTCATTCTATCAAAAACTGAAGTCAAAAGAGTTTCGGATGGGTAAGAATCTAATTTGAAACCATTTTTGGTTTTAATGACCAAGGACAAACCACGTTCAATTCTTTCAATTTGATCACTTAATCCACAGATTTGAGCAATATCAGTAGCTTTTGAAGACCATGGGGAAATAGTACCAGGTCTTGGTAAAATTTGTACAAAGTAAGTACCACCTTCCAATTTAATAGAAGCACCATCGGTAGTGGTGGAATCTTTAACCAATTGTTGGTTTAATGGACTGTTTTCAATAGGATTATCATAAGTTAACAAAACTTTCAACAATTCCAATTGTTTATCAGTTAATTCTTTTTTCAAGGAAACATAGTGAGTGTATGCACTAACAACTTCTTCAATGATATCAGTTTGACCAACTTTTTTTTCAACTTCTTGAATCAAGTTATTGACTCTGAAAGATGATAAGGCTTTTGGACCTGATAAAATAAGAAAGTTACTCATGGATAAGACGTTCTTAACCCTTTTGTAGATTATAATGGAGATAGGTGGAGATCTAATTTCAAAAAGAAAAAAGAGAGAAGAAGAAGAAGTAAGATGTTACAGATGTAGAAATTTTTATTTAGAATCTGGTAAATGTGCGATGGTTCGCACAAGGAGATTTCGATGATGATGAGATTACTCAATGTAACCTTTAGTACTGTAGAGAGAGAGAGAGAGAGAGAGAGAGAGAGAGAGAAAAAAAAAATTGATTATTTAATTATATTGATCTTGTCGTGCGAAACTCAGGATTAGCGTTTTTGACTCTTTCTCTCTATCATTCTCATCTCGTAGAATTTTTTTTTATTTTTTTTTTTTTTGATGCTATGTTTTTGTTTGGTTGAGATGAGGAAATTAGCGAATAGATAGCAATCAACTTTTAGAACAATTCACTAGAAATGGCTCAGGGTAATTTAAAATTGAAATCTAAGAAGGCAGCTAGAGTCACTAAAAAACAACTCAATCCAAAGAAAGCTGCTCCAAAGATCATTAAAGCAAAGAAAACCACTGCTAAAGAAGCTCAAAAATTTGTCAAAGTTCATCAATCACAATTAACTACATCTACTGAGAAATTAATTTCTCTGAGAGTTGGTCATTTGGAATTATTAAAAGGCTCAAGAAGACAAGTTGAAAAGGAAAACAAGGAAGCCAATAAGAAACAAAAATAATGAAATCAAATAATGAAATATTATCGGATTTACCTTCAAAGTTCCATCGATCTTTAGAAGATGATAATACGAAAACAGACGAAAGCCTTCACCACAAAGAGCTAGTTGAAATAGCGAGACAGGTTCATGGTGACAAGAATGTGACCCGTATACCATTTAATGGAGAGGAGACAAATAGTCATCCCAAACTACGAGCACTAGAGGAAGAACAGGGTAATAAGAGACTTAAATAGATTAACGAAAATATAAAGTTAAATAACGATAGTTTGATGCATGTGTAAGCAATGAAAATTCCGACAATTATCAAAAGATGGTAAGCTTTGTTTTTGTTTGCAACCGTTTTTGTGTTAACAAACCTACGGAGAAACAACCAATTGTGACAGACACACACACACACACACATTTATGAACATGTTTATCTAGTTTAATTATTTTATTTTAAAGTATTTATATTTATCAATAAATAATACCCAGATCTAAGCTGGAATTGGTCTATATAAAGCATCTTGAGCTTCCATTTCTAAATTCTTTCTTTTAATATGACTTTCTTGAGATTTGACAAACCCAATTAAAGCTGACCCAAAAATAGCAGTAAGAACTACCAATATAGTATTGATAGGACCAGGATTCATATTGAAATATTGATGAGTTGCCTTATCCATGACTTGTTGTAATATATTGCATACCCCAGAAAATGCAATGATTGTTCCGTAAATAGTACCAAAGTTATCATATCCAAAGACTTTGGCACAAAAGTCACTTACGGCAGTATAATAAAATGGTCTATAGACCACAAGTGCTAAAATACCAGCATAAGTAGCTGGTAACCAACTCATTAAACCCGCAACCCCAATAAATAATGATAATCCACACAAAATGTTTAATACTGTCAATGTGGTCAAATTATCTAAAATAAGTCCAATGAATGGGATTGCACATAAACCACCTAAAGGAAGTGCCAAATCAAAGAAATGATTGATTGATGTTGCTAATTCATCATCACCGTTATATAAATATATCATTTGACTCTTGATAGTAGCGACAAAATAATTGATACGTAACATTTGAATGGTGGTAAATAAACACATACCCCAAAACCACCATGAATTCAATTGTTGACTAATAGTGGCACCATGTAACACCCCAAACACTCCACCAGATTTGTTGATTAATTTAATGTCTGCCTCTTGTTCATAATGGGACTTAACTGACAGGTATGAAGCTCTCAGAGCGGTTGATTCCCTTCTACTGGTTGGAGCAGATGCACGTCTCATTAATAATGAAGTTGTTTCTGAAATAGTCGGTTGATAACGATCCACAGAATCCAAAGCTGACGGCGATGAAAATGTCAATTCACGATCTGCCGGAGTTAATAAATCCTCATCCAATGGTTTTCCAGTCTCATCAATTCCTGTTTCTGCAATCTTGGCCAAAGTACCAACAGTTTTATATGAATCCCTAGGCATGATAAAAACTTGACACAAGAAAATGAACAACGGTACAATCAAATAAACGGAGAAAAATTTACCAACAGAAAGGTTGTTAACATGGGTATAATATAATCTATAACATAAAAACAATGCCGATGAAGAATCAAATGCACCAGTTAATAATGCCAAAATCAAACCTGAATTTTTTGGGAAAGAATTTGCCAATTGAAAACAAGAAATAAAAACAAAAGGTCCAGCAAGTGCCAATAATGTATATCCGGTTAAGTATCCATCAATTATACTAATAGAATCTGCAAATTTCATACTCAAAGCTCCCAAGGCCAATATGACCGCACCAATCAGTCCAGTTAATTTTGGTCCATAGGAGTCTAATATAGACCCTACTGGTAAAGCAGAAATATTAGTTACCATACAAGCAACAGTGAACAACAAATTCAAGGATAAATCTTGTTCAACACAACGTACGTCATCGGATGATGAAGTTGTTGGATTTGTTGAAACTTTACATTTATTTTCATAAATGTGTTGGGAAATAAAGATTGGCTTTATAGCAGCAAATCCAAAAACCGGACCAGCAGCAAGTAAACACCATGCTATGGCGCATGCAACTTGTACTATTCTTGTTGGCAATGGAGGTAAATTGGCCATAATGTCTTAGTTTAACAGGAGTATATTGAAACTGAAATTATCTGGTAGCTAATATAACCAGGAAATATTCAAAAAAATAAAAAAAAAAGATTGTAAGAATTTGGAGAAAAAAAAATTCAAGACTGTTTTTGACCTTTGCTGATAGCAATAATACTAGTTAAAAAAAAAAAAAAAATAAAGTCTACTGAATTTGTGGAGAGTCAAAGTGATGTATATTTATAACAAATGATTGCTACCCATTGACATATCAAACGGCATGTTCCCGTAAACTTTCGGGAAGCTCCAGCAAAAAAATTTTCTTGTGTTACTTTTTTTATTTTTTTATTGCTTATCATTCACGGAAAACCCCGTAATTAAGCAAGATTCTCTAAACTGAAAAAAAAAATCTAGATCTACAACAAGTTATACCGCTACGGGCAAATAAGTTTATTCTTATTGCCATATAAAACCGTCAACAAGGTAAATAAAAATAAATTATATTTGAAAACAAGCTATATTCAACCTAAGGAGAATTTCAAAATGGGGAAATATCATCATCAACAGTTTTATAGGCATAAGCTTTATTACTAGCCTTTAAATAAATATGATGTATACAAATGGCAAACATATTCAATATAACGAATCCAAACAAAGCAAAAACAAATCTCATTCCAGGTTTATCATAAATAGGTGTGGATTTCTTCTTATCCTTATCATCATCAGAAGAATCATCCAGGGAATTATCATTATTGGAACTATCGTTGTTGTTGTTGTTGTCATCGCTATTGTCATCTCTCTCAACTAAAACTTCAATTGATCTTTGTTCTAGTTCTTCTATTTGGGCTGTGGCTAATGCATCGGGAGCAACGAAATCTTCCTCAACGATGATATTGTCTAAATTTTTGGATAATTCATATGATTGAATATTACATGAATATAGGAAATATGTGGTGAATAAAAATATACCCACAATGAATAGTTTAATCACAATCTTACTAAATTTCTTCTTCTGTTGTGTAACTGTAATATCAAGACCTTTTCTTTCACTAACTGGTGTCCCAAACATCATTTCACAAAATTTTAATAAATAAATAGAAATAAATAAATGAATAAATAAATAAATAAATAAATGAATAAATAAATGAATAAATAAATGAATAAATAAATGAATAAATAAATAAGCTATTGACTATGAAGGGATATGTCTAAATATTTATGATTCTATGAAAGATCTTCTTCTTCTTCTTCTTCTTCGATTTAAGTTTTCTTTCTCCTTTTTTTTTTTTATTTTTCTTATTCTTTTTTTAATTCATTTAAACCCCTTGATTCGTTTAATCTCATTACTGTGCTAAAATTGGAAATGTATTTACATTTTCACCCAAAATGAACATCTTATTTCTCAAATACGAACTTCAAAAAAAAAAGTCACACGCATTTACGTAAGCAAAAAAAAGTCGTGCATTTGAAAGTGAAAAAAAAAATTTCAAAAAGAAATTCTCACGAAACATCTCATCAAACAGAGATTAAACAACAACAATCAGTTTGATTCTTTTCAATTTGGTATAATCATTACTTTATACACGCGTCATTACGACATAATCAAACTTCATTATAATCTCCAATTTTTTTTTTTTTTTTTTTCATTTTATTATTATAATTATAGATAGATCACACCATGTCCGGTATATTATTTGAAGATATGTTTATTGTGGATTCTACCGATCCTGGTAGATACAACAAAGTATGCAGAATAACAGGACATTCATCCACATCCAAAGATATCACCATTACATTGGATATAAATAGTGAATTATTTCCTGTTCAAAACAATGATTCATTAACTATTACATTAGCTTCATCTTTAGGAAATGAGGCATCTATGATAACTTCAAATGGTTCTTGGAGACCACCAAAACCAGATGATAGATCATTGGCAGATGATTATGATTATGTCATGTATGGTACTGTTTATAAATTTGAAGAAAGTTCAGATACTGATAAAATGTCTGTTTATATTTCTTTTGGTGGATTATTGATGCGTTTAGAAGGTGGTTATCGTTCTTTATCCAATTTGAAACAAGAAAATGCTTATATTTTGATTCGTCATTATAAAGATAATTAAACATTTAAAGTATATAAAGGAATGATGTATACATAAAATTAATACTATTAAAATTTGAATTATTAGGATTTGTATTGAGACTTTTAATGTACTATATATATATATATATATATACAAATATATATATTTGATTTATTAATTATTTGCAAAGGCAACAAGCTTAAGCGATATTATTCCTCGAATATAAGATTATGTCAAATATCTGATTTAAATGTAAGTCAAAAACAGTAATTTTAAACGCTTTTTTCTCGACATGAATGGGTAGTACTACTTCTGGAAGTGAATCTTATTAAATATTGATTAGTTAATGGATTTAATTTCTACTAATTCTATATAACTCTAATTTTATCATTTCTTTTTTGATTTGTTTTACATCTACTCTACTTTACTTTACTCACTTGCTTAATTTCAATTCCAACTCACTCAAAAATCGAGGATTTGGTTTAGTGACATTGGCAAGGTCTTGATCATCTTCGACATTAGGGGCATTATTCTCATTTATACTTCCACTTAAATTCTCTTTAAGAAGTTTATTTTCATTTTCCAAGTTATAAATACGATTAAAACTTTCTTCTAATTTTAACTTTAAATCTTCTTTAGATAGTGGATTTTGACTATTAGCATGAAAATTATTTCCATCATGACGTTGATCTGTTTCATCATCATCTTCATCTTCTTGTTCACCGTAACTAGTCAAATTGGTACTTATTAAATCCGTTATTCCAGATACGTTTGATTGTACTGAATTCAATGAATATCGATTATTATTTCCGACGCTGTTACGCATTCGTTTGTTTAATGCTTCAAGTGATTTTTGATTATATGTTTCATAACTTGAAGGAGGTAAAATATTTATATAATTATCATCATATGACATAATGTTTTTGTTGGCTGAAGATGATGATCCAGAATTTAATGAGTTGGTTGAGTTTCTATTTGATGTTTCCTTTGACGGTTGTTCTTTTTCAAAGACGGTTAATAATCCCAATTGCAAACCAGTTGACAATCGTTTATATTTATTTTCTTTATTATTATTATTATTGTTGTTGTTGTGATTATTATTAATGATATTTGTAGGTGTGGTGGGCGTTGTTGGTGTAGGCAATGACTGTGGAGGGGGTAATGAAAATCGTTTTTTCAAAGACGAATTATGAAACGATTTCAAATTAAATGCTTGAGACCCAGTAGTTGGTGATGCAGATACATTCGAAATTGCTGACGGAGACTGTGGTACTATATAACTTGGATTCAAGTCTCGATTTAACTCAAACAGGGAAGATTTATATAAAGTCTTGATATGGTCCAATTCTTCTTTAAATTGATTAAAAATCATTAGCTTCTCCTGTTGCTCATCAGCATTATCCAAATTCTCGATTGAATGGTTATATTTTTGAAAATATTTCAAATTGGTGGTTAAATTGGACATTTTTACAATCAATATTTCAAGGTTCAGTTGTGATATTAAGCTTGAATCTTTGCTATTTTTGTCTTCGACATCCCCGCACGTACTGCTTTTATTAAATTCCTCAAACTTTTCAAATAATCCATCGATACTTGTTAATGTTGAGTTATGATCAAACAAAATATCATAAATTAATTGCATACGAGATATATCTGATATACCTCGTGTTCTTTGCTGTTGATCTTCTTCTTCAACCCCAAAATCATCCATCAATTTATATACAAAAAAATTGAGATTCGAAGGTTCATTGATAGTAAGCAATTGACAAATGAATAATTTTCGTAGATTATCAAACTTGTTGATCTGTGTAGTTATTAGTTGTAAATTATTTTTATCATCATCATACAGCACATCTCTATCTTTTTCTGAAATATCTAAAGTAACATTATTAACCGTACAGTACTGTTCAAACAAATTACCATTCATATAAGGTAAAAGTTTAACTATCGAACTTTGTAAATTTAAATTCAAAAATTCCAAAGAATTTAATAAATGATTCAGTAATGATCTCTGTTGCTTGTTAAAGACAAGATTGAGCTGTTGGGCTTTAAGATTGTTGAATTTCGTTATTAATCTTTTGTTAATTTTGTAGTTAAGTATTAAAAATTGTTGTAAAATTTGTAAAATTCTGGATGAAGTGATTATTATCTTAAATTTTCTAACCTTGATTATTTTCATAGACATGTAGACAATAGTTTTAAACATTTTAAGTTGAAGGTGTAATGGTAGATAGTTGGGAGTTTGATTATAGTACATTTGTTGTTGTTTAAGTAAAAAAATAATCATATTAATCACCAATATTATTATCTTCATGTTGTTATATTTCAAATTATAATACAACTTGTATTCCTTATCAAGAATGTATAACTTGGTTCCATCATCATTGAAAGAAAAGCTGAAAATATCTGATTTCTTGTGAGACCCAGAATGGATGGTTGTGCTCAATGTTTGCAAGTTGGAGTCATTCTTTGATAATACCATAGAATCCTCTAATAAGTTTGATACTATCAAATTGTACTTTAATTTTTCCCAAAACTCAGGTAATTTATGTTCCAATGATATGTATTTGCATATGAATTTGCTAAGGTTATGTGTATCTGGGGAAATATGATCAGGGACATACGCATCATAGTAATATTGAAAGTCTTGATTACTGATTTGTGAATTGGCCAGTGTATTGCTGAATCTTCTTTGTTGTTGATGTTGATGTTGATGTTGTTGATGATGTGGGTAGTGACTATTTCGTGATTGCCGAGGTAAAAAAGATGGGTGGGGAGGAGGTAACAGAAATAAATCTTCATGAAGGTGATTATAATTAAGTTCAACATGATGATCCTCGTTATTTGTTACTGATGCAGATGTGGAAGTGATTGACGGTGATGATAAGAGTCCATTGATTGAAGTATTAGTTCTACTATTTGGTTGAGTGGAGTTTTCTATACCCCAATCACTAATCTCACTTGCAAGTTGGGAATCAAAATCAACTGGTTTGGGAAAATTCTCCTTGAGTTTGTTTTTGGTGATATTTGTATTTGATGTAGTATTTGAATTATTGGAGGAAGAAAATAAATAGCTAGATAGTGGATTTAATCTATCAAAATTCATTATTCAATTATACCATTGACATTTGATAATATTTTCATTGAAAAAAAAAAAAAAAAAAAAATCAATAAAGATAATCACACAGTTTCTTATGAAAGGATATCGTGAAATAAGTTGATCAATTAGGCTATGAATAGCAAGTAAAAAAGAAAGACGACGAGTTGACACTTATCAAAATCCAAACTGTTTTCAACGTGCTAAAAGAGATTACTCTTTAGTTTTTAATTCTTTTTGATCTACTAAATTGTTGTGATCGCAGATTCTTTTTTTTTTTTCCGTCTTCCTGTAATGTTTTGTTTGTTATTGAGATACTAACCGAGTAAAACCCCAAAACAGTAAAAATAAGCTACATATAAAAAAAAAACAATAAAGCCAATATCATCTTGAATATCAATTTCAATAGCACGTGCGTTCTATAATAAAACAAAAGAGAAATGTGTATTATAATCTCAATAACTGAACGGACTAGAATCAAAGTTATAGATTAGAATAAAGGGAGTTATTTCTAGTAGTTTGTCTGTATCACCACGCGTAGTTGTCACTATGTCAGAATGTTTTTATTTTTATAGTGTATAACCAATTATTTGTACTGTACACTAATAATATACAAAAAAAAAAAAAAAATTGCAGTCGCGCTACCAATGTTTATTGTCTTTTAAATAAAAACAATAGATGAAGTAGATTGTGAATTTTAAACCTAAATCGTATGATCTTGACAGAATATTTAATATCAATTACTATAAAGGGTTAAACCGCAAAGATTGAATCCTTTAAGCCAATTTGATTTTTAATATGTAATTCAAGTTATATTAGAGTACAAAACAATATTGTATAGCATGATAAGAAATATTAATGCATTACTAAACTATGACATATCTCTACTAGTAAACTTAACCATACCCAGGGCCAGATCCCATCAGACTTAACCAATCAGTGCTGATAGTATGCCCTACATCATCATTTCCATTATCACCAATTGCGCCTCCCAATTCAAGACCTTCGAAAGAATTCATAGGCATGCGCTGCTGCTGCTGCTGCTGTTGTTGTTGTTGAGGTGGACCCATATTTTGTAGTTGTTGTTGATTTGGTGTCATTCCAAAACCTATTCTCTCAGATGGTGTGTTAAATTGAGGATTGTTATGATTTTCATCCATATTATTCGCTGTAAACTCCTTGAATTCGTCTAAAAGCAAATTCCCCAGGAAAAATGTATCATCAAGTAACAGATTAGATTCCTGCTTGTTAGGTATATCATGAGCATTTTGTTGTAGTTGTTGAGATGTAGGCGCGGACTGCGGAGGAGCAGATTGTCGCTGAGGCTGAGGTTGAGGTTGAGGTTGAGGTTGAGGTTGAGGTTGAGGTTGAGGTTGAGGTTGAGGTTGAGGTTGAGGTTGTGGTTGGGTTTGAGAAGGGGGTTGAGGAGGAGGAGGAGGTACTTGTGATTGAGGACGAGGTTGAGCTTGAGATTGAGGCTGTGGAGGCACCAGCTGAGGAGGTTGTGATTGCTGTCTTTGTGGTGGAGGCTGTTGTCGTGGATGTTGTTGAAGCATTGGTTGGGTTTGTTCACCAATTGGTGGTGGGCCAGGTGGGTACATTCCTGGATTCTGTACAGGGAACATTCCTTCGAACGAGCCTCTTCGATCACCCGGAGTTGTAAATGACTGGTTTGAATGGCGTTGTCTTAAGGGTGGGCGTTGTTTTTGTGACTGATTCAGTTGTCTTCTGAATGGCTGTTGTGCTGCAGGTTTGGCTTGCTTAATAGAAAGTGATTGCTCATCTTGTTGTTGCTGTTGTTGTTGCTGTTGTTGTTGCTGTTGTTGCTGTTGAGGTTGTTGCTGTTGAGGTTGTTGCTGTTGAGGTTGTTGCTGTTGAGGTTGTTGTTGTCGATGCAGTTGTTGTTGCAGTTGTTGTTGTTGTTGTTGTTGTTGTTGTTGTGCTTGATTGAATCTCTGCCTTTGTAAGTTGCTCTGGTTTTCCATCTGTAACAAGTTCATCAGATACTCATCCATTGATTGCCTGTGTAACTTTGGCGAAACTGCTTTGCTACCGGGATTTGGATAATTTTGAGGAGGAACCTGAGGAGATTGGTGCGGTGGTTGTCCATTAGTGTTGATAACAGGTGATCTTCCCATTTGTTGATGTTGTTGCTGCTGTTGTTGTTGCATTTGCATCTGCATCTGCATCTGCATTTGCTGCTGCTGCTGTTGTTGTTGTTCAAATTGTAATCTCAATTGTTGTAAACGTGCTTGGGATTGCAACTGATCCATACTTGGAGATGCTCTTGTTTGTAGATTTGAATTAGGTGGTCCCATCAGACCAACAGCAGGAGATTTACTAGGTATATTTTGAGGATGTGGTACATTTTGTTGTTGACGTGATGCAATGATACGTTGTTGTTGTTGCTGTTGTATTAGAGCTTGTTGATGTAACCTTTGTTGTTGTAATTGTTGCTGCTGAAGCATTCTTTGTTGTAAAATCATTTGTTGTTGAGGAGTCAACCCCCTTTGTTGATTCACCATGGGATTCAGATTTTGGTTAATTGATGTTTGTAAAGAGCATAATAAACTCCACCATTCATCCAAAAAAGTGTTATCTGTTTGTGAATCCGTGTTACCTAAAGAAAACATCCCATTGGGAGCTCTCGGTATATTATTATTACACTCTCTTAATAATGCTTCTGCAGAATCATTCAACCCATTACTTTTAAAATAATTATACAAATGGGCTAATAATAATTGATGGGAATCACTAGAATCTTTATCGGAGATGGAAGCTGAACCCGATTGATAATTTTGCAGTTGTCGTTGTGGGATTTTTGACATTTAATTTGGATTATGGAATTATAAATGCAAACAGTTTCCTATTTTCATGGACTGGAATAAATAGTATAATTTTAATGAAATAAATAAAAAAGTAGAAGAAAAATAAAAAAAAAAAAAAAAAAAAAAAACAAAAGATAATTAATCTTGATGATGAAATCTCTGGTAATACTCAATCGAAAATCTCAATTGAAACAAAATATTTAAACAATATCGTTAAACAAAAAAAAAAAAAAAACCAGAAAAAAAAAATTCAAAAGAAGATGTTTAGATTCTTGAAATAAATTAACCAATTATACTAAGAAGAATCCTAATATATGTAATAATTATCAAAAAATAAAGAATAACAGTCTATACCTATCTATAGTTCAAATGGAAAGAAAAAAAAAAAAAAATTTTTTTCATGTGAAATGAAATAAGATGAACTTCTGTATTCTTTCAGGTTGTAATTCACTAGTAGTGGAATTTTTTTTTTTTTGAAGTTCTCGCCGCCTTTTATTGTTTGAATGATTCGAGATTTAGATTAAATAAAATTTTAATGTAAATGCCAAAAATCAACGGGGAAAAAAAAAAAAAAAAAAAACAACAAATAAATTTCTAGCGTGTAAGTGATATATAAAGTGATTGATTCTATCAAGAATAATTTCCAATTCTAGATAATTATAATGATAATGATACCAAATTAAATCTAGAAATAAAATGAATCACACCAAATAAATAACTGAAAAGTTGTTTTTCAATGTAAAAAAGTGTTGAATATACTCTACAAGATGTGTGAATAAAAATGTTAATAAGAAGGAAATATTATTTTTTTTTTTTTTGTCCAACATGCATCTTTCACTCTGTTACTCTAAATTGTTCTGTTACCTAATTAAAAATTTTTTCTGTTTGTTTATTGTTGTTTATGAGAATCGTAATCAAATTGGTGCGTTTTTTTTTTTTTTGTTCTTTAATTTCTATTCAATATGTTTACTGTTCTATGTAATTTTGTTACTAACGTTAGTCAAAATTAGATCCCCTAATTAAAAAAAATCAAATATTTTTCTAAGGATGTATGCAAAGATCAAAAAAAAAAAATAATTTCAATTTATTGATGTATCACCAATTACAAATACATCTTTTGAACTGCATTAATAATCAAACTTGCCTCTCCTACCCCCCCCGCTCAATTGACTTCTCCACAAGTTAAAACTTTTTAATTCTTTATATTGGTCTTCCCCTCCTCACCCCACGACCGTAAAAACTTTGAGTTTTCTCTTTGACTTCAATACTTGTACAGGAAATGTATATCAGCCAATAATAAATCTAAAAAAAAAAAAAAAAGAATAGTATTTACGAGATTACACAAAGTCTACATATATTGTGTATCTGATATTTTCAAAAAATAGTGTATAGTATACACTTTATACTACATGTAGTTGAAGACTCATTTTCATATAATATTAATGACGACAAATTTAATAAATACAACTGTATCAATAATTACAATAGAATATTAAGAAATAAATTTGTCTCATCGGGCTTAATAGTTTTTTTTATTTTCTAAACGATGGGTATGAATTAAAAACACTGTATCATTCTTGTTTATAAAAAAAAAAAATCTAATATGCATTATGTCCGAATTCATTAAATATTACTTGCTATTGGGTTGCTATTAAATAGTCTAATATTATTGTAAATTGTAACTTTTCTGTTCCATTTTTTTTTTTTTTTTTTTAGGTACAATTTACCAAAGTCATAGATGCCAATTTTAGTTATATTGCAGTTACTATTCTCGTTATACATTTATCGACCTCTAAAATTCCCAAATGGTCCTTCTGGAAGTATTCCTCGTTCCATTTCATCTTGTACTTTTTCCAAAAATTTCTTTGGATAATTATGGGAATCATAAATTGGAACTAACTCATTCAGAAACCAATCTCTTTCATAATAAATACCATGAATCATTAAATTATCCAAATTGACAAACATTATAGTAAGATAATCAATAATTGGATCTAACTGATGAATTATATACGTTGTGATCAAATTATCTATGTTCATTTCATCCGTCCCAAATGGATCTCCTTCTAAATCACATGAACAAGTTTCAGAATCAGTATGGAAATTAGTGTGTAAAGTATGTGGCTGTCCTTTATTGATAGGGTACTTGTTATAATGGAAAGTATGTTCCTTAATGGGGATACATACTTCTCTATCTGCCTGTAATTTCCCAAGTATGTAGCCAATAGACATATAATATGTGGTATCTACAGTGTCATCAATATGAATATCAAAAAATTCATCCTTTAAAGTCTGTAACAACAAATGACAACCCCAACATTTACATGTGTGTAATAAAGATTCCATAAAATCAGGTTTGTAGTAGACAAATGACGTAAAGAAATCGGGCAACTGAAGGGTTTTCAATTTTGTCAATAATGGCAATTTATCATTGTTGATAAAAAAACTTAAAAAAAATGCCTCCATCAAATGTTCATTCAACTTGTTCAAAAGATAGTTAGACAAACCTAAACTGCTATCAAACATCTTGAATCCTGGCGTTGTAAAATCAATGGTCAAACGCAGCAAGTTCACCAATGTTTTGATAAAACTCCCTAATGGTGTTAATATATTGTCCATCTGTTGATGTGGTCGTAACCACTCCATATTAGGGTACGATTCGACTTCAAAGTTAACCAAATTTGGCAAACCATTGTTCTTCTGAGCAAAAGCTTCGAATTTTTTGAAAAACGTATCATAACAATTACATAAGTTATCTCGATGCTTGTTACAATCCACCTTTAAATATAAATGACTCAAATAAGTCAAATCCACTTTTTGTTCTATTATATCAAAATCCAATTCTTTACGCATCTTCACCTCTGAATCCTCGCCATCACCATCATCATCATTTACACTGCCATCCAAATATAATCGAAGATCATCATTTTCATCAAGACCTTCACATTGGTTATGTCTGTGGAAAACAGTCAACCCTTTCAATTTTAATTTCAAATTCGATGAACTAAGTTTTATGTTTTCTAAAATGGAAAGTCCCATTTGTCTTGTAGTTGAACATGTCAACGTGAACAACGAATTAAAAGTGTCATATGGAGCAGTAGATAAATCCATGGGTTTGACATCTTCATCATCTAACATTAAAAACAAGTTTGTCAAATTGGGAGGAATGATCGGAGTAATCAACTGTGATGGTTCCGTTATCAACAATTTAAACATCTTTTTCCTCACATTTCTTAACCGGAAGAAGTCAGTTAACTGACCCACACCTTCACCAAAATCAACAAATGATATATGCAAGAAACTCAAGTTATTGGAATGACGAAACATATTCAAAATTTGGTTTTGTGTTACTTTCAAGGTATCGTTTCCTGATGCTTCATAACTCTTATCAAATACAAAATATTTGATCAACTGAAATATCATTTCGTTATTTCGAACAGTGTTAACAAACTTGTGCAAGTTTCGTAGTTTAAAAATCAAAGAACTATCCATATAAACCATACCGTTTGCGGAGATATACTTGTGAGAATCACCTTGATATTTAACCGGAAACTCCGCATCCAAGACCACTGTAATTCGTCGATATAGTTTCTCCATAGCTAATCCATAAAACTCAGAACAAGTTAACAGTAGTCTTATCAAATCAAATTGATCAACATATTCTAGTATTTTTTGGATGATAAATGGTGGGAAAATAGATAATAAAGAATCTGGTGGGTGTATTGTCTTTTTGTCTATTATACATTTGTTACTCCCAGTTGAACTACTTGTGAGATCATTTCCCCCTAAACTGGGGTTCATGTTGGAAGATAATAGACGTGTATCGAATGTGGTTAACATCAAGGGATGAAGAATATCAAATTTTCTTATGTTTTCTTTATCAAACGAGGCAAAAGCCAAAGTTACTTCCAAAATAAAAAGCAACAGTAAGTGGTAAAGAAAACTTTGGTGATAAATAGATTAAAACCCCCCAAAAAAATATAAAAAAAAAGAAGAAGAAAAATAGGGGTACGATGGATAATTGGTTGTAAAATTACAATGAAGAAGAAAAAAAAAAAAAAAAGCAACGCAGTGAAGAAGAAGAAATTGAAAAATAGGAGTAATTTACATTAAGTAATCTATTACATAATTATAATGCGCATGATTAAGTAAGACAATTGTACTGTACGTACAAAATAGATTAAAAAAAAAAAAATTACAATTCCTAATATTTATTTAGATTATAGTTTTATTCTACACAATATTATTTTACAATTTGTTACCAAGATTGACATGGATAGCCTTTGCTTGAGTGTACATGGTCAAACCATATTCACCCAATTCTCTACCCACACCAGAAGACTTAACACCACCAAATGGAACATGGTAGTCAGAATCATCAGAAGAATTGATCCACACCATACCTGATTCAATTTCAGATGCCAAATTGTGAGCAACAGTAATATCATTGGTGAAAATAGAAGCACCTAAACCGTAATCAGTTTGATTGGCATATTGAATAGCTTCTTCGTCGGTAGAAAATTTACCAATGACAACAACAGGACCAAAAATTTCTTCATTGACAATTCTCATTTCTGGTTTGATATCAGCAAAAATAGTTGGTTTAATGAAATAACCCTTTGCCAAGTCACCTTCAGTGTTCTTTTCACCACCGAGGACAAGACGAGCACCTTCTTTTTTACCAATATCGATGTAGCTCAAAACTTTGTCTTGTTGCAATTTAGAAACTTGTGGACCAACAATGACTTCATCATCCCACATGTCACCTTGCTTATATGTCAGTATAACATGAGCAGCATAATCTTCAACAAATTTATCATAGATAGATTCATGGACGTAGACACGTGATGTGGCAGTACAAATTTGACCTTGATTACTCATGATACCAGCAGCACCCCATTTAATTGCTTGCTCAATATCAGCATCTGCTCTGACAATCAAAGGAGATTTACCACCACATTCCAAAGTAACAGCCTTCAAGGTTTCTGCTGCCAATTTTTGAATGATTTTACCTGTGGCAGTGGAACCAGTAAAAGCAATCTTGGCAACTTTCTTATGGGCAGCCAATGCAGCACCGGCAGTTGGACCAAAACCAGAAACAATGTTGATAACACCTGGTGGGAAGCCAGCTTCTTTAATCAATGTGGCAACAAATAACATACTCAATGGAGTAATTTCACTGGTTTTTAAAACAACAGTATTACCTGCAGCAACAGCAACTGGAATCTTCCAGAAGGCCATGGCCAATGGGTAGTTCCATGGAACAATTTGACCACAAACACCAAGTGGTTCATGAACGGTATATGCAAATTTCTTTGGGTCGTTTTGGATAACCTTACCAGTAATTTTATCAGCCCAACCCGCGTAGTATCTAGTGACACCAACACATTCATCAATGTCATAAACAGCATTGGTGTTTCTGGTTTTACCAGAGTCCCAAGCTTCAATTGATCCGAGCAATTCACGGTGTTTTTCCAAAAGTTCAGCAAGTTTGTATAAGTATTGACCTCTTTCCACACCAGTTACTTTTTTCCATGATTTCAATGCAGTTTGTGCAGCATCAACGGCAATATCAATATCTTCAGCTTCAGCAGCGTAGACTTCTCCATTAACTTCACCAGTGGCTGGATTAATAGATTCTAAAGTTTTACCTGATTTTGATGGGACGAATTCGTTATTGATAAATAAACCAGTTGGTTGTGTAAATTTATCACCATTTGGTAAAGTGACATCGAATTGCAATGGAATTGACATTTTTAAATAAAATTATTTAGAATAATAGTGTTGAAGAGAAGAAAAAAAAATAGAAACAGTAAAAGAATTTTTTATCGAACAATAAGAAAACGGTGATAACAATTGCTTTAAATAATTGAAAATTTTAAAGATTAGAAAAATTGTATTTTTTTTTTTTCATTTCCTCTCTCCTCAAGATTTGATTTAGTGGGGTCTCTCTTCCTTTTTGAGATTAGAAACCCGATGCGCTCTGAGAATTTTTATTACTAAGAAAGCAAATGCGCGTGAGTGTACACTATTTTCCGCCCGAACAAATGAATAGTACACTATATTGGATTTGTAGACTACAACTAGTGAAAGACGTCAAGATAACAATTTTAGTAGCTATGATTAATAATCTTGCGAGTACAAATAAATAGTAATTAGTTTTAGTGTAACCTAAAAAACTTTTTCGTAGTGGTTGATTTATCGAACTTTTTCGTAGTGGTTGGTTTATCGAAATTTATCGTGATTCGCGATCCGCTAGTAGATTAGTTCCCAATTAGGCAAGTCGTTCCAGGAAACATAAATTTTTTTTTTTCCCTTTTTCTTTTGTGAAATTTATGAACAAAAATCCTTTGAAGTACAATCTTGTTGAATCCCTTGTAAAGATATATCCACATTTATTGTTATTATTGCAGAGGTAGTCCCCATGTACGTACGTTATGTATGTACGCCACTACAGTGGGGGGACAAAGATGTATGTTCGGAAATAAAAAAATAAACAAACGGAAATAAGATTTTCTGCCAAAACTATATGTTTTTTCGCACTGATTGACAAAAGATCATCTCAAAATGTAAACAAACTGTTGTAAGAGAAAAAAACAATCAATATTTCGTGTACTCCAGCATAAAACTTCTTTCTAATTGAATGAACTTGCAATAGTAATTTCCCTAAAGATATCAAGGCTATAGTAAAAGAGCTTCTTTAAGCTGTCAAAAATAGCAATAGATGCTCTAATTAAATGTTTGTCAATTTATTCTTTTTTTATACTTGTTTTGTATATTAAATTTTAAAAAATATAAAAAAAACTGTTTTTCGGAAATTCGGCCGGCAAAAACAGAAAAGCTTTTCCGACGCTAAATAAAAGGTTTGTTTACATCCGAAGTTGTAATTTTTTTCTGTTGATGGTTTGTTTACATTTTGAGATGATCTTTTGTCAATCAGTGCGAAAAAACATATAGTTTTGGCAGAAAATCTTATTTCCGTTTGTTTATTTTTTTATTTCCGAACATACATCTTTGTCCCCCCACTGTATAACATATGCAAAAAATAAAAATAAAACATAAAAGAACAAAATTCAAAGTTGCAGAGGATAGAAATATTTGATTTTCATGTGCAAGAAGTCAAAATATATTAATCAGGGTCAAAAAAAAGGAAACACTTTGAACTCTACGGCACAACAATGACTGAGTCGTTGAATAATGTCCAATAATCTTTTGATACCTTGAAAAAAAAAAAATCTCCAAGTTAACTCTCTTCTTATTCTATTGACGTATTCTTTTCTTCTTTATCTGTAGTTAATATTGTTTTTAAAATGGATTTATCAGTTTTCTCAAGTCAAAGCCCAGCTCATAATGATTTTCGTAGTGATACTTTCACCACACCTACACTTTCAATGATCCAATCTTTAGCAAAAACCTCTTTGGGAGATGCTGTTTATAATGAAGATCTTTTGACAATAGAATTAGAAAAAAAAGTTGCCAAAATGACAGGTAAAGAAGCAGGGTTATATTGCGTAAGTGGAACTTTATCCAACCAAATTGCCATCAGAACTAATCTTTTCCAACCACCTTATAGTGTACTTTGTGATTATCGATCTCATATTTATGTCCATGAGGCCGGTGGTTTAGCAACATTGAGTCAAGCTATGATTCAACCTTTGAAACCTTCTAATGGTGATTATTTAACCCTCGAGGATATCATAGATCATATTATAGAAGACGATGGAGAAATTCATGGTGCTCCTACCAAATTAATTAGTTTGGAAAATACCCTACATGGAATTATCATGCCACTCGAAGAAATTGAAAGAATAAGTAAATTTTGTCATGAAAATGATATCCGATTACATTTGGATGGTGCCAGATTAGTCAATGCTTCAGTAGAAACAGGTATTCCATTGTCAGACTATTGTAAATGGTTTGATAGTATTTCAATCTGTTTATCCAAGACTCTTGGTGCACCTGTTGGATCAGTTTTAGTGGGATCTGAAAAATTCATTGCCAAAACTAATCATTTTAAGAAGCAACAAGGAGGTGGTATCAGACAATCTGGTCTTCTTGCATCTATGGCCATTGTGGCAATTGATGAAAATTTACCAAAACTCAAACATACCCATGAAAGAGCCAAAGAATTGGGCAAATTATGTGATGAAAATGGAATAATTTTGGAACACCCAGTACATACAAATTTTGTGTTTGTAGATATCAAAGCAAACAAAATTAATCCTGATAAGTTGATTGAAATTTCTGATAAATATGGAGTTAAGATTTATTCCGGTCGTGTTGCCTTTCATTATCAGATTTCTGAAGAATCATTTGAATCCGCTAAGAAAGTCATTCTAGAAGTTGCTCAATATGCAAAGGAACATCCTTTCGAAGGAAAGGATAATTTCAAGTTTTATAGTAGTGAAAAGAAGTAGGGAAAGAAATAAATAATCGCATGTGATAGATAGACCAAAACATTGGTTGTAATCAATATTTGATACATGTATTTGTAACAAATAGTATTAACAGAATACCTTACTCGATGTGAACATACTCCATGTAAGCAAAAAAAGACAATCATATATTCCACCAAAATAAAGTTAAGGTAAAAAGTATAAAAAGGAAACAGCAAAGAAAATAGTAATCATCTTAATCATAACAAATATAGAATAAAAAAGGTGGAGCTCAATGATTCGCAAATCCTACTTACGCTGTCCATAGGCTTTAGTAGCATAGTCACCATCAATAACAATGATATCTTGCGGTCTATAATTATAGGTCTTATTGAAATACTCAGTCAAGATTTGTTTGACACCAGCAGCATATCTAGCTTGAGCATCCAAAGAAGTACCAGAAACATGGACAGTCATAGCATTACCGTAATCTTTACCATATGGATTGTGCATGGTTCTCCATGGCATATCCTTTGGAGCTGGTTGAACTGGCCAAACATCACCACCATAGGCAATGTGACCAGAGTTAACAGCGTCAGCTACATCTTCAGCAACACAAATGGCACCTCTAGCAGTATTGATCAAATACGAACCTTTCTTCATCTTGGAGATCAATTCCTTGTTAACTAACCCCCTGGATCCCTCATATAATGGACAATTGATAGTGACAACATCAGCAGTGGAGAACAATTCATCCAAGGATTCGACTCTTTCAAGGATATTATCATTATCATTGAACAACTTAGAAGCATCATTGATTTTCTTGACAGCAGCATCAGGTAAAGCTTGGTAATCGTAGTATAATAATTTCTTTGGATTAAAGGCAACCAATCTTTCTAAGATTCTGTAGCCAATTCTGCCAGCACCAACAGTAGCAAAGACTTTACCTTCCATGTCAAATTCATCTTTGGCAACAGCAGCAATATCCCAACCACCACTAACAGCTTGATGATGACCTTCACCGTAGTTTCTGAGCAAAATCAACATGGTCATAACAGCGTGTTCAGCAACAGATTGGACATTAGAACCAGTAACTTCCAAAACAGCAATACCTCTTTCATTCAAAGCATCCAAGTCATAATGATCAGAACCAACACCAGCAGTGATACATAATTTTAAATTTGGAGCTTTGGCAATTCTGTTTCTAGTAACATAAGCTGGAAAGAATGGAGTAGTGATTATGATTTCAGCATTCTCTAAATTTTCATCAAAAGCTGATGTAGGTTCCGGATCTTTATCATCAGTAGTGATCAATTCGTAACCATGATCTTCAACAAATTTCTTGATACCTAATTGATTTTCGATGGTACCTAATAATTTCTCTTCTTCTTCTGCGTGTTTACCACCGGCATACAATGCCATTAATACGACTGGTTTACCCATGTTGATAATTTGATTTTGTAGTAGTTGTAGTAGTAGTTGTAGTCGTTAATTGTTTTACTTAATCTTATGATTAATTGTAATGAACAAGAAAATTATTGCAAAAAATAAAGAAATTCCAAACCAACCAGACGAATTGTTGCATTATTTATAGTATTTTTTGGGGGGTCAAGGATAATTGATGTCCCTAAATTGATTCACGGCAATCATTCAAACGATAGGTTAATGCCGAACCAGTTTAAAATTTTCCATCCCCATGTAGAAAACTTAACCAAATCAATGTAAAAAAAAGGGGGGGATAGGAAGAGGGGAGGAGAGGACATTTTCTTGAGTGATTCAGAATAACTATACGACTAGCAATAAAACAAAAAACAAAACTCGTCTGATATTTAATATGTGATCTACTACTGTATGCATACTGTACTTATTGTTTACGTACTGTACATATTTGTAGTGTAAATATCTTTCTCCGTACTGTATGAGCTGCATAATTAATATTTTGAAAATATCGCGGATAATCCAATTAATCAATATGTATAATAGTTAAAACTTTAGTTTTAAGGTTTGTAGAAACCCAATAAATCTCTCAACTAATTGAATTTATACTCCTAACTCACTGTAATTCCCTTTGGGTAATTGTGAATGATTTCGACCGTATTTCGGAGATTGCTTTTTCTCTCATTAAATTTATTGCGGAGTACATAGTGCAATACAATCATTATATTAAACCATATAATTATTACTCAATTGGGTTCCAATAAGAAATAACCTTAGTCTATCATGGACCTGAATAGTAACCACTTGATTATCCGAGTGATTTTTATTTTTAATATTTTTCGTTTTAGTTATGCATTAGTCTTGTTGCCTCTCCGCTTTATTGGCTGTGTTTTGTCTTTGTCAATCGTGCCCTGATAATCTTTTTTCCTGTTTAATTCTTGCGCGGAAATTATAACTTTGTGGGGTAACAGAACTTTAACAAATATCAAAAAAATACACGTACACCTAATTATCTACATGGTAACATTTGCAACTTTCAGAAAGAAGCTGTTCACTTTCCTCCTAGCTACATTAAAGTACAAATTTAAATTAAATAGTATTGTATTTTTTTTTTTCTTTTTTTTGTTTGGTTGGAGTATATAAAAGATTACTTAGATAAATAAATAAAAGAACATGCAAAATAAACTTTATTCAGGAGGTTGACCCTACATCCAATGTAGCAACTTAACCACAAACTGAATAAATATTCTCGAGATTATCACTTCTGTGGGCTAGATCTCAGATTTTTCATTTTTTTTTTATATTTCAAGACTTCATTAATTAATCAAAGGCCAATTGTTTTTTGATTTCAGCAATGGCTCTACCTGGGTTCAAACCTTTTGGACAAGTGTTGGTACAGTTCATAATGGTATGACATCTGTACAAAGACATGGAGTTTTGTAACATAGCTTTTCTGGATGCAGTGGCTTGATCTCTTGAATCAATCAACCATCTATAAGCTTGCATCAAAACAGCAGGACCCAAGTATTGTTGTTGATTCCACCAGTAGGAAGGACAGGAAGTTGAACAACAAGCACACAAGATACATTCATATAAACCATCCAATTTAGCTCTATCTTCAATACTTTGCAAGTTTTCTCTACCATCGGCTGGTTGGGATTCTGTTTGCAAGTATGGTTCAATAGATTTATATTGTTTGTAGAAATGGGTCAAATCTGGAACCAAATCTCTAACAACAAACATATGTGGCAATGGGTAAACTTTCAAGTCTTTAGATTCATCTTGATCTATACGACATAAACAAGCCAATGTGTTTCTACCACCAATGTTCATGGCACATGAACCACAAATACCTTCACGACAAGATCTTCTTAAGGTTAATGTGGCATCTTGTTCATTTTTAATCTTCAAAAGAGCATCCAAAACCATAGGACCACATTTGTTTAAATCAACTTCATAAGTTTGCATTTTTGGTTGAACTTCCGGGGTATCTGGGTTCCATCTATAGATTTCAAATTTCTTTAATCTTGGAGCTTTTTCAGTAGTAGCTGTAGCTAATGATCTGACGCTGAATTGAACAGCTTTTTGTTGACGAAAAATGGATCTGAACATAGTTAACAGAAGTGTTTTTGAAGAATTGAATAATTAATTAAAAGGAAAAGGTGATGTTCAGAAAGATTTTTTTTTTTTTTTTCGTTCTACTTTTTTATTTTTTCCCTTAGCGGTGCTTTTATTAGTGTGATTCTTAGAGAGTTTGTTAGTTTTTCTTGTTCCGGGGGATGAAAATATGCGTGCTTTTGACAAATTCCTATTCTCTCATTGGCTAAGAATTGGAAGTAAGAAGGAAAAAAAAAAAGAACAAGAAAATCAAGGTATGACGCCTACCCGGCTACATGGAAGAATATCAATGACAAACGCAAATTTCGTCAGTTTGTAAATACTTTATGAACGAATTGGATATCAGTTTAATCTCAGATTTATAATACTGATCAACATATTTAAATGATAACAACATTCTTGTTTGACGTACAGTGATCGTTATGATTGGTCATTGATTATTTTTTTTTTGTTTTGTTTTGTTTTTCTTACTCGGAGAATCAAGGAATCAAATTTGTAGTTGCTGTAACTTGAAAGCATAGAAGATTAATCACAGCACTAGAAATGGTTTAATCTCAGTTGAACATTTCCCCTGTGTGTGTCATCATACGATATGAAAGCAGATGAATGCATCGTATAATATCATTATCATTTGGCTGCATGTTTGCAGTTGATGTTTGAATCACCTTATGGCTCGGAGGTTTTAGGAATAAGAATGATTTTATTTTTTTTTTCCTCCTCCAACTTGGTAGCCCTTATGGCATGTGATATGGTTTCACGTGTATTGTTATTGTGTAGTTGATTACACGATTACTTGAATTGGTTTCACTTTACAAAAAAAAAAACCAAAAATGCCCCTTAATCTTTTTCATATCTGATTGTTGTTATTCTAGATTATTTCATAGAATTTGTATACCCTTTTGAATTCAAAACCTATAATCCAAACTGGAATATATTCAACAACTATCTCTAGGTGAGATTAAACTGAACCAAAATTATCGAATGTTGAGTAAATTTACCTTCAAGTAACTACGAATTTTGGTGTGAAAGTGGTTGTTTCCTTATAAGTAGCAGATATCTTTGTGATCTTTAAACGACAACAATACCAGCATTAGTATCTTATACCATTAATTGGTTTTTCTTGTCTCGGCCCATCGTCGTAATAATTACCCACGTCTAACAACGTGTGTAATTAAATATGCATTGCATGGGTAAATTTTCAAGTAAACCAGAATACGAGTACACGTAAATTCTATGAATCTTGTACAGTACATTGCAGATCCATAACGAATAAAAAACTAAATCTTTAACCATATGTCTTTCTTTGTTTTACGACGATAAGTCTATATTTTAGATCGAATAGTCTAACTGAAGAATCATATCCACAATTTTTTAGTAGGCAGTAATTTTGTTAATGTGCCACATTACTATGAAATGTCACAATTGAGAAATAGTCTTATAGGGGAGTATATGTATCCCGGTTTTCGGCATAATGATCATCTATGTAAATCATGCTAAGTATCTCAAAGCAAGAAGATCATGAAAAAATAATATATTTACGTATTAATTTCTATTAATTTGAGATTATGAGCACTACTAAATTTATTATTTCTTTGAGATATTGTGTAATTTTAAGAATGAGAATAATATTAATCAGCTAATAAATTGATTAAAGATAAGAAGTAGGGTGACTACTTGTCTATAGAAGGATTCTAAAGGGCAGTAGGTGAATTAAAAAGAACCAGTACTTATATGGGAAAGGGGTTCTATTTAGTAAACAAGTTCCTCATTTCAAGTTGTAATATCAAATAAATGGCACAGGTAAATTATACAGCCCAATTTACCCGTGTTTCTCATCTCTTCCTCCCCCCCCCACCGACCCCCCTCCTAGAGTCATATGATGTTTAAGGGGAATAGGTCTATTAATTCTTTTACCAGATTCCGGCGCATTTGCACGTGCCCAAAGGAATGTATTTCTTGTGGCGCCTTACGTTTCTAAAGTTGATTTAATAATAAAAATCTAACCTCCGAATTCGCCATATGAACGGAAACTAGAAGAGAACAAGGGAAAATTAAAACATCCCATTTGTTGAATTATAATATTTGTAAAGGTTCAGACGACGACTAACGACGATGATAGGACACACTCAAGACTAAAATCTTTATCACTTATGTAATTAGAACAAAGGAATACATTGAACCATTGTATAAGCTATTAATAAATACCACGCCTCTATAG
This sequence comes from Candida sanyaensis, assembly GCA_911254575.1. Lineage (NCBI taxonomy): Eukaryota > Fungi > Ascomycota > Pichiomycetes > Serinales > Debaryomycetaceae > Candida > Candida sanyaensis. The sequence goes on from CAJVQF010000004.1 coordinate 1,239,107, forward strand.
TTGGCATTAATAAAGTTGTTTATATATATATATGTGTGTATATACTGTATGTGCAGATGCACCACCAATTTGTGTGTCTTAGATATGTACTTGTAGAAATGTGTATTGGTAGCAACATGTTTCAATATCTTTGTGCGTATGCCTCGACAGATAGATTTTGAAATTATTTTTTACAAGTTTATACACACAGGCAATTTTTATACCTAGATATTTGTTTGCAATTATTACAATGTCTGGTTTTGTTACACATTTCTGCATGCATTGTTATTAAATTAAATTAAAAGAAAAAAATTTTTTTTTTCATAAACAGGGGGGATTGATTTGATATGAGTCCAAAAAATAAGTTTGAGTTGATCAATTACGATTTCTCATACTACTGATCTATAATTTCAAATGAAAAATTTTTCAAAATTGATAAAATTGATATCAACCCCTAAAAATAAAAATAAGGAATCAAATTCATGACAAAGAGCAAATATCACAGGATAATTTATTAAATGTAGTTTTATTTTATTTTGGTTTTTTTTTTTTTTTTTTTTGGTCTATTGTATCTTAGTGTTTATGTATGATAGAAAACATTAATCTATGTGTGTATGATGATATTGTTAATCTTGATTTGTATGTAGATGTACTCACCCTAACAACTTATCACATTCATTTCCAAGAGCTTTTTAATATTAATACTAACAAAATCCACACATATAGATATATTTTACACAGAGGTACAAATTCACACACCTATTAAGGATCAAGTATATATATATATATATATAAGTGTATCATATCGAACATGTTTATTCTAAATTATTTTCAAAAATAAAAAATTTGACTGTGCTTGCAAAAAATAAAATAAAAATACAGATTTTTTTTTTAGATGAATAAAAGTAATATGGCAAATTGGGGTAGGGGGACGTTCATTCATCATAAAACAAAGACCCCAAAAAACGAATATTAATTTGAAAATTGCAAAAATTTGTGGGTAAAAAAAAAAAAAAAAAAAAAAAAAAATGAAGAAGATGCAGGATTATGCCTGGGAATTATTTACATTAATTGCGTCAAGTGTTTCGAAGTTACTTCAATTGATTGAATCCTACTTTTCATGAAGGGTAATCATTCAATATTTTTAATTTTACAAAAGTGGTGACTATCGAAAAGTATACATGGTAATAGACTCATTAAAAGTTTCCCTTATGTTTTTGAAGTGACCTTATCGTTTCCGCGGTTATCAGTATTGGTCTTGAACCAGATGATGGGGGCTTAAAAACTATTTATACGACTTTTTAATTCATTTTCTTTTTTTGAAGAAAAAAAATTCGCAATTTTGGTAGAGCTTGTCAATAAGTCCATCTTTTTTTGCTATTCTTTTCCTTCCTTTTGAGAAAAAGGAGTTGTATAATAACGTAATTTAAACTGTGTAAGCATCTTGCTGAATAAGCGGGAAAATATACGCACTTTTAGTGTTACTTGAGATAATAATAAAGTACTTACATAATTTTGAATGTACGTTTCATAACTAGTTAATATCCCAGTATCTAGGCATCAGGAATGAATTACCATCTACTTGTAGTTCCGCCATCTGTTGAAGACACATAAGCACACTTTTGAGTATTGCGATACTTAGTGGGTTTCTTTTCTTTCTTTCTTTTAACTAACCACGTAATGCATCTTACATGCAACATGTATCAGGGGATAAATTTGTACGTAAAATAGAACAAAAATAAAAATACACTTGGACTTCAGCCACCTGTGGTAAATATTGTGAAAGACTATAAAATAAAATGCAGTAATGATAACCAGATAGGTTATGTCTGACCAATGATCAAACGACTAGCAATTACATAGATACTAAATTGTAAGGGAAATAAATTAATCAACTAAAATGGCATCATCCTTGTTAATATCAAAAATATATTTATTCATGGCGAAAAGGAGAACGAGTGAAATAAAAAAAAAAGGAAAAAAAAAAAAAATAATTTTCATTCTCTTTGTTTGCATTTCATTTCTATATTATTCTAACAATAAATTAATACAAAGGAAATCTTACACAGAAATAATTGATTATTTTGCAATAGAAATTCACAAAATCGGTCAATAAAGAGTTTCTTGGTGCAATTTCAAAGTATACCCAACAGGCATTCATTTTGAAATAATGAGTTGGCTAGATCAATTGCAAAATAATAATATCTATCCCATGGTAGGTTGAATGCTTTTTGAGGAGTGCTCCTCAAGTGGGAAAATCCCAGACGTAAGAAGCATAAATTAATCAATAGCTGAGGGGAAGATTTAAGGATATACATATGAAAACTACTATCTCTGAGTACAAAATATACACAATTAAATATAAATAGATTTCCAAATTACATGAATTCACCTTTTTTTTTTTTTTCAAAGATTTGTTGGTTCTATTTTATTCTATTTTATTTTTTGACTCTATTATAATATCACCTATATATTTATTTATATATATATATATATATATATTCTTAAAATATAAAAGGCTTTTACACTTAGACGATATGAAGAGACAATACAATGAGTTACAATCTGCTGTTGCCATTACTACTTCCCATGGTATCGGCTGTGAAGGTTCCAAATTGAAAAAAAGGGCTATAATAACAAGCTATCCATCTCCTAATCAATCACTTACCGATGTACAAAAATGTTTGACTGCTTCTATTTCAAGACCCATTACTCCGGTTGATAAAATTATTGATTCCCTTGCCCTTGGTCCACCATCTCCTGCTAGAAGTGAGGAGAAAATAAACATTTGCTCAATAAGTTACTTAAGTCCTATTGTCGATCTTAGTCCCATTAGTTGCCCAACTCCAGTATCCAGTCCAGTTTCTACTGCTGCCACTAGTCCTATAACTGTTCATTCCCCATTATCAATTGATATAGATGATGATAAAGATATTAAAGGTGAAATAACTGTTTATTTAAACCCTTTTACCGCATTACATTTCACACCTCTTGCACCCTTTAACAATGCTCCGTATCCTTTTGCTTTTGTTGAACCTCCACTTAATCAAAATTTTGAAAGATATAAGTCACCACCACCAATTTTCTTAGCATCATTAACAGGTAAAAGTGCTGCAAAAAAGCTCGAAACAAAAAATGGATTACTTCCATCACCAGACTTTTCTCTCCCTCCATCACAGGTTGGTAATGATAAGAATATAAATCCAAACTGCACCAGTAGATGATCTAGTACCTCACATACGAAAGAATGATGCCCTCAATTTTAATTCTTCATATTCATTTGCATATAAGTTTTCAATACTTGTTTAACGTTGTCATTATAGAATCAAAACTCAAGAATACTCAAAGGATACCTCAGTGATAAACCAATAATGCCAATAAAAAAAAAAAAAAAAAAAAATAAAATAAACTCAACTTGATGGGAGTATTACTGAATAGATCGGTTCCTTGTTAACCAATAGTTTTGTTTGAAAGGTATATTCTTAAATGGGCTATTTGGTTTCATCAAAAATTAGGATCTTTTGCCATTTACCTTAAGGTAATAGATATATATATCCATGTTTAGAATATATACATTAAGTATCTCTTAAAATCACCAAAAAAAAAAATTCTGAAAAAAAAAAAAAAAAAAAAAAGCTTTCTCAGTAAAGGATTGCTTTACTAACTAAACAACTTTAAGTGACAATTAACACATCGGGATTTGATTTTTCCTGGCTTTGATTTACAATTATTTTGTGTGGGGGCTTGTGATGGGCACACTACTATTAAGAATTGCTAGCCAAATAATGTTTGCGGGTTTCAACATTAGCTCCGCGGTTAAAGTTTTTCAACCTGGTTTATACACGAATTGTTTTTTTTTTGGGGGTCAATTTCTTGAAGTCTCGGTCAAGATCTGTCATATAAATGTGCGAACAAAACTACCCTTAATTACACCACTTGTATTTTTTTTTTTCTGTTTTATGTCTAAGTCTCCTTTCTTAAAATCAATTAATCCAGTATCAATGGTTACTACAGAACAAGCTTATTACAGTAGAGGATTTCAAAAATCAGTATCTGATACTCATGCATGGAGATCAGTTGAAAATTCTGCTAAATATCTTCTTCCAATTCTTCAACCAAATTTTAAAGTATTAGATGTTGGAAGTGGACCTGGTTCAATTACAATTGATTTTGGTAAAAATTATTTACCTCAAGGTTCAATTATTGGAATTGAACCAACTCAAGAATTAATTAATGTTGCTAATGAAAATAAAGCCGATGATAAAGAACTGAAATTAGAAAATGTATCATTTCAATTGGGTTCTATTTATAAATTACCCTTTGAAGATAATACTTTTGATTTAGTTCATGCTCATCAAGTTATAATTCATTTGGAAGATCCTGTTCAAGCCCTAAAGGAATTAAATCGAGTTGTTAAACCAGGTGGGTTTGTTTGTGTTAGAGATGCTGATTTAGAATCAAGTATTGCTTATCCAGAAAAATTTGAATTTTTAAGTCAATTTTATGTCACCAAGAGTAAAAATGCGGTTTCTACAGACTCCAAAGCAGGAAGGAAATTAAGAGCCCGGGCAATCAAAGCAGGATTTGCACAAGATAATATAAAATCATCTTTTTCTTCATGGTTATTGGCAGATGATATGCATCTTAAGAAATTATGGGCAAATTCTACAATTGCAAGAATTAAAAGTGGTGCAGAAGTGATTTTCCCGGATGATCCTGTTAAAAATAAAAATATTAATGATGAAGCAATTAAATTATGGGAGGATTGGATGGAAGACAAAACCTCAATATTTACCATGGTACATTTCGAAATAATTTATCAAAAACCTATATAAAACAAACCTTACATACAGTGTATTTTGCATTTCTTCATTATTTCTTTATTTATTTATTTATTTATTTTTTTTTTTTTGTTTTTTTCAATTCAACTCCAAATTCTTTGTGATTATATCCCAAGGAACCTCCATATTGAAATATGGATTATCAAATGCAAAATAATTTTCTATAGAACTTGCAATATGATCATTTTGAAAAACAGATGGATCATTTGTGGACGTAACTAGACTGAATAAACTATCAATTACACTATCTTGTATCATACCATTTGGTTCAAAGAGCTCGTACCACTCTTTCATCAATTTAGATTTGTTCAAACTTTTTATTGTTTTCTCCAAAATATTGCGCATGCCCAAAGCCTGACCTGCTTTCAACTCAAGCTTTTTAATACCAGTAGGATTTGATTGAATTCCATTGAAGAATTTATCATCTTGAATACTCTTCAAAATGTAAACATGTGATTTAGCAATCCTCCAAGCATGTAAATAACGTTTTCCCAATTTGTAAATACCAATGGTGGAAGCCTTAGCGCATTTAGTAAACAAATACAGTAAATTCTGTAAGATGGCAATGTAGTCAGGGGTTTTTTCTTGTTCTGCTCGTAAGCATCTTATAGTAAATTCAATCCTGATTATCATAGCAAATATAAAACCATTAGTATTATGCCATGACACCTCAATTGCCGGGTTGGTAAACAAATTAGCGGAATAAAGAAAAATAGGGTGGAGATGATCTAAAATATCAAAACAATTTGGAAGCAAGTCTTCAATAACAATACAGGTAATTTTCTTCAAGTAAAAATACATCAAATCAACATTACCAGTTCTTTCATAATAAAGAAGAATATGCGTATAAACAGCTACCAAAAAATTCTTCGTATTGATGTAATAAACTGTAAATAACTTGTCGTGCATTAAGTTACTCTCTTGAGTTTCGTTCAACCCATTGACAAATTCTCTGAGATCTTCTCCAATATTCTCGTGTACAAAAATTTCTAATTTATTAACACAATTGATAACATCGCTAATTGGAATTTTCCCAAACTGAAGTATAGTTATCATACAATTTCGTAACTCATCCAGTAATCCGTGAAGTTTAGAATAAGTCTGCCAAAGCAATAGGTCAAAAAGGGCCAGCTTAATATTATTGTTATCTTCTTGATAATATGGATATTTTGTATCACAAAACTGCGGATTTATAGTAATTGGACTTCCAAAGCATGAACTTTGAAATAAATCCAAATATACTATATAGTGCCATAACTTTCTTCTTAAGTTATTTATTTTTATATCCGTTAATCCTAAATTATCTGGATCTCGATTTAAACCAATCGAGTAGGCTATTTGTATAAGCATTCCCGTGCATACTTGAAACTGATTTCTACTTGGACCTTCTGGATCTTCGGGTGCAACACTGTAATATATTCTGAGCATTACAGCGAGTTGCAAAATATCCAAGTTTGTTTTTCGACAATACTCAAATTTGGACATACAATCTTGAGCCAAGAATATAGTCTCGATCCCAATCTCCACTTTAAGTATATTTGATAAATTAATTAACTCGCTTTGAGAAAATTTAGTAGTATCTCCTATCACGGCGCTTGTTAAAACTTTAGTATTGAATTCATCATCATTAGAAAGTAAGGAAAGATAGCTCATTCTAAGTATGATCAAAAGTGTTCCAAGAATTGCGTAATCCAAATCGGACAGAATTGTAACTTCTATTTTATTAGCAGGGTCATCTTTGGATCCAATAATTTTTTCTAATGATGACATGAAACTCAGTTCATCAAGAAATGGTACAAATAGATACAAAAACCGGAAAAATCTATTCACATGAATCCAAATTATCGATCTCTCGGGTAATTTCATGGAAATCCTTTCCAGCAATTCAATCCCTTCATTTGTTTCTGGCACAAAATTCAAGCCTAATGGAATGGCTGCTTTGTTGATTTGTCGATCAGAAAATTGTTTACTGCTTAACTTCAATCGTTGTAAAATCTGGAAAGGTGCACTTGTAGATTTATCCCAATTCTCATTGAAATCCGAATAATTTGTAGCATCTTTCGATTTAGCAGATAAAAATGACGATAAGTACGCCATTGCGGGGTCTAATTTGATGAATGCATGCCAAGTGAAAGGCCCCTGATTCATTTCAAAATTAGAATCATCTATTGAAAATGATTGATATTCAGAAAATGAAATCATATCATCGGGAGACCCTATTGGATTAATACCAACGACTGATTTAGCGTTAGCAAAATTGGACATAATTGAGTTAATGTCTTCGGATAATAAATAAACCTTATTTTGTGTAGAGGAAAGTGCTTGAGGTCCTGATTTTGATTCTGATTTTGATTTTGACTGACCAGCTTGAATCGGAACCACAATTGGCTCTTTCCACTTCTTGATTCTAGATGCTGCCAAGGGTTTATTTCGTTCAATACCATTACTTATCATTGCAAACTGGTGTTGTCTTTTTTTATTATTCATTCCATTGGAATGTTGTTGGCTCGTGATACTTGGAGGTGTTTCAAAATCCCCATATACCGGCAGACTGGTGGTCATTACTGTTGAAGTTGAACTTGAAGTTGAAGCTCTAGATGCAGCTGATGAGTTATTAATATTGCCATTATTATATCTAGCAACGTCTACTTGTACTTGTACTTCTTCTTCTTTTTCGTATCTTTCTTCTTGTTCATCAAAGTATTTGCATTCTCTCCCATACTTAATACATTTATCACACGGTTTTCCACGATCGCAAGCAATCTTTCTTCTTTTGCAATGAATGCACAGAAGAGTTTTTCTCTTTTTTCTGGTGTGTTTTAAAGTTTCGAAATTCATACTAAAATTCTCTAAATCTCAAAATCTCAAAATCTCAAAATCTCAAACTTCAGATCTAAATCTAAAACGCAAAAAAAATTCTTAACGCTATAATCAAATTTGAAAGGAGGGAGATGAAAAAAAAAAAAAAAAGTCCGTGTGGAGAAAAATTGAGAGGAAACATCGCCAAATTTAAGTGCGATATTTATTTGGGGGATCTGCTCTTTGTAAAAACGGAGATAAAAGCGGCTCCGTGAATTCCTGATTTAGGAAATCCACTCAAATGCAGTACATTATTAATCAATGAAGTTAATTTATGCCATTAAGCGCTATGTATTGTTACTTAAAATCGCCAATTGTTCAATTCTTCCATCAACTTATCGTTTAATAATGACACCGATTTACTAAACAAAGAGTTGTTGAGTAATTCGCCTCTAAATTTTCTAAACTGGTTTAACAAACACAGATAATGATGAACATTCTGAACCAAGTTTTGTATTTGATCACTGGTCTTTGGTTTTTCATTGAATAGATCATCATCTTGAATCATTGCATCATCATCACCATCACCATTGCCATCACCATCAACACCTTTCAAAAAGTCATTGATACCACCCATTTCATCTTGTAGTTGAGGTTCCAGTTGCTGTTGCTGTTGCTGTTGCAGTGACAGTGGCAACTTATGCCCATCTTGTTGATGTTGACCAAAATTAGAACTAGATGATGAATCATTGAATATTGAGGAATAATGATAATCCATTGACAATTCAAATATCAGATACGACGATTTTTGCAGTTGAGGTTTGTAAATTGACCCAAATTCCCTTTTCCAATAGTCTCTGTCTTGGCGTGATTCGACCGAGTCTAATAAAACAATAAAAACCATCAAATTTATAAAAATTTTCGAATCTTCATGGTTAGATTTTTGAAAATTATAAATCTCCTTCACTAAACTGGAAATAAAATCAGTTCTATTACCTAAAATGTATGTGGTAATAAATTTATTTTGCAATTTGACCTCACCAAGTAATTGGCTTCGAAACCCATCTTTAACATTGAAATCTCTTGGAAATGGATTTACAACATCCGTATAGTGTATATTCTGTTGTAAATTTTCTTTTAATTCCGCTGGAAGATTCATTTTTAATATGTCATTTCCACAAATATTTACCACCATTTTTACAATCAAATTTGAGGTGTCACTAAGTACCTCTTTAATAACTTTTAATTTCAACTCATTATTAATACTACAATCTCTCGCCAAGAACTTGATTATAATTGGTATAATTGGGGTAAGGAACGGTTGACTTAAATATTCCAATCCATTACTCAATATATTCCAATCAATTTTATTCATTTCTGCTGCAGTAATCCCTTGTTTGTATATCAATGGTGTCAATTTGTAGATTTGTTTGATATTCAAAGATTTGATCAAATCATCCGATAATCCTTCGTTTTTATCGTCAAATAATGCTGTTATCCATTCGTTGACTAGATTCTGATAATTTTCCGCAATAGTTCTATCTTCATCATCACAATTCACCGGTATTTTGTTTGACAAATTATCACACATGCGATAATAAAAATCGTTCAAATAGTTAATGATGAATGATTCTTTGACTGTAAATTTTGACAAATCGATATGAAAATTTTGAACTATGAGAAGTATACTCAACATAATAACACCACAATAGGAATAATGGTCTTGAAAATTCTCATCCTCATCATCTATCCTAAAGCTGGAACTATCAATAAGATCCACTAATTTATAAAGCAAGGATAAGTTACTATTAAATAGCACAATATTAACAAATTCAACATTATTCATAACAGCAAGTAACAAACGATTCAATTTCTCAAAATCCTTATTGTATTCAAGCTCATCAACAATATCTAATATAACCTGAGTTGCTTCCTGTTGGGTACGGTGCAGGAGGCATAACTTTGGTAAGGCATTCACTAACTCCACAAGTCCTGATTCTTCCAATGATGTAAACTCACAATTAATATTCAAAAGTTTATCATTGAACTTCTCACGTAATTGCAAAACAGGTTCATCTGGAAATTCAAAGGCCTTAAGGAAGCGTTGCTTAAAACTATCATCAACTTCCAAGCTTTGTAATGCATCATTAACCGCCTTTTCAAGATTGTCTTCTCCATATCTCAAACCATTAAGCAATTGTGGAACCCTGGTAAGAATAAAATTCTTCACATTGAACAAACAATACCCATCCATATCCAAACCTGTAAATACGGCCCTAATAAAATCATATGCAACCAAATAAGAATTCTTTTGATTAGGAACTGCCACGAGATTATTTATGAAAAATCCTAATGTTTCATTGTAATTGAAATAACGAAATAATTTATGGGCCCAAATATATCTCATTCTAGAGTAGAATTCGTCTAGTTTATTAACCATAGTTAATGATGCCACGTTAGCATGAATGTTGGGATTAAGGGAAATAATCGACCCGTGACGTTCTATTCTGGTGTGTCGTGAGCTTTCCAATTGTTCAATTTGAATTTTATTGAGAATATGTTTGGATTTGAGTAATAAAACTGATGCTAAATTTTCATTCCCAGTTAAAGATCTTAAGAAAGGAATGAACTTTACAAGAAATTCTTGTACTGTTCCAGATGTTTTTTCTTCAATAAACTTTTCGAATTTTTGAACAATAACCAGAAATAAGAAAACGATATGTTCAAGAACCATATCGGATAATTTCTCTCTTCTGATATACTTTTGAACATAATCCATAAATTCAACACTTATAAAATTTTTCAATACATCTCGATCATAATGTTGTGGTCCAGTTAACGCTCTACTAAGCTTCAACAAAAATGCACATTGAAAAGTCTCATTTGCTTGATTTAGATTAGTCCAGAACATATGGCTATTCTCAATACTGCTGAATGACAAATCAAGTACAACGTTTAATTGATACTCATTCCATTTGCGTTGTTTCAAGGAATTGTTGTCTGGTTTTAAGTACAATAACCCGTTGACATATTCATTGTCTTGAAGTTGTCTCCTTTTGGTTAGTTGATTGAATAACGATATAAATAACTTAGGTTGTAATTTTTGAGTTGCTGCTTTCTCGACAAGTTTTGATAACGAGAATACTTCTTCTGTCATCAGTGGAATTGGTTGTTTTTTAAAAATTTTTGATGGAACGTTTCGTTGAGAATTCAATATTTTTTTTTTTTTTTTTTTTTTTTTTTTTTGGTTAGAGGGTTGGTGAGAAATTTACTTTTTGCCAAACTTTATGAAGATCAAATGTCTGAAGATCTAATCATTAATGGAAGTTCTAACACCTCTGGGTTCCTTCAATATATGAATACAAATATATGTCTATAGTAAACGCACAATTATGTATATATATATAAAAACTTCTTAAAGATACGAACTTCTAATCTAACACATAAAACCCACTATATAAAGACAAATCAGAATCAAAGAATAATAATAGATTACAAACCAACAAACCAACAAGCAAAACTAACAATGTTAAAGACGTAAAGCCATTAAAAAAAATTAACCAATGATAATTAATATGAAGAAAAATAAAGATTCCTTTTCAATGAACAAAAACAACATTCAAAAAAACAACAAATTTAACCAAAAAGTATTAAAAAAAAAATAATTATATAAACAAAAGAAAATACACTGAACTTGATGATAATGATATTTTAAAACTAACAAAGCAAAGCAAGATTAAGAAAAAAAAAAATTAAAATAAAAATTAAATGAACTTAAGGATGAAAATTAAGGGAGAATAATAATAATAATAATAATAATAATAATAATAATCAGTGTCTTTTGATGAAAGAAGCAATGGTTACCATAAACTTGAACTTCCAAATCCTGACATAATGTTACTGCTAGTCTTTGTAATTGGGGTAGCTGTCAATGTTGTTGAAACCCCTGAAGATCTGGTACCCCAAATAGAACCTGTAGTAGTAGGTGTTGCAACTCCGACGTTCCAAGTACTTGACCCGGTACCTCCCACTGGAACCAAAGATGGAGAATTCAAGAAATTTGTAGCAGTAGGGGTAAGGGCAGCGCTCATCAAAGGTGACCCTGTTCCAGCTCCTCTATTAGAAGTAGACAAGAATAAGTTTGGTGGAGATGATGAATTATTCTTGTTCGCATTTGGAGGCAATAAAACTGGGGAATTGGTTGCAGAACCAGCAGGGTTGTTGTCAAATAATTTGGATGTAAAAGTAGCAGTAGTAGTAGTACCAGATGATGATTGAGATGAAGTAGAATTTTGCTTACTACTACTAAATTGACTATTGGTAGGTGATGAAATTGATGCTGAGCTGCCGTTATACAACATAAAGTTTGTTTTCAAATCATATGGTGGCACATTGTTCAGAGATTGATTGGATGAACTAATTGAAGCAGAAATAGTCTTCTCCATAGGAACTTCAGCAAAAACTTGAGGTGGTTGCTGAGATTGGGAATAAATATGAGCCTGGATCTGCCCTTGTGCTTGTGCTTGTACTTGGGATGAATAAGAAACATACTGTGAGTTTTGTTGTTGTTGTTGTTGTTGATGATGATGCTGAAGGTGATGATGCTTTTGTTGAGCTAAAGCTGCCTGTTGGGCTTGTTGCTTCTGCAACAAGTAGGTTTGTTGTTGCTGATGCTGGACCGCAGCTGCAGCTGCAACAGCTGCTAAGGCATACTTGTTTTGTTGCTGTTGTTGCAAATAGTGTTGGTGTTGGTTATGACTGTTATTGTTGTTGTTATGTTGATGATGATGATGGTGGTGGTGATGATGGTTGTTATTATGACCATGATTATTTGAGTTGTTCATATAGTTGGAATTATTATGATACCTATGGGAAGGTTGATACAGGCTCTTACTTTTGTTCACCTTTTCAATAAAATCAAGTTGACCTTGAAATGGTACTGATTCTAATTTTCTCTTTGGGTAAATGGTTGACATTAATTATGGGGAATATTTGTCGGTTTGGTAAATATCATGTAATCAAAAAAACAAAATATAATGAAGTAAAACAATAATAATATATGATGAATAAAATGAATAACCGTTTCTTTCTATTCTCTCTTTAATTAATAAAACACCTGGTTGAAGACCTTCTTCTGTATATGAAAAATAAACCAAAAAAAAGGAAAACGAAAAAAAAAACCACTTAAAATATAAAACAAGGAACTAAACAATGAATATGATTTAGATAAAACAAATAAAAATGTGGATAGGAAGAAAATGAAATTATGATAAAGAATCACTCAGTTTATCCAATAAAACGAATGAAATATATCTTACTTTTATTGATGTTGAACTTAGGGGGGAGTTTAAAAGAAAAAAAAAGTAAAATATGTGATTAAGCTTAAAATCCAACAAGTAAAAATTGAAAATGTCGAAATTATTTTTTTCCTGTTCTATAAATTTTTTTTTTTTTCTTCTTTAATGTAAATGTACAATTCTCTCTCTCTGTCTTTCTCTCTCTCTCTCTCTCTCTCTCTCTCGTTATACTGTACAATTCATTCGTACTGTTACACACGCAGGCATCAAACAGAAAAAAAAAAAAAAAAATAATAGTTTATGACCTGGCTATATGCACACCACCACCCAATTAAATTCGTGTATAATTTCTTTTTTAGTCCTGTTATTTTTTTTTTGACTTCTCGCACTTCAACCAATTAATTGGTCGCCATTTGGGATGCGTAAAAATTGGCAATTATATAAACCCGATATGATTCACTCTGCACGCTCTTTGTACTGCATAATGTCGATACTGCAAAAATATATTATTAAATTTCTTATGTATTGATTATATTAACTGTTTATTACTACTATTAAGAAGAAGAGGAAGTAGGAGGTGATGATGAAGATTCGGCTGCAGCTTGTTGCCATGATGGAATTCCAGAAGCGTTACTGTTGACACTTGGGGTACTTGAATTTAATTGCCATGATGGAACACCTACATTCTTAATCTTTTCTTTGATTTCTTCTTCTGATTTTGGTACACCTGTAGTTGATTGTTGCCATGAAGGAATACCTGATTCTTCTTGTACATTATTCTTTTCTTCTTGTTCTTCTTTCTCCTTTGCTTGTAACTGCCACAACGGAATACCTGCAGCTGTTACCCCACCTTCAGTTGTATTTTCGCTACGTTTGTCTTCCTCATCCTTGACTGTTTCAATCGAAGGCAATTTCTTTGAGGTTTCTTCCTTTGTAGATGGCTCTGGAGTTGATGAACTCTCGCTGTTTTTAGCTCTGGCTCTTCTCAAAATCTCCGACGCGGATGGTATAGATGATACTGGGGCAATCTTTCTAGATTCTACTCCACCATTGGATTGATTGGAATTAGACCTAGCTTTAACCAAATTCTTCAATGATTGTAACTCTTGACTTACTTCACCTAATTCATCATTTATATTCTCTTTGGTCAACCTCATATTCTTTTCAATACTATTACTCAAATTCTCAATCTCCAATTTCATCAATCTTAAATCATCATCAAATTTTAACTTGTCCTTGTTGTATTTATTCAAAAAGTCATTAACATTATCGATAACAGTATCAATTTCGGATAATTTAGCCTCATTAGAGGCTTTGATCTCTTGTTGCTCAGTAGTTAATTGTTCCAAAACTTTATCAATCTTCATAAATTCTTCATTTATTGTCTCTTTATCTTGATTTATAGAAGACTGTGTTGGTGGAATGATTGATGGAATCACGTAACGAGTAAGAACCTGGTAGAATCCATATGTTATTCCAGCAGTAGCAGTTGCCATTATAAAATAATCTTTCCATGATCTTTCTGGGATAGGTGGTGGAGCATTGTAATAATCTATTGGAGGACCCTGTTGTGGGACTGGTGGGGTGTAATTTGAGGACTGTGTAGTACCAAATGTTTGAGGGGCGTTATCATTTGCTCTTTTCAACGCTTCTTCAATCTCTTGCTGGTTTAAACCCTTAGATTCTAAAAACTCGACCTTCTTAGTCAAAGGTGAGCTAGCAACTTGAGGATCCTTCAAGAAAGTAACTGCACTATTGATTAACTCGTCATTCATATTTCAAATTATGATGGTTGACTAACTTGAAAATAAAGTGTTCTCCAGAAATTTTTTTTTTTTTTTTTTTCCAGTCACTTTGATTTTTCTGTTGTCGTCCTTTCATTTTTTTTTAAGGTGGGGGAATTATTTTTTCTTTTAATTTTATTGTTCCTTTTCTGTTGATTTCTAGTACCAATTTCTGAAAGTTTATCCAGCGGAAGCAATCTGTAAAATACAGTGCAATTATTTTGTGGTCATAATCATTTTACTGTACATGTACATGTAGATACACATCTCCACTCTTAGTGAACGTCTCCCTCTCTTACCTGTATGGAAACTTCTAAGCTATACTTCTATTTACAAAATTTTAGAATTATATATCTGTAATTCATTCTAATTCAATGGGGCATCTTTCTTCGTAATGAATCTTGTTTGAACAAAATTGCTCTTGAGTAATTCTTCGTATATGCACCAACTTATACCAGCACTGATACCTTTTCTTCCCAAACGCAACAGTAGACCTCTGAATAAATTTCTCAACCCACCATCCTCGTGCACCAAAGTTTTCATTGCCTTTAACATCGATGTTTCATTCGATAATTGTAATCTCGTCTTGATGGCATCAAATGGAGCAGTTATAGTGGTACATGTACTGGCAGCTAATACTGCCGCTACAGAATTTATAATTCCTGACCTATTATCACCTAAACCTACTGGAATTACCACCGGCATTAAGTCATTCTTGAACAATTCGTATGTCAACACGTAAAGCCCCGCATATGGACAATCACGAGCTAAAGTAGCCATAGATCCCTTGAAAAAATTTCTTAACGAACCAGTAGGTGTTGTTGTTGTTGTGCCTTTACTATCACCCGTATATATCCCCTGAATACCTTCATACATTGAGTTGTAATGGTACAAATTAGACTCAAATCTAGTCTTGATGATGGTTATGGGCATTGTAATGTACCCAACAATTGCTCGAGCAACGAACCCTGTAGTCAAATTCTCTATAGGTGTAAGTTTGGGTAACACAGATGAGTTGGATTTTAAATTTATTGACTGATCTTTTAAACTTTTATGTTCTGCCCAATTGGTTCTCATTTTTGATAGTATGGTAAAATATAATCCAGCACCAATTGATGTTCGTAATGTTGATGGTAAAGTACCTCTCCATAAATCTTTAATCTCAGTAAGTTTTCTCAATTCTTTGGTAATAGATGTCCGAACTTCATGTTTCGACATAACCTGTTGTTGTTGTAACCTAGTTTTCAACAAATCAAACGGTTGTAGGGTAACAGCAGATACTAGTCCTGCAATTCCACCTGCTACTAAATGAGCAGTTGCATCTGGAGAACGTTTTTCATTGATTTGCTTTGGAATTGAGGTTGACATTAATTGTACGTGAAGTTGAAAACAAAAAAAATCCGTCGTCTTTATATGTTCATCAGAATACTTCACCTGGACTATTATTGATTTTGTTCAAAAATTGATGGGGAGAAGGAAGAGCTTAAAATCAAAAGAAGAAGATACAAATGAGAGTTTGAAAATTATATATTCTCTCAACCGTTTTTCGTGTCCAAGACTGGAGAAAGAAAAAAAAAAAAAGAAACAGAAGCAGAAAAAAATTAAATTAGAATAAAATAAAATAACGGGGCAAATAGGAGGCTAGACAATTGTCTCTGACACGGCCCCGTACTAAATGCCGCGCGAGAGATCGATTATCCGGGACCCGAAATTGGTTAGTAATAACAAAGTTATAATGATATTCCATTAACAACTAGTAATATATTTCTTCTTTAAAAAATCTATACAGTTCATTGGTTATAACTAAAACGGGATCCACTTCTTGTAAGCCATACTTTTCATGATTCCAAATTGATAAACTTGTCAATGCCAAGTAACTATGAAATGGATCTGGTGTAGTTTCCGGGTTACTTGCAAATCCCCCAAATAGTGAGTTTTGAGTTTTATTTAACAAATATTCTGTAGCTTTTTCAATGTCAACTAGTTTAACCAAATCTGGATCTATTAAATATAAACTTCCAGTACACCACCATGAATAACAGGTATCACTGAGTTTATTTTCTCTCCCGTTAAATCCACCAATGTCTTCATTTCTATAGTATTCATAACTCATATCCTTGTACAAACATTCCGGATAATCAACTTGTCTTTGAATCAACCATTCTTTGGTACAATTTAGATTTTCCAATGGATATTCAAGCAATTTTAATGCTGCAATTGCACAAAAGGTGAATCCAACATGGGACTCGTCCATAATTGTTGAGCTGAAACCACCATTCGGATTACATCTATCAAGAATAAATTGCAATAATGAATCCAAATCTATATCTATATCTTCAGTATTATCATCATGACATTTCACCAAGTATCGAATTAGCAAAGCCATATAACAAACTCGAAGATCGGGATCTCCGTATTGTTTATAATTCCCGTCTTCGTATTGAACTGTTGGTACAAATCCACCTTTATTTACACCTTCTTTAACTTGACATTTAACTAAAAAATTCAACAATTTTCTTCGGTTAATCATTTGATGGTATGGGGATTTTAAAGCTAATAAGCAATACAATGCAAATAATGTTGCTGATATGTTGGGCAAGTCATAATTAGTTATACTCTTAAAATAATGAGTTGATCTAAATGCTACTATTTCGTCTGTTTCTATCATGAATTGATTGTATATGAAATCACGATGATATTGTAACTCAACATCACTGAAATTGAATTTGTCGATTATCTGTAGCCCATTGAGGCAGAAGTATATAATTGACAATTTATTTGAGTCTTCTGATTGAGCAGATGCTGGAAGACCTAGTAAACATCGATTAAAAAACTTTTCATGCTTATTTATCAATATGGGGTTCATTATTTGTGGGTTATAATGGCTGATCTCTCAAGTACCTGAATCTCCTTAGTGGTTTTTTTTTTTCGGTTGTTGTTATTACGAGCTTCGATTTAAAGCATCGTGTGATCGGGCGAAAAAAAATACCGCCCCTAACATGGACGACCACAGACTTTCAGGCGATAAGTGTGTAGCAATGGAAGGGGATATTTTAAAATGCTGACATTACGAGGTTTATTATATTGCAGAATTTATATATGCATGTGGTACATTTGGGGAACAATAGGTTTTTTCATTGCCTTGAACACATCGAAAGATAACTAAAGTTGTTCGCAGATAGTCTATGTCTTTTTCTTTTGAATTCAAGTGGAAGTGCACTGGATAAAATGAGAAGTCTAATGCAACCCCTGGATTTCGTGTGGAATCCAATTATCGCTTTTAATATATAAAGAACAGACCGTTTTCAGCATTTCAATTAAAAACCTCTAATGGATTTTGAAGAAGATAATCTATATGGAACTTCTTACAAAAGTAACTGTGAGTGCAGCACTCAAAAACGACAACCATTTCTTTTTCTTTAACATGGTTGACAAGATTGACAAGAAAAATTTGAAAAATTTCTTGAAATAATGTTCCTGAGAGATCTAAAAAAAAAAACGAATTAAGAAAGATTATGACTTGACCCGTTACTACTTCTTTATTGTCGTAGTTCTTGTTTTGTATACTAAAATAAACATTCCGGCTTTCGGATTGTGGAACGTTCAACAACGGAAAATGGATAAAAGCAGTTCGCCAACGTAGGCACTAATTTTAGAAACCAAAAAAAAAGTTCCAAACTTTTTACGGATAACTGTATGCATCAATTCAATTTGTAGGTATTCGGGGTGGCTTATGTGTTTGGTATCCAGGGTGGCTTATACGTGTGTGGGGGTATCTGGGGCGACTTATGTGTGTGTGTGTGTTTAGTATTTCAATAGTTGCAGGCATCCTGCTCTCCCCCCCCCAAACAAAATGCACATTTTTAGAGTGGCAATTGCAAATACTTGAGTTTGTATTATCTGTGCTCGTATATTAATTATCTATTCTACAAGAATAACAGAACATGAAATTAATTATGTAAGCGGCTTTAAACTATCAATGCTTTTGGTTGGTTAGAATTTTAAATATCATTTTCCGGATATAGTACGAGAATTATAAGTCTAACACCGGTGTGTGGGTGTGTTTAAGTCTGTACTTGTGTGGGCTTATCAGAAGGACAATAAATATTCCAAGGAGGCTCTGGTGTGTTTAATCATGGATTCTGCACCTCTCTATTGTTGATTCAATTGATATACACTTTTCCCTCATTTGATTTTATTTCAATACGTTGCAATAAGTGAGCACAGAAATTTGGAGTATAAATATACTTCAATATTTCCATGTTTTCACAGCTAAAGAATTTTTATCTACTAATCATCAACCCCATAATCTTTCCTTTTAATGAGAGTTGCTAATTTATTGTTTTTTTTTTCATTTGCTAGTTTGATCTACGCTGACGAAGCTAATAATGCCCAGGATCATGGATTGGTAGTTAGAGATGACACGGATCTCTTTGATTACGGGACTGATTATGCTGATGTTACTGATG
Source organism: Candida sanyaensis (assembly GCA_911254575.1). Lineage (NCBI taxonomy): Eukaryota > Fungi > Ascomycota > Pichiomycetes > Serinales > Debaryomycetaceae > Candida > Candida sanyaensis. The sequence goes on from CAJVQF010000004.1 coordinate 1,258,276, forward strand.
ATTATAATGTCTATGGTACTGATTCTATTGACTATTATGATACTGACTACTATGATAGTGACTACTATTACGATACTGACTACTATGATAGTGACTACTATTACGATACCGACTATACTGATTATACTGATATTTATGGGGGTGAAACTGATACTGGTGCCACCACTACAATTGCTGCCGCTGCCAATACTGATATCGCTACTAAAAATGGTACCACTACAAGCGCACATACCACTTCATTGCACAATACGACCAGTTCAACCACAACAATAGCTCAAAGCTCCGCAGCAGCAAAAAGCGAATCAAATACAACAAGTGCAGTTCTGGGAAATGTCACCAGTACAACTGCCACAAAACTGAAAAATTCTGCTCCATATTATCAAGCCACTGAAGGAATTGGATTAATTGCCGTAATCTTTGCTGCATTATACATGTAAGGTAGTGTAAGTTGGTGTAAATTGTGATTTTGTTCATGCACACTGATGATTTAATATTTTTATATTTCCATCTTTATTCTACGTCGATATCCTAAATATTATTTCTGCTTTATATATATATATATATTTAGTAAGTTCTGCTCTAATACGATTTGTTGTTAATATACACATGCATTAAAGAAGAATAGTTTATTTTCTCCCAGTTGTATCTTTTTCTTTTGAGAACATTTTGGTTCCGTTCCAAGACTAAAATATATGCAAATATAAATTCATATCATTAATCCATACTCATCAATTAGTATCTATAAACACTTTATCTAATCTAAAATTGCTCCTGTAGAATTTTCTGAAATTGTATTTCAATAGGTCTGATAGGCTTGCCTTTATTTTGATTTACTATGGTGATGATTACTGGGGGTTCATCACCTAGACCATTCTCTAGAATACTTGAATAACAATAAAACTCTTCTTTTTCTAAATTCACTATGAACTGGTTCTTCTTGGCTTTTAGCTTTTCAATATTAACCAATATGTCATCAAACCAGGTAAGTGAATAATCATAGTGGCCACGCTGATTCATTATCTGATTGTATCTATAATTTTCAATAGTGAAACCTTGACCTACCTCAAAGCAAAAATCTGCCAACTCAATATTTAATCCACTTCCAATTAGCTTTGTGAAGCCTTCTTTCAAAGTCCAAAAATGGTTAAATTTAAAGTATGAGTCGATTTGCAGAATTTCCCGTTCATCAAAAATAGGTTTGAAATCCTCAAGGTAATTAACTGGTGATATTTTCTGTCTAGAATGAGATAGATCTACTCCAATAGGATGGGACGAATATTCCACTACCATACATATAATATCATTCGAACTACTTGAATTGAATTGAAAATCTGGTAACATTGGTTTTCCATATTCATTATATGTGAAGTTAACCGTAGCAAAAGGATCTTTATTCCCCAATAACAGGTTTATCACATATCTAGTAAATAATAAAGTCAACAAAGCTTTATATTTTTGATGAGGGAATTTGATCTCCAAGATCTTTTGTTGTTGCTTCAAATCATTTAAAAGTCGTAGTGAGCACTCAAAATTGAAGTCATCAGACCAAAAATCCAAAAGATCAGTGGATACTCGAGTAGTAAACAATATGATATTGTTCCTATGATGAATGTCCTCTGAAATTTCCATTGGTGAGGTTATTGATAGATAAGCTTTCAATCCTCATTTTGTTGGTTAATTTTTTTTTTTCTTTTGTTTTCTTGCAAATTCTCTTTGGAAGTTTTGGAACAATAAAGTGTGCATAAACGCGTTAGGGAACATATGTACTGTATGTCCAATATTCCCTTTCAGAACGCACAAGAAGTCAGTCATTCTTGTCCCTTTCAAAATGCACTACAAGCCGCGTGTATATTGACATGAGACATGTTTATTGCATCTTTATAATCCAGCATTATTTTTTTTGGCAAGAACCCGAGAAATTTGTGGGAATTTTACGCGGAAAATAAAAATGCTCATTTTAAATAACTCGGCATCGACATATCTTTAGTAGTAAACCCTACACATTTGTCCTGATATCGGTTTTGAGTTATTTTAGCAAATAATGCTTATGGTTACAAATCATTGTTCACTTTACCTTTGATAATTTGTAGTTGCTATCAATACCTACTCCGCAATTCATTAGAATTCTCTGGAATAATTTTTGTCGCTCGAAACATGCGCAATTGCTTAAATCGGACTCAATCACTGCAAACTTCAGTAAGGATCCGAGTGATATTCCTGCTAAATCAGATTTTGCAATTTTATAGAATTCGCTTACCCCTAATGACAAAGGGAGAATACAACAAATAGAATGAGTAAATTTCTCCATACTGGGCATAACTACTATTCTTTATTCTTAAAAAAAAAAATACTATAAATAATGCAACAATTCGTCTGATTGGTTTGGAATTTCTTTTTTTTGCAATAATTTTCTTGTTCATTACTATTAATCATAAGATTAAGTAAATTAATTAACAACTTCAACTACTACTACTACAACAACAACAACAACAAAATCAAATTATCAACATGGGTAAACCAGTCGTATTAATGGCATTGTATGCAGGTGGTAAACACGCTAAAGAAGAGGCTAGATTATTAGGTACCATCGAAAACCAATTAGGTATCAAGAAATTTGTTGAAGATCATGGTTACGAATTGATCACCACCGATGATAAAGATCCGGAACCTACATCAGCTTTTGATGAAAATTTAGAGAATGCTGAAATTATTATCACGACTCCATTCTTTCCAGCTTATGTTAATAGAAACAGAATTGCCAAAGCTCCAATTTAAAATTATGTATTACTGCTGGTGTTGGTTCTGACCATTATGACTTGGATGCTTTGAATGAAAGAGGTATTGCTGTTTTGGAAGTCACTGGCTCTAATGTCCAATCTGTTGCAGAACATGCTGTTATGACCATGTTGATTTTGCTTAGAAACTATGGTGAAGGTCATCATCAAGCTGTTAGCGGTGGTTGGGATATTGCTGCTGTTGCCAAAGATGAATTTGACATGGAAGATAAAGTCTTTGCTACTGTTGGTGCTGGAAGAATTGGTTATAGAATCTTGGAAAGATTAGTTGCCTTTAATCCAAAGAAATTGTTATACTATGATTACCAAGCTTTACCTGATGCTGCTGTCAAGAAAATCAATGATGCTTCTAAATTGTTCAATGATAATGATAATATCCTTGAAAGAGTTGAATCCTTGGATGAATTGTTCTCCACGCTGATGTTATTACCCTCAACTGTCCATTGTATGAAGGATCCAAAGGTATGGTTAACAAAGAGTTGATCTCCAGAATGAAGAAAGGTTCTTATTTGATCAATACTGCAAGAGGTGCTTTGACCGATCCTCAAGCTGTTGCTGATGCTGTCAATTCTGGTCACATTGCCTATGGTGGTGATGTTTGGCCAGTTCAACCAGCTCCAAAGGATATGCCATGGAGAACCATGCACAATCCATATGGTGAAGATTATGGTAATGCTATGACTGTCCATGTTTCTGGTACTTCTTTGGATGCTCAAGCTAGATATGCTGCTGGTGTCAAACAAATCTTGACTGAGTATTTCAACAAGACCTATAATTATAGACCACAAGATGTCATTGTTATTGATGGTCACTATGCTACTAAAGCTTATGGTCAACACAAATAGGATTTGTGAATCCTTGAGCTCCACCGTTTCTAGGCTATTTTTGTTACAATGATGATGATTACTATTCACTCTGCTCTCTGTTTTTATACTTTTAGTTTTACTATATTTTGGTGGAATATATGATTTTATTGAATATTATATTTAGGAGAACTTTCCGTATGATTACTTCTACCATCTCTGTACTTGAATGTATTATATCAATATTTTTTTTACGATTACTGTCCACCCAAACATTTAATTCGTTGTATTCATTTTGGTAAATCAAATATTCCTTCACCAACAAGTTCGTGCACGTTACCCCTACCCCTCCCAACTCTAACATTCTTTACAAAGAAAAATATAGTTAATACAATGTCGGTTTAACTCCAATCAATACATTAAATAAATTATACTATGTACAAAAATAAGAAAATAATAATACTAATCTTGAATAGAATCTTTGATGGCCAACTTTCTGGAATGAACATTAAAATAATCTGCTAAATCATTGAACTTCATAGTGGATGGATCAACAGACATAACATGTTTATCTTTAAAAGTAACTTTGATTTCTTGTTTGTCTGATGGTTTAGTAATTACTTTACAATCAATTTTTGCACCAGCTGGAACTCTTTGAAGGAACAATCTAGTTGGTTTCCCACCAACTGAAAATGGATTGAATCTTACCACTACGTTGGAAAAATATTTCGTTATCATTATGCAGCTTGTGTGGATATGTGAATATGTGTGTACAGTATGAGTACTTCTATCGCTAAGAACTAGTTTGATTTGGATTGGTGAAATTTTTTTTTTTTTTTTTTTTCAATTTTTTTTTTTTTTTTTTTTTTTCGTTCTGGTTCTTGTTCTTGTTCTTGTTCTCCGACACCGCGAAATCTGGTGGTAAAACCTTTGGCAACCATGATGAAATGAAATATATTGGACTCTATAACCTATTTAATTGCTCTGTAAATCTCTTAATTCTATTGAAGTAGCTGTTGTAGTATTTGGGGTACCCTCTGAGTTGTTTCTCATACGAGCAGCATTTCTTTTTCCAAAACATCAGTATATTTTGCCTTTTTCTTGCTTTCAAATGACCCCATGCAAAGTAGGCTACTGGAATGTATAATAAAAACACCCCTCTAATAGCAAAATCATAAACCAGAGCTTCTTCAACAAATCCAAGACTCAAAAATAGAAGGATCATTTCTGCCACCAAACCAAATGGATATACCAAATAGAAATTATTATACTCCAACCAAAGTAAGAAAAGTGGACTTCTTTTGGTCTTGATTCTAAATGCATGATAAGAGTAATGGATCGAATATTGGATGCACCAAGCAGTGATCAAAATGGAGTATGACGTATGTCTAGCAATTATTGGATGGGGAAAATCACTCCATAACAGAGCCATGCCATTTTGATTCCATTCAGCAATGACCACAAGTATCCTTTCCTCCATTGGGGTTTAAGTGTGAATTGAACAAGCACAGATCCTATCAACGGTAGTAATGCAACAACGTGAAAAAAATCAGCAATGCCCCTGGCAAAAATCTTCGACCCACCAATGGGAGCAATATAAGGAATCGACCAAAACAACAAAACCATAAGGTGGATGCAACAACATTATAAAAGAAAACAACTTGTTCGTTGAATGGTAATGGGTATAGTTCTGGCATAATGTGAATGTTGAATCTTGTATGAAGAAAAAGAGTGACACACCAGGTTGTAAAAAATTTTTGAAGGACAACAAAGATGTAAAGCCAAGCCCTTCCATGTCGCGATCAAAATAGAAAAAAAAAAACTATGGAAAAAAAAAAAAACTAGAGACCATTAAAACACCGTGTTACGTCTAGAAACTTATTGACCTGAAAATGAGATTCATTCAATTGTTTCTATTGTTTGTAACGGTAGTTATAGCGTCGCAATGGAGTAAAGAAGATTATGAAATATTTAGTTTGAATGACAAAATCCAACAAGATCTAGGCAAATCAACAACTTTTTACACCTGGTTGAACTTAGAAAAAGGTCCAAAATCAAGTTTACAAGAAATCACCAAAGCATATAGAAAATTATCAAGAAGTTTGCATCCTGATAAATTTGCTTCAGCCTCAAAATCACAGAAAAAAGGCCAATGAAAGATTTCAAAGGTTATCATTGGTGGGGAATATATTAAGAGACAAATCATTGAAAAGAAGATATGATTATTTCTTTACCAAGGGATTTCCAAAATGGAAAGGTACCGGATATTATTATTCAAAATTTCGTCCTGGTATTGTATTCACCTTGGTGACTCTTTACATTCTTGTTAGTGTTTTCCATTTCTTTGCCCTTAAGATTAACAGAAAGCAAGCATATAAAAGAATTGAGGATATGAAAAGTTTGATCAAGACCCAAGCATGGAATGGATCCCAATTTCCTCCAGCAGATGGTTCTGATCGTAAACTCACGAATGAGGCTAATGGAAAGGAATTTTTGGTAAAGCAAGATGGCTCAGTATGGTTATTGGAAGATGATGAACAGCATTTAATTGATGAAAATGAGATAAACATCCATCCTGGATTTAAGGACTCTCTATTTTTCAAAATCCCAGCAAAATTTTGGAATTTATTATTAGGTAAGTTCTGGCCAATTGACACCACAGTAGAGTATATCAAGCCAGAAGATTCTGAGTCACCAGCTGTCACTGAAAAGAAGAAACTTCAAAAGAAGAAAAATAGAGGTAAGAAGATTGAGTTGCCAAATGGGAAAGTTGTCTACAGTAGAAAGAAATAAATAGATTAGATCTAATTAACAGAAGTACTTGTAGTTTGTTCTAAGACTCAACTAATTTTGATATATATATATAGATACAAGTATATGTACAGTGTACCTTTTAATGTATATTAATGAACCATTCATTGGTTACTATGATTTCGAACTCTTCGTAGCTCATTACTTGTATCTTCGTCATCGTCAATAACATCATCACCATCATCATCATCTGATGATGAACTTCCTGATAAGTTTTCTAAATAATTTGTATCATCATTGTTACTCTCGTCATCCTCACCGTCTTCTTCTACGTCTTCGTCATCATGACTTGCAAAATCACGACTAGGGGACATCTTCAGTATATTAACTTCAGGGACAAGAAACTGATTCATATCATAATCATCACCAGAATCATTTCCACCATCCTCGTCATGATCTACTTCTCTATCATCTTCATCTTCATCTTGACCATTTATCTTGCCAGAAACATCACTTGACCTGTCATTAATAAATTCATCGTGATTAGATGCATCGCCCAAAATGATCTTCTTTGGTTGATCCATATCTAGATAACCTACTGATGATGAATCGAATCCATAATCATTACTTTCGTCCTCATCTTCAGCCCCAAGCACAACATTATACACTTCACGTGTCTTTAACAAAACATCATTTACAAACCAGTTCCAGTTATCCGACTGAACTGCTTTAACAATTACGGGGATATTAAATCCGGTTTATAAAGCGAGGTGAATTTGACGATTTCTTCACTAATCAAAACTAAATGACCCATATATCCTGGTCTTGGAGTAACTTCCTCCTTATAACTTTTCACAACTACTTCTGTCAAATTACACTGATGGTCGTTAAACAACTCAACAATCAAGAAAGAGTTATATGAATTGAGCTTACCATTGAATATTTGTTGAATCAAATCAAACACGACATTATGGAAAAAATTATTCCATGGAAATTTTGTAAACATGCTAATTATATCATACAATATATTCAGATCAAGCAATTTTATCTTGAAAAAATCACCAACACATGGATCTTCTCGAATTGTATTATCTCTTTCTTTACAAACAAATGGATTTTCTGGTGAAATCGATGGTTCCTCATCTTCAGAATCTTCCACATCATCTAAGCTGTCAACAAGTCTCTTATACTCACTTGACTCATCACTTGAATGAGCTCCAAAATGAATATCGTCTAACGATACATCATCCATTCCCGATGTAACTTGTTTAATACTAGGAGATTCAGGAAATGAAATTTGATCTTCTAACGCCTTTTTCAATCTCTTTTCTTGTTGAGTCCTGATTTGGTCTCTCACACTGATGATTTGTCTAATTTTTTCGAATTAAGCAAAATCATATTTGAACAATGTAACAATTCCGCAATTAATTCAGATAATTTAAACCTTGTAAATCCCAATATATTTGAATCGACATGCATTGGAAGTATTGGTTCCATTTCAATCAATTCAGCAAACTTATCTAAGTTGTTCGAAAAGATTTCTAGCATGTCTCCTAAATAAATTGGATCTCTTGGTCCTGGTGGATTCTGTTCAAAGTCCTTCAACCATTGAAACATAACATATGAGTTTACTTCACCTGGGCTTCCATCGCCATTTTGAAGCATGGAACTATATGATCCACAATTAAGATCATAATCTGAATTGTTCTTTCTAATAAGTTCAATCACAATGCTAACACAGTTGTTTATACCATGTTTGTTAGTTTGGTACTTACCATCTTTCTCTTTGATCTTAACCAACATAATTTTGTTTATCATTGTATTGATTATTTCTGGAGAAACTAACTCTCGTGTTAATTGATTAGGTCCAATATTGGTTTCTAAAACAACGGCTAAAGCCGCATTAGATGAAATTGTAACCAATGCCTTTAAAAATCTGTTGCTGCAGTCTGCTTGAAAAATAACTCATGATTGGGAATACAGCTTTCAAATGCAAATTGTGAACTTTCTGGTTTTAAAATATCAATCAATTTTGAAATGAGATTTTGCAGCGCAATTGTCTCTATAATTCCAGTTGGTGAGTCAGGTTTATCAGTTTGAATGACTCGAAAGAAAAAATCCATTAACATAGGAACTTCAATTTTGGCTAAAAATGTGTCCACGAGGTCCTTTTGGCGTCTGATAAAGTTTAAAAGTTCAATGCTGTTAGTATCCATTAATTGGTCTAAAATATGTACCAAATATGACACGGTAGGGCAACGTTCCAGCAAGTTTTCCATATCTATAATCAGCCATAAAAGATTCATAATACTCGGCGTTTCAATTATACGATTCAGAATAATCCATAAATCCACTGAAAGGATATCTGCTGCAGCTTGAACCATTCGACGGAATTTATCTTCTTCAGATTCTTCTTCTTCTTCGTTTTCTGAGACTTTAGAAACTTTACCACTCCTCACCGCTTCAAGCTCTTCTTCCTCTTCTTCATCAGTTTCTGGTGGATGTTCATTTAATAGCTCCAAAACTTTTTCTTCTTCTTTGATGCTCTGTTTGTGGAAAAAATCAACACTGTCAACCAAATAGTCAATTAGTCCAGTTAGAATTGTTGGTTGTATCAATATTTCAATAAGCTTTGTTCCTTTGGTGTCTCTGGTGGTGGCATTATTGTTATCGTTAATTGATGATGTAAAAGATGCAGAATCAGAACTGGTACCGTTGGTATCCTGACTTGGTTGTTGCTGAAACAGAAAGTTTGCGGCTCCACCATTTTTGAATTATAATTGCCCTTGATGTTATGAAGTTCAGTTAAAAGTTCTTGCAGAAACGCCGGATCCCCTATTAGATCATCCACGGTTACTGTTGATAAATCCTGTACTGAATCAAGAAATTTCAGCAAGGCATTATTGCTATTTAATGGGTTTGTGAATGGCCAAAATGACATCTTATTTTTCGCTCTTTAATTCAACAATTCTTGGGGGGTTGAGAAAGTTCCAATAATCTTCTATTCCTTGGTTTATTTTTTTTTTTTTTTCTTTTCCCACAATTTCAGTTTGCTGGTAGTTACTTTATTCTTTTAACAGATATCAATTAGTAACGTAAGTTGATACACCCTAGATATGCCTCCTGTATTTTTTTTTGTTATCGTTGATAAGTGAGATCAAAGAAAAAGTTGGTGTTATAATAAGTGATCTCTAATTCGTCATGATATTTTTTTCTTGTGCCTTTGATATTTTTCTTTGACTTCGGCTGTTTTTTTTTTTTTTTTCTCTCTTTCTCTCTTACTCACAATAATTAATATTAATCTAATTTTTACTTTTTATTTTCCCTATCTTACATTTAATTCTCGTCCACAATGTATGGTGTATAATTTCACAATTAATTGTAATTGCTGGACGTAAATTCAAAGAAAGTTCTCGTTCCTTTGATTTTATATCTCCTATAATTTGCATTCATTTTCACACCTTACGATTTATGTTTGTTCTTCTTCTTCTTCTTCTTCTTCTTCTTCTTCTTCTTCTTCTTCTTCTTCTTCTTCTTCTTCTTCTTAAGCTTTGAATAGGACTAATACAATGGTTTCCAATCGTATAGTTCTTCGGTATAATGGTTTCCATCTTTCTAAGAAGTCGATAGATAGATTTAAACGGCTATCGTCAAATTCATCTTTTAGTCTTTTCGAAAACCAATCTATATAGTATTAATTTATTGATCTATTAGATTACATTTCCATGGAAACTCGTTGTAGAAAGATCGGTTCGATTACGTTTGAAGAAACAGATCACCCTCGCCATGAATTCCTTCTATCTACAAACTTTAATTTTGCTTTGTGTCATCTAAACTAAGATAATGAAATTATTAGAACATGTGGTTTAATTTGAATCTTGAATATACGTTCTTTGATAGTGTACCTGAAGCTCATGAACATCTTCACATTGGTTCAGAAATAGTTATACTTATATTACTAATAAATAAAGTAACTATATATGAGTCTCTTGTTCTTATCAGGCAACACCTACCCGCGGCTACAAATAGAACCTTATTGTCTATCACAAGTAAATCAATTTTGAAATACAGTCAATAATTATATGCACAGAATATACAAGGATATTTTTATTTAATCAACTGTCGGTATCTTTTCAACTTCTTCGATCGCACGATCATATTCTTCAAGAATGAAATCACCAAGCTCGCTACATGATTGGGTAACTATGTCACGACAGTTGGTTGCACAGTGCTCCATCCATTGTTTGATGGTCATTTCCTCTTCTTCTTCGGGCATTTCTGCAATGAACCGGGTGATATCTCCATTCACGTCATTATTCAAATCATACTTTGAGTTAGCTAAGTCCTTCAATTCTTTAGCACTACTTTCAAGAAACTTTATTTGTTCAATAAACTTTGTCAAAGGTTTTGGCTTCCAATTACTTTTACCATCGTGATCTTTTTGGTTCGATATTTCTTCTTCTGCTTCTTCTTCTTCTTCTTCTTCTTCTTCTCGTTGGTGGATATGCGACAATGAAGAGTTCATTGCCAACGGAGATGTAAGAGGAACATTAAATGATCTTCTCTTGTCAATTGGTGGTGAATGCAATTCGGCATCTGGTCCATTCTGATTGGCGTGAATTGACACCTCGTCAGTTTCTGATTCCCCACCATTGTTATTTGTTAGATCTATCTGCGAAACAGACTTCTTATCTTGATTGAATGCGTCTCCCAATGAATTATTGTCATTAACTTCTTCTTTCTCTGGCTTTGGGGCTTTCTTCGCCTCTGATTGTAATTATTGCTTTCGGTTTGATTCTGATTCTGCATTTGCTTCATTCTTTGAGGTTGATTCTGATTCTGATTCAGCTACTGGTCTTGCTTTTGTGTCGTCACTATTTTGACGCTCTCTGTTTAAAGCATTACTAGATTTCCTATTTCTTGTTCTCACTGGTGAAGTCTGTAGACCAAATGATACTGAATTATCAGTTGCCTCTTCTCTCTTCTCGTCATTACCATCTTCTACGGATTCATCGTCTTCGTAGCTATGTGAATTATCAAATTGCAAAGTGTCTAGGTAACGCTTTTCTGGTGAAGCATTATTAGGCTCTGTAACCTCTTGATCTTGAAGATTTCCTTGAGAAGAGTGGCACTCCTTATCATCTTCATTCTGGCTAGTCTCCATGTCACTGGTAACCAACTCTTCTATACTATTCGTATCACTGCTGGGTGCTTCATTCAATTTGGATTCATTTTTTTCACTTCGCTAGACTCTGCTCTGCTTCCTTTCTCCTTCATGTTAATAGCATTCAATTTTATTTCTTCAGCACCACCTTGGTCTTGTTTTAAATCAATTCTAGAATTGTTCGATGTGCTAGTACCTTGAATCTCTTCGATATTTGGAGTTGGTAACCTTTCGATTTTGTCTCTGGAAGACAAAGCTTTCTTAACAACTTCTGTATCCTCTTTAACATCCTCAATTACAGGTTCAGCATCAATAAAATCTTCATCTTGACTTTGACTGTTTTCAATTTCCCCTCCTTCATCACCACTTTCAAATATAGCATCATAACTAGCATCTGGATCTATCCAATTCGATTCCTTCTTTGACAAATCTTCCACATGTTGATCTCTTTCAACAAACATCTGTGTCTCAGATTTCTTGTCTGACTTTTGATGAATATCAGAATCCTCATCAACATCTTTCAATATGTCATCAACGTCATTGATTGAGATATCACTGTCTTTGTTATTATTTTCATTTAAACGATCATTAGCTTCCGGAACTTCAACTTTCTCTTCAGGTTCCGTTACAGTAAGTTCATGTTTCTCTTTTGGTCGTGAAAGTCTTATAGGACTGCTAAATTTTGGAACTGACTCAAATGACATATCAAGAATATTGGGCTTGGAAATTTTCTCTTCTTTGTTTGAGAATCCTTTAAACCATCTAAAAATCTAATAGGTGATATACTGTTCTTTCTTGATGATTCACGTGTGGGTATTATTGATATTTTTCGTCCTAAAGATGGCTCCTTGATAATTGAAACTTTATTTGTGGGATTTTGTTGGTTTGTGTTTAATTGCATTGGCTTTTTAGCTTCTTGGTTCTCAATCTTTTCTACATGTTTTTCGTCATATTCAAGATTATCACTTGAATCGTCAAACAAACTTGGAAGTGGAGTCGTTGATTTTTTCTTCTTATGATAGTTATTTTTCTGGGTTGTTTCGATTCTATTTTGGTTTTGGTGGCTTGTTTCGGCGAAGGTTCCTTACTTTTCTTGGATGTGGGTTTGGATCTTCTTCCTGATATTTCAAATTCATCCATCGACTCTTCTGATGATTCTGTAATTTCATACAGCTCATCGGCTGGTTCCGGAATAGTTGTACTTTCATTTTCATTATCATAGTCTGAATCCAAAGTTTCTATTTCGTTTGAGTCTTCATCCTCATCTTCAGACCCATCCAGTTCATTATCAGATCCATCCACCTCATTATCAGATCCTTTCATTTCATTATCAGACTTATCCACTTCGATATCAGACCCGTCCGCTTTGCTATCAGACCCGTCCACTTCATTTTCAAGTGATACGCTTCTGCTACGTAATGCTTCATGACTGCTTCTTCCGTCATTACTTGATGAACTTCTCTCACTCAATGATGACTCTTTCTCTTTGTAGAGACTTGCAATGGAATCTTCATTACGGACTTCCACATCCTTGTTAGTATTCCCTTCGTCGGCTGCACTTCCTGTTTCTGATCTGATAAGTTCTTCAATGTCCAGCATTTCTTGAACGTCTTTATCTTCTTTTTCTTCATCAATATTAGTCATCGTTACATTATCATTATCATCACCATCACGTACATCTGGTGAATCGCTAACATTTTGAATCTCGTGCTCTTGCACATGCAGATCTGGAAGGGAAATTCATCATCATATGAATCATCATCTAAATCAAAAGAGCTGGAGTGCTTCGGTATCTTCTTATTTCTTCTTGGATTACTCGATTTTTGTGAAACATTAATAAATTCTTGTAACAAATTTTCATCGGGAATTTTATCCCAGTAGTCGACATTTCGATCTCTTTCATTGTATAATCTTTTAATTCGTTTAGACCTTCTATAGGTAACAGGTTGGTCACTACTCCTCTTAACTGCCAGTTTGATAATTGACAGATCATTGGATTTCGATGTATTTGGAGACGGAAGTGAGTAGTCAAACTGATTAATGGAAGATTTATTTTCAAATCCTTCGTCTAAATCAGGAGCTGCATCAGTTTCTTGTTTATCAATATCACTGTTTGAGTCATTCGCTAGAATATTTTGTTCGTTAAAGTCGCCTTCATTACTCATACTTATCTCCTGAATTTCCTCAATATCACTTCCTCCTTCGGTGTCACCTTCACTAGTATCTAGTCTCTCACTTTTTCTTCTTTGGTAGTTACAGAAACTTCAACAATACTCAGATCATCGCTATTTCGTCCATCGCTATTTCCTCCTTCTTCTTGTTCTTTTTCATCTTGTATTTCCTCTGATTCAGATGCATCTATCACTGAATCTTCAGTAAATTTCTTTGACTCTTCAAAATCTGTATTTCCATTCATCTTTTGGTACATATCCAAAAAGTAACAATATCCCACTTTATTATTTTCATGTTCTTGAATTGGATCATCATCTATTTCCCAAAAATCCAATGCACATTGACAATAAACACATGTCACTCTATCATCTTCAATGCTTCTGGGACTGTATATGAAACCTGCTTTCGATAAGGTTGTAGAATTAGGTATTGAATCAATTTTATCTAATGGGTAATTAACAAAAAATTGTTTTCTAAAATTTTGACTTTCTGAACTAAATGGATCTCCAAATAGTGAATTGTTTTGCCAGAGTTTCTTGATTTCATTAGGATCACCTTTTCCTTTTGATATTGTTTTAGTCATTCCAAGGATTTGGTTCATGGGACAAGTGCTACTGGTTCGTTTATGTTTGGATAGTATTTTATCCACATCCTGTTGACTATTGATAAAGGATGAATGACCACAATAGGCACAGGTGACTCTCGTTTTGTATCGTCTGATAGGATTATAATAAAACCCTGAGTTTACCAATATATCAACATCGACCACATCAGTATGATCTTCCCATAAGAATGACCTCTCCCCTACATTGACTACTTCCTCAAATGTATTAATTCTATGATCTCTATAGATCATATCTTTATTCATCTTCGACATTGTGCCCTGGTGGTTAAGGGTTCCTTTATTGTTTTGAATTATACGCGTTTATATGTGAATCATTTTTTTTTTACTTCATTTTTTGTTTGTTTTCCTTTTCTCTGAAAAATTCCTGCAGATAATTTCCTTGCATAGAAAGAATTCAATTTGACTTTTGCTTGGGAGAGCACTGACAAAACTCCTAAGTGGTAATTATTTGCTGACATGAATTTAAACTGTGTTGATGATGAACATCTCAAATATCCGCAAGCCTATAGGATCAAGCCATAGGCTAGATATTGTAATATTGATGATATCCATTGTCATATATTGCATTCACTTGAAATAAACTTAACAACAAAGAACTTTTACGGTGACAATAAAAGAGGATTCAACTCATTCCTAGAAAGTGTTTTAAATGTTGAATCACTAATTGTTCTTTGAATGTTTATTACGACTACAAGCAATTTCCTGACCAATGTGAACATTAAGTACGTGCACAAACTATTCAAATAGATCTAGATATTAATGGGGCTCAGAATTTTGATAAATAAATTAGAGTTTCCTTTTGGATGACTGAATTCATAAAGTTATTTAATTAAGCTGCAAAAACAAAAAAAAAACCTAAACGTTTCTATACATTTAGTGAACACTTAATTAACCCAAGAAATAATGAATCAAATACGTAGAGAAGAACAAAAGAAATGAATACATTTGACCTTCCTGGAAATTTGACGCCACCACGGCAGTCGACTTCATTTGTTCCATCCTTTTCAGACAATGTACATGCATAATTTGCAAAAAAAAAACCAAAATTGTTCAAGACCGACAATTTCGGATTTTTGGAAACTCACATTTCAATTCGAAGCGAATGGTATAATCTGAGAAATTGTTTTCATTGTTCTTCTTAAGTAATCATATGAAATGAATGATCAATAATCAATCCCCGGAGATTCATATCTAGTAAAATTGTGGGGAATTATAAAGCAATCCAAATGGAAATTCATTACCTTTAGAAATCGGAAAACTACTATTGCTGTATAATTCTTAGCTTTGTTTAACTTTAATTTAATTGAATTTCTTCTTGGGGCTTTATTAATTATATCGCTTCATAAATTTCTGCTCTTTTAGAAATTTCTTTTCTAATCACGTACACATTGAGCCTTTTTAAATAAATCTGTAGACATTTTTGATTTTTGACCCGCTATGAACCGAAACAACCAAAGCCCTACCCTGAATGTTTGCCAAGTTGCTATAAATCTCCCTTTCCCCGGATTAATTTACTACACTCGTAAGTTTTTAGTGTTTCGAACTTAGTCTACTTTATTTTGTTCAACGAAAGTGCAATTCCATCCGAAATATTTAAACCGCGATAGTGTAAGGGAGCGGAAAAAAAAAAAAAAAAAAAGAAAGTGCGCACGACTTTGGTTTTCTTCTGTCTGAGCCTTTTTTTTTTTTTGCACTCAAATTGCTTACTTAAAAAAGAAATACCGTGTACTTAATATTCTAATGCACAAATAAATTACGGCGATACCTAATTTAGTGAACTTCCCCAGCATAAGCATCGTAATATAATAAACAAATAAATAAAATCGTGGGGTAGACGTACGAATACATGTATACACAAAGTTTTTTTTTTTTTTTCTCTAGACATATAAATATCTGCATCTGTCCTTCATTTAGGTCTACATCTGCAACATCTTTTGAAAATCCCATTATACCAGATCATCACTTTATCATCTCTCTTATCAAAAATATAAAATGCACGGTGGAGATTTAGAAGGTTCAGAAATTCAAAAGCTTATTGTTGAAAAACGTCTTGGTGCCTCTGTAAAACCAGGGTTCGGAGCCATCCTCCACAACAAAAGATCTTTTGGAGTTTGTTTGTTCACTGCTTTGGGTGGGCTCTTGTACGGTTATAATCAAGGTATGTTTGGTCAGATCTCAGGTATGAATTCATTCAGTAAAGTTGCTGGTGTTGGTAGAATCCAAGACAACCCAACCTTACAAGGTTTATTGACTTCCATCTTGGAATTGGGTGCCTGGGTCGGTGTCTTGGCCAACGGTTACATTGCTGACAAGATCGGTAGAAGAGGTGCCATTGTCTGTGGGTGTGTATTGTTTATTTTTGGTGTTATCGTTCAAGCCACTGTGCATGGCGGTAACTACAACTACATCTTGGGTGGTAGATTTGTTATTGGTCTTGGTGTTGGTCAAATGAGTGCCACTGTTCCATTGTACAATGCTGAAGTCTCATCCACAGAAATCAGAGGTGCTGCGCTGGCCGTCTTCCAGTTGAGTATCACCTTGGGTATCATGATCTCCTATTGGATCACCTACGGAACAAACTTTATTGGTGGTACCGGCGAAAACCAAAGTCAGGCTGCGTGGTTGGTTCCAATGTGTATCCAAGCTTTACCAGCCGTCATTTTTGCTAGTTTCATCTATATGTTCCCGAATCACCAAGATACTTGATCAATATTGGTCATGAAGAAAAAGCTTTGGAAAATCTTGCTTGGTTACGTGAGACCAACAAGGATGACGAAATCTTGCAATTGGAATTCTTGGAAATGAAAGCACAAAAATCTTTGAAGATACATTATCAAAAGAAGCCTACCCTGATTTACAAGATGGTTCATTTAAATCCCAGTTTATGATTAACTTCAATCAATACAAATCTATGATCACCCATAAACCTACATTCAAAAGAGTCTCTATTGCTTGTTTGACCATGGTGTTCCAACAATGGACGGGTGTCAATTTCATCTTATACTATGCCCCATTCATCTTTGCCTCCTTGGGTTTGTCTGGTAACACCACTTCCTTACTTGCCTCCGGTGTTGTTGGTATTGTTATGTTTGTGGCTACTATTCCAGCTGTGTTGTGGGTCGATAAAGTAGGAAGAAAACCACTTTTGATCTCGGGTGCTATCATTATGGGTTGCTGTCATTTCATTGTTGCTGGTATTTTGGGTTCATTCGAAGGTCAATGGACTGATCATGCTGCTGCCGGTTGGGTTGCGGTTGTTTTCATTTGGGTGTTTGCTGCTGCTTTTGGTTATTCTTGGGGTCCATGTGCTTGGGTTATTGTTTCTGAAGTATTCCCTCTTGGTTTAAGATCTAAGGGTGTTTCTATTGGTGCATCTGCCAATTGGCTCTGTAACTTCTCGGTTGCCATGTCCACTCCTGATTTTGTTGCCAAAACTAAATACGGTGCATATATTTTCCTTGGTTGCATGTGTATCTTGGGTCTGTTGTACATTTTCTTTATGGTTCCGGAAACCAAAAATAAGACCTTGGATGAGTTGGATGAAGTGTTTGGTGATTTCGAAGGTACTTCTAGAAAAGAAGCTGAGCTTCATGAACGTATTCTTAAAGAAATCGGATTGTTGGAATTACTTAATGGTGATTTAGCATCCAATAATTCTAAACCAGACTTTGAAATGAAAGAAAATGTTCTTGCTGATTCTGATGTTATCAGTAAATAAATTCAATGATCTGTTAATTTCATGATAATTTTAGTTCACTTCTTATTGTATACTTTCATGGATGGTTTTTTTTTATATTATATATTAACTAAATATAAGCTTGTAATAATGGCTAGCATAAAAAACTCAAACTAGGTAACCTACACTGTATTGATTACTTATTACTGTCGATGTTGTAATATTTTAGTTTCGCTTTATTCCATTATGCACTTTTATACTCAAAAAAAGAAAAAAAAAATAGTATGTATTAAACAATAAAAAAGAAAAACCTACATGAGCAACTTTTGTATCTAGAAATTATGACCAACTAATAATTGAATAGTCTTTAAAGCTTCATATTTTAATTCATTGTTACCCTGGCTATTTTCCAAGAATGACATTATCAAAAGTTTGTATTGTCCACCTTTTTCAGTATTGATAAAAGTAATCAAGTCTTGTCCAAGGTTTTTAATCAAAAATTGTAAATCATTTAACAAAATTACATTCACAGTTAAATTATCGGATGAATTTTGAATTAAAATGTCGAAAATCTTTTTAACTAATTTGAAGTTTGAATCTTTGAATTTACCACTATTTTCTAACCAAAATTCACTTGATTTATGAGTTGGTGAAGCATAACTTATAAGTTTTGGATTTTCCAATTCTGTCAAATACTCGTCAAATGAAGTCAATTTTGAAGTGACAATTTCATTCAAGCTTTCAGATAAGTAATTCAAATCATTGGACAATTCTTCGTCACTTCCATTAGATGCAAATTTTCTTTCCTTCAAAGTATTGACTGTATTCAATGCACCATGGAATAATAATAATTTGATGACTTTGAATTGTTCTTGGGCTGAGGTTGTTATATCAACATAGTTTTTCAAGATTGCGACAGCAACACGAACAATTTTCAATTTAATTGAGTCTTTGGCAATAACTAAAAGACTTCCAGCTAATTGAGGAAAGTTGTGGATCAATGCTTTGTTGATTGGACCACTAAATGATAAGATCCAAGCAACTAACAAGATATTATAAGATAATTGCAAACCAGTAGCATTTGAGTTATTTGCCAGCTTAGTAATCAAATTGTTGATTGGCTTGAAATTGGCAATCAAGTTGTGTTCTTGATAGATTGCCTTAAATGGCTTAATGATTAACAAATCTTGTAAAATTTGTAAACCAATAAATTGATAATTTGAGTCTGAGCCTCCGATGATTGATGATAATACACTAAAAACTTTAATTAATACTTCATCATCTTCAACAGTTTTGGCCTTTGCTAATATGATTTCAAGATTGTATAAACTCAAACTTTTGATTAAATCGTCTTTGTTGTCTAAATGGTTAAGGAATGGGCTATAAGGTAATGATTTATCAACAGTTGATAATTTCAAAATAGCGTCCAAGAATTCTGGTAAATCTAATAATAAATCATTAATCAAAGTCAAAACGTTTCTTAAAACATCATCTTTATCAACTCTGTTCAAGACATTTAACAATGTTTTAGAATACAAGTCCAATTGAGCTTTGACAGTATTATTTCTATTTTCAATTGATTGTTTTTCTAATAATTTAATATGGTTAGCATCATCTTCAGAGACAACATCTGATCTAGCTAAACCTTCCCAAGGGATAATCCTTTCCTTGATAATTTTCTTAGAATCCGTCAAATATGTACTATCAATAACTAATGGAGACTATAATAAAAAAAAAAAAAAAGAAACAAATATGTTAGTACGCAAAAACCTTCTGTAACAAATTATATTTCAATTGATCTTAATAATAACATACATATTCTTCAGACATGGTAATTATATTGGTTGTTGTAAGTTGACCTCTACTGATGAACGAAAAGAAAAATTAACAATTTCAACAGTGAGAGAGAGAGAGAGAGAAAAAAAAAATGTCTTGAGAAAAGTTGTTGATAAACACAAATTAATTTAAATTTTTAGGTATTCTGTACACGACAGAATTGAGCATCAAAAGAAAGTGGTTTACACCGTATCCTCTCTCTTTGGAAAAGAATAAATCTAAACGATATTAATCAAGTGATAACGGTTATAGTTAAAAAAAAAAAAAAAACAGATAATGTTCTAAATGGACAATCAAATTTTATCATGTAAAAAATCGGCAAAAAAAGAAGTTATGCCATCACCAGGAATCGAACCTGGGTCTAGTCGGTATTGTTGTGTTGTTCCACAACGACTCGTACTGACCACTATACTATGATGGCTTGTTAGATGTCTAGGGAAACAGCCTGGATGATCATGTAAATTACTTTTATGGGATGATTCTTTATCAATGAACATTTGATTGAGGGAACATTGTACAATTTCTTCTAATCAGTCAAAGTCACAGCTAATAATGCAATTGATAAGCGAATATTAAATCAAACAATAATTTTAGGCTATATTTTTGTGTAGCTTCCTATTGTTGTGTCACCCGAACGATAAGACCAAATTGAACTAGGATTGTCATACATTAGATATTATAGTTATCAGGAAAAGATATTTACCTATAAATACAAAGATGATTCTAAAATCCATTCAATTATGATGGAAATAAACTAATATATTGTTCAAGTAACCAAATTATCATCATACAACATCAAAATATAGGTTTTAAAAGCTAATAATCAATGGATTTTTATGACAACTATCCCATTAAAAAGAATATTAAAAGATCGTGTTTCTGAATATATAATTCTAAATATAAATTATACAATCAAAGAATTTCATTGTTCAATGATGATTTTCATGTTTTAGATTTCTCCTGATTATAACATACAACTAACACAAAATTAAGATTCAATTAATTGATGGAATAAAAATGTCTGTGCATTAGAGGACTATTTGATGGGACTTTGTTAATTTCCCAAAAATGTCTCCATTTATTTAAATAATAGGTATTGATATGATCAATAGAAAACACCTCCAATAATCTGTATTGAAAAAAGGAACATCATATTTCCAATTCATATTTCACCAAGAAATTTGAAGCAATGAGTCAACACGTATCAAAAGCAACAATATACTTACAAGATTATCATAAGTTGCTGTTGAACTAAAAAATAATATGGCTATGATTCATCATTATTTCGTGGTTTAACCAGATGTAAAACTTCAGCAATAACTCCACCCATCCTGGTGGTACACTATACGATATATATTTTTAACTAGCATTCATAATCAGTAAATCAAAATAAATTAGATATTATAGCCCCAGTAAACTTAATATAGGTTATAAATGTATATCAAGATAATTTGCCTCGAATGTAAAAATTACATGTAATATTGCAAGAAATAATCGTCTTCTGTATGTGGCCATTCAATGCTACAAAAGTACCTCTTTTATTATAGTTTCCTCTATACCAAATTGATCCCATTGTTAGTGAGCAAGATAGTTAAGTTCTGAAGTTTATATTAAATTGTCAATGTGACTGTCTATCTTGTCACACTTAACAGCATGAACATAAGACTAGCTTTAAATGAAATTTAAAAGATGGAAATTGGTATCTTATAGCCTAACTCCAAATTGTAGTACCATTTATTCAATATCTAACAAGCCATCATAGTATAGTGGTCAGTACGAGTCGTTGTGGAACAACACAACAATACCGACTAGACCCAGGTTCGATTCCTGGTGATGGCACGTTTTCTTTTTTTTTCTTGTTATTATTATGATGTTATGTTTTAGTGTTACATTAAATAGAGACTATTTATGATCAATGACGTAACATTTTTCCAGTTTTCTTCGTGTGTACATGTTTCTTTTTATTGAGGGGTATACATGAATAATTTAATTACAGCAATAGATTGAATATTATTACCTTAATCTACTACACACATTTACGTAATGAACATTCTGATTAAGAGAGTCTTCTCTTGAATGATTTAAAATCTGGCTATGTTTAAAAAAAACCATGACCTTGTATTTTTACCTACCATGACCTTGTATTTGTACCTACCATGATGTAATGGTAGACAAGATTTAATATTGAAGTATTAATTAAGCAACACAGAAATGTTTTCTATCAATGTACAATTTATCTTTATAAAGGTCAATGATATAGATTTCCAATTTTGTTGCTAATTTCAAGTGTGTTGATTTTTATATTTTGATCTCATGTATTTATTTTGAACTAATTGGGAAATTATCCCCCTTTGAATTTTTGCAGTCATTGGATCTTGATGATGATCTTCTTTTCATTTATGTGTGTCATCGTTACAAAAAAGTCTCCATTGCACACACACAAGAAGAATAAAGCAGAAGAAGAGAAAAAAATTTTTATATTTTTTCCGAAATTGGTTGCAATTTATTATTAAAATTAAAGAATAAAAGTAATTAACTTTCTTAATCGCGCTTAACAGACATAAAAGAGTAGAAAAATTTTTGTTAAGTTTGTTGTAGATCTCTAAATAAAAATTAAGTATACCCCAGATAATTTAATCATTTTACAAATATAAATTGATCACTTTATATTCAATTTTAATTTCAATTTCAATTTGAATTTGAATTTGTTTTCATTTCTTTCCGTTGTATTAAAGCATTTGATGAAATTTGTGTATATTTCATTTTTTTTTTTGCTGTCTAATTTCTGATTAATTTTTGATAATTTAATCACAAAAATTAGAAAATTTTTAGGTCACTGTAAAAAAAGGATTCATAACGTTCGCTTTAAAGAACCCGCACGGAAGGAGTAAATATAAAATTAAAAATAAAATAAAGAAAAATCCTGACAAGACAAATCCTGAAAAATTTTTTCAATGAAAAAAAAAAAATGCTACCTTCTTTTCCTTCTACTTCTACTTCTACTTTAACTTCTACTTAGTCGTGTTCTTCTTTTGTCACAAAGTTAAATAAATCCCTCAAGTGACTAATACACTTGTACTGGGTATACAATTATATAGACAGTGAAATTCGAATAAAGAAAAAGAAAAATCTCATGTTGTGTTCCATTTGACCTATAATGAAATTATACTTAAATTATGAATAACAATGTACTCTAGAACCATCTCTATTTTATTTACATATGGAGATATATCTCCGAGACATAATTCTTGATAGTTTTCCATCCTTCTTAAACATGGGGAAAATGACATCCATCCATATTTACGATAAAGAGTATCATCCATAGAGATAAAGCTTACAAATGTAAAGAAAATTAAGTGATGAACAAAATAAAAAAAACGGAAAAATGCAAATTAAATAAGATATATGTAAAATAAAAACTATAACCTCTTAAAAAAAAAAAAGGATTGAAACATGAACTGAAAGACATTATATAGCAAAAAAAAAAACTTTTCTTTTTTTTTTTTTTTTTTATCTAAAAAAAAATTATGACTAATAATAACAAGTATATTTTACACTTATTCATCGCTTTCTCTAAGGAATTCTTTAGCCATATCAGCATCTGGAATAGAACCACAAATGGTTTCAACCATAATACCAGTAACCAAATATGGATCAATGTTAGAAGCTGGTCTTCTATCTTCAAAGTAACCATATCCTTCTTTAGCAACTTGTCTTGGAATTCTAATAGAAGCACCTCTGTTGGCAACACCAGAAGAAAAAGTATCCATGTGACCAGTTTCATGACGACCAGTTAATCTTTGATCATTATCAGCACCATACAACAACATATGTTCTTTATGTCTCTTGGCCAATTTACTTAAAGCGGTTTCAATAACCTTCATACCACCAGGTACTCTCATAGATTTAGTAGATACATTAGTATGACAACCAGCACCATTCCAATCTCCCTTCAAAGGTTTTGGATGGAAAGAAATCTTAACACCAAATTCTTCAGCAACTCTTTGTAATAAATAACGAGCAATCCATAATTGATCACCCATTTCAATACCTTCACATGGACCAACTTGGAATTCCCATTGAGATGGCATAACTTCAGCATTAATACCAGAAATGTTCAAACCAGAGTATAAACAAGCACGGTAATGAGCTTCAATAACATCTCTAGCAACAACTTTACCAGT
Organism: Candida sanyaensis; assembly: GCA_911254575.1. NCBI lineage: Eukaryota > Fungi > Ascomycota > Pichiomycetes > Serinales > Debaryomycetaceae > Candida > Candida sanyaensis. The sequence goes on from CAJVQF010000004.1 coordinate 1,282,282, forward strand.
ACCAACACCACAATAGAATGGACCTTGTGGAGCTGGGAAACCACCTTTTGGCCAACCATATGGATAATCATATTGATCAAATAAAGTATATTCTTGTTCTAAACCAAACCAAATTTCTTCTGAAGAATGAGCCTTCATTAATTTAGCACATTCATGTCTATGGTTAAATTTGTTTGGAGTACCATCATTGTTCCAACATTCATTCAAAACAATAACATTATCACCTTTTCTGAATGGATCTGGGTAAAAAGCAACTGGTCTTAAATAAACATCAGAATCATGACCTGGAGCTTGACCAGTTGAAGAACCATCATAATTCCATTCTGGTAAATCATCAACACTGGTTGGTTTTTTAGATAATGTTCTACATTTGGATCTAGTGTTACCTTCAGCATCAATCCAAACGTATTCAGCTAAGACCTTACCGTTTTGTGGTAATTCTAAGTATTTGGCTAAGATAGCAGTTTGTTCAGTAATTGGGACTGACATTTTTGTTTAAATATATATATATGTGTTTAGTTGTTGTTGTTGTTGGGAAAGACTGACCTAGGTCTAATCAAAAAAAAAAATTTATAAAATGATTGTCTATGACGATAAGGAAAAAAAAAAAGAGAAGGTAAAAAAATTTTTTTGCAACTAATTCATTTTGATTAAAAGTGAATGCAAGTGTATTTATATACTTTTTTTTTTTGGTTCATAAATATTGATAAAAAAAAAAAAAAAAAAAGAATGTTTTCAATAATATCATTTTTGTAATGCACACACGCTATATGGAAAAAAAGAAACGATAATAAAATCCCGACAAGAAAGGGGATTTTTTATCAGAGCCAATCACAGGTCCTGGAGCAATGTCCTGTATATTAGTATATTCCCCATAACAAAGGTGATGTGCATTAGTATTTTTGCTGATTGCGCGGGTTTAGGGAACGCATCACCTTTTGTGAGTGGGAAAACCTGCAAAAAAAAAAAAAAAAAAAAAAAGGGGAGGAGGAGGAGGAGGCTAGATTGTTGAGTTATTTTTATTACTCAACTATAATGTAAACAAAATCGTCATATTTTCATCATTCAAGGCGGTACGGCCTTGGAACAGAGGGTGGTAATGATGACTTTGCTGCTGATATTATTCTACGTTTTGGTTGACGTGTTTAGGGTTCTTGTAATTTGATTTGAGTAATTACAGTTGAACAAGGCAAAGTCCGGAAGTTATCAAAAACCCCCCATAAAAATCGAATATCCAGTTTTTGTATTTGAGTTTCATTTAAAGAAAATTTTATAACGTGACAGGCAAAACGGGAAATGTTGTATGTGTGATTTGCAGCTAACAGTTCAAAAAATGTTTTTTTTTTTTTTGTACAACGTAGTTCAATTTCATCTGGCTTACTTCTTTGACTTATTTGTTACTACAGTTTGTCTCTTATTTAGGAAACTGTTTTCCTAAATTTGAAATTAACTAATAGATTACTTACATGGATAGTAATATAGAATTTTGACTCGTGTACTGTATACCCGTATAACTCTTCATTTTTTTTTTTGGGTTTAGGATTTAGAATTACTCAATGGGTTCATTAATTATCGTTATTATCATGGCCAATCAAATGTAATGAAGTATATTTGAATTGCTTTTTTAAATAGAATAAGATTTAAATTCTGATCCCATAGTAAAAGAAAACTAAGACAAAATTTTCTTCTCTTTTTTTATTTTTCAATACTTCCGGTGGCCCACGATAAAAACTAAATAGATAAAAAAAAAAAAAAAAAAAAAGCAATGAGAATCTTAATTAGGATAAATTATACAATCGTGTACCAGTGCACAATTCAAGCTCCGAGGCAGAGAAAAAAAAAACTAAAAAAAAAAAAAAAAAAAGAATTCATTTTCAAGCCAATTGAAATTCAATTGATTACACCAACAACAACAAAAAATTTGTTCCTGATTTTGGGTTTTGTGTGAATATTCAATTAAATTTTTATTAGGAAAAAGAATAACAAAAAGATTTCAGATGAAAAGACAATATCATTAGCAACCTAGATTATACGTGATAACCATACCATGTCATATAAAACCATAAATTATACGACTTGATGAACCCTTTCTTTCTTCATGATTCAAGATCAATTGTACTGTAAGAATACTTCGATAGTATTTAAACTGCAATTCAATGCAAAACAATTTTATTTATTTTATTTAATATTTTATTTAATATTTCATCCGGATCTCTTATCTATAGATTTAATTGTAAATTATTTGTATTGTTTTAATAGGAAAAAAAAAAAATTGTACTGTAATGGCTTAACTCCTAAAACTACCCCTCTATTCTATTAAAGGTCTGTCGACAAGCATTTGTACAGTATACTATAAGAAATTAAGCGCGGTCATCCGATACTCAAGCTTATAATTATGCAAAGATAGAAAATTTTTTATATATTACTGTACTATATTTTAATCATTATCATTAACCAATAAGAATTGATCTTTTGACATCTCATGATCTCATGGTTAAACTTCCATGCATTATTATTGTATGGATGTACTATAATTTGATATTTTTTTAATTAATTCTCCATTTCTCCACTAAATTGAAGAATACTTGCAAAGTGTAAAAATAAAATAACGTATCATTCAGTAAAGTACAGGTGAACCTGTAGTTGTACTTCTGTACATGTATATTGGACTGCGTACAGTAATACATGAAACAACAATCATACTTCGTACACAACAGTGATCGAAGAAGCAAAAAAAAAAAACATATGATTGAGGATTTTAATTCGGCGTATCTTGTAATTTTTGTACTTTGGTACTTGTTGTTGTAAAGGTGTAAAGTAATTTCCTTATCAATAATAAATTTAATTATTTCCCCTCTACAATAATGTTTACTTTTACGCCTTACATGGTTGGATTACAGTATTCACATAAAACTGTAAAAAAGCATTGAAACTCCGAACCCCTAATCTTACATAATTACTGTATAAGAAACCTCTCATTTCTAGGATTAATCTTAATTGTTCTTCACTTTTTACTTTCACATTTCACTTTTATCTATTACTGTACATGGACACATTAATCAATTAGTTTGTTAATTGCAAATAGAGGGAAGGAGAAAACGAAAATGAAATTGATAACGATAATGATTATATATTAGGGTATTACAAAATAATATATTGCACATGTATAATTTAACAATTGATAGTCTTTTAAATTCTTATCGAGTTTCATATCTTATCTTTTGATTTATCTTCAATTGATTCGTTTTTTATTGGTACATCTTCAACTTGTTCTCCCTCAATTGGTTTATCTTCAACAGTAATCTCTTCATATACTTCATAAACTTCAAACATCAATTCATCATCATCACCATCATTATCATCTTGTTCTTCTTCTCCTTGATCATATTCTGGAGTATTCGATTTTTCACCATTCCCAATTGATTCACTAGTAGATTCGAAATCCGGGGTAGTTTCCGATTTAGCTTCAAAGGACTCAATGGATGATTCATCAGAGTAACCTTGATCAATTGAATCAGAATCTTCGATATAATCATCATTGGATTCAATATCAATGTCAATTAATGGTTCTTTAACAATTGATTCATCAACAATAGATTCAAATTCAACTTCAGGTTCTTCAACTTTAATTTCTTCTTCAATAATAATTTCATCAATTGGTTCTTTATTTTCAATTTCTTGTTCAATAATAATTTCATCAATTGGTTCTTCAATTTCAACTTCCTGTTCAATGATAATTTCTTCAATTGGTTCTTCAATTGGTTCTTCAATTGGTTCTTCAATTGATTCTTCATCTACTTGTTTCTCTTCTTCAACTGGTTGTTCTTCTTCAACTGGTTGTTCTTCCTCTTTTGCTTCTTCTCTTCTTCTATTTTGTTCAATTCATAAACCAAACCTTCTCTCTGTTGAAATGCTATATTGGCTCTAGCTCTAATAATTTGTAAATATTCATTATTATCTCTGATCAAGAAATTCAAATGTGCTTCAATGTTTTGTAAATAACGATTCCATTCTTCTAAACCAACAACTGATTTACCTTTATTATTTACCTTATAATCATTAGCAGAATCAAACAAAAAATCTCTAAAATCAAATAATGATTCTTTAATTTTGTGAAATTTCTTCCAAATTTTCCAATTGATATCTTCATCATCATCTAAATCTAATTGATTAATTAAATTATTTAACTGATTTTGGAAACTATTGATAGTACCTTCACTGGTGGTTTCCAAAATATCAATAGTGTCTTGTAAAACCTTAAAATATGAGATTAAAACATCTTCATGGCTTTTGGTCAAAATTTCTTGAACTCTCTGGGATGATTCTTGAGCTGACTGTGAACATTCAGAAATATCATCTCTTATTTCTTGACGATTAACAGTTTCAAGTGAAGTATCATTAGTTTCTTTCATTTCTTCAAAATCTCTAGTGATTGCTGAAATTTTTCTATTCATCTTAGCATATTGTTCAGCATTAAGTTTTTGTACATTTTGCAAAATTTGACTTATTTCCGGTTTAATAACAGCAATTATAGAATCAATTTCTGGTTGCATTTCTGCTTTTAAATTATTCATTGCCGATGATATTGACTTGTTTACCTTATTTTCCCAATAATTGATTTCATGTAAAATAGGACCCAATACTGGATCATCAGTGGAAACTGCATTTGATCCATCAGTAACAATAATAGTTGAGGTGATAACAATAGTTTCAGGTTCTTCGTCATCATAATCTTCATCATAGAGACCATCATCATCATCATCATCGACATCGACATCTCCAATTTCTACTTCAACTTCAACAGAATCTTTATCCTTTTTTGATTCAAAGACATTTTCTCCAAGAACATCCTTAACTATTTGTATGACATTATTTTTAATTTCACTAGCACTAAAGTCATCAATATTAACCCAATTTTTAAATTCTTGTTGAACAAATTTGGATTTTTCTTGAAATTTCAATCCATGTTTAGAAGTAGCCAATTTAACATAGATGTCGTTTAAAAATCAATAATTTTTCCAATAAATTCAATAGATCTAATAGAATGTCCAACTTTATATAATTGATTAACAATCGGAATAGAATAAAATTGTGAATTGATTTTAAATATTTCCCAATAAAATTTGGTTTTCAAAATAAATAATTTCAATGATCTAATCAATTTAGGAGTAATATTGTCTTGGAAATAATCAATCAGTTTTTGTAAATGATCACAAGCAGATTCACTAAATTTGCCAATAGCTTCTTTAATTCCAAATTTTTCATCAATCAAGTGTGCATAAACAACACTTTGTTCATATTTTTGAACAAGACCAAGTTTTTCATCCACAGAAATCCATAATGGAGCAATATGTTCTTCATAAATTGGTTGGACATGAGGTTTGATATAATTATTACTAAAGGAACAGAAATGATGATTAACTGGGGATAACGAATTAATTTCGTTGTCAATTGTTGTTAACGGACAAAGAAATGTCCAAACATAGAATAAGTATATGGTAATTAAACTACCAATAAATCTAATTCCGTATGCCATGAATAGGTTTATAAGTATGTATGTAATTGTTGACTAACACACACAGTTCTTCGTAGGTCCGTTATTTTTTTTTTTTTTTTTTTTTTTGTTGTTATTATTTGTTGGGAGATTTTGGTGATTTGATACTTTTATTTTTTTTTTTTTCCTCTTCTCCGTGATCTAACCAAACCTTACTTTTTGAAATACGGCAAGCATTGTTATTGATTTCCAAACGTGGTAGAACAACATCGAAATGAAGTTTGAAATTGTTATTGCAGTTTACAACCAGAGAATTTCGACACGTGGTGTTATAAAAAGTAAATATTTAATTATGTAAATGACTAAATGATTTCAAATAAAGAAGTAAACATGAATTATTATATAGCTGATACAAAATATACACATACGTCAATGAATTTATTTACTGATAACATCAGAATCAGCAAGAACATTTTCTTTCATTTCAACGTCTGGTTTAGAATTATTGGATGCTAAATCACCATTAAGTAATTCCAACAATCCGATTTCTTTAAGAATACGTTCATGAAGCTCAGCTTCTTTTCTAGAAGTACCTTCGAAATCACCAAACACTTCATCCAACTCATCCAAGGTCTTATTTTTGGTTTCCGGAACCATAAAGAAAATGTACAACAGACCCAAGATACACATGCAACCAAGGAAAATATATGCACCGTATTTAGTTTTGGCAACAAAATCAGGAGTGGACATGGCAACCGAGAAGTTACAGAGCCAATTGGCAGATGCACCAATAGAAACACCCTTAGATCTTAAACCAAGAGGGAATACTTCAGAAACAATAACCCAAGCACATGGACCCCAGGAATAACCAAAAGCAGCAGCAAACACCCAAATGAAAACAACAGCAACCCAACCGGCAGCAGCATGATCAGTCCATTGACCTTCGAATGAACCCAAAATACCAGCAACAATGAAATGACAGCAACCCATAATGATAGCACCCGAGATCAAAAGTGGTTTTCTTCCTACTTTATCGACCCACAACACAGCTGGAATAGTAGCCACAAACATAACAATACCAACAACACCGGAGGCAAGTAAGGAAGTGGTGTTACCAGACAAACCCAAGGAGGCAAAGATGAATGGGGCATAGTATAAGATGAAATTGACACCCGTCCATTGTTGGAACACCATGGTCAAACAAGCAATAGAGACTCTTTTGAATGTAGGTTTATGGGTGATCATAGATTTGTATTGGTTGAAGTTAATCATAAACTGGGATTTAAATGAACCATCTTGTAAATCAGGGTAGGCTTCTTTTGATAATGTATCTTCAAAGATTTTTGTGCTTTCATTTCCAAGAATTCCAATTGCAAGATTTCGTCATCCTTGTTGGTCTCACGTAACCAAGCAAGATTTTCCAAAGCTTTTTCTTCATGACCAATATTGATCAAGTATCTTGGTGATTCGGGAACATATAGATGAAACTAGCAAAAATGACGGCTGGTAAAGCTTGGATACACATTGGAACCAACCACGCAGCCTGACTTTGGTTTTCGCCGGTACCACCAATAAAGTTTGTTCCGTAGGTGATCCAATAGGAGATCATGATACCCAAGGTGATACTCAACTGGAAGACGGCCAGCGCAGCACCTCTGATTTCTGTGGATGAGACTTCAGCATTGTACAATGGAACAGTGGCACTCATTTGACCAACACCAAGACCAATAACAAATCTACCACCCAAGATGTAGTTGTAGTTACCGCCATGCACAGTGGCTTGAACGATAACACCAAAAATAAACAATACACACCCACAGACAATGGCACCTCTTCTACCGATCTTGTCAGCAATGTAACCGTTGGCCAAGACACCGACCCAGGCACCCAATTCCAAGATGGAAGTCAATAAACCTTGTAAGGTTGGGTTGTCTTGGATTCTACCAACACCAGCAACTTTACTGAATGAATTCATACCTGAGATCTGACCAAACATACCTTGATTATAACCGTACAAGAGCCCACCCAAAGCAGTGAACAAACAAACTCCAAAAGATCTTTTGTTGTGGAGGATGGCTCCGAACCCTGGTTTTACAGAGGCACCAAGACGTTTTTCAACAATAAGCTTTTGAATTTCTGAACCTTCTAAATCTCCACCGTGCATTTTATATTTTTGATAATAAGAGAGATGATAAAGTGATGATCTGGTATAATGGGATTTTTCAAAAGATGTTGCAGATGTAGACCTAAATGAAGGACAGATGCAGATATTTATATGTCTAGAGAAAAAAAAAACTTTGTGTATACATGTATTCGTACGTCTACCCCACGATTTTATTTATTTGTTTATTATATTACGATGCTTATGCTGGGGAAGTTCACTAAATTAGGTATCGCCGTAATTTATTTGTGCATTAGAATATTAAGTACACGGTATTTCTTTTTTAAGTAAGCAATTTGAGTGCAAAAAAAAAAGAAAAGGCTCAGACAGAAGAAAACCAAAGTCGTGCGCACTTTCTTTTTTTTTTTTTTTTTTCCTTTTTACCCGCTCCCTTACACTATCGCGGTTTAAATATTTCGGATGGAATTGCACTTTCGTTGAACAAAATAAAGTAGACTAAGTTCGAAACACTAAAAACTTACGAGTGTAGTAAATTAATCCGGGGAAAGGGAGATTTATAGCAACTTGGCAAACATTCAGGGTAGGGCTTTGGTTGTTTCGGTTCATAGCGGGTCAAAAATCAAAAATGTCTACAGATTTATTTTAAAAAGGCTCAATGTGTACGTGATTAGAAAAGAAATTTCTAAAAGAGCAGAAATTTATGAAGCGATATAATTAATAAAGCCCCAAGAAGAAATTCAATTAAATTAAAGTTAAACAAAGCTAAGAATTATACAGCAATAGTAGTTTTTCCGATTTCTAAAGGTAATGAATTTCCATTTGGATTGCTTTATAATTCCCCACAATTTTACTAGATATGAATCTCCGGGGGATTGATTATTGATCATTCATTTCATTTGATTACTTGAGAAGAACAATGAAAACAATTTCTCAGATTATACCGTTCGCTTCGAATTGAAATGTGAGTTTCCAAAAATCCGAAATTGTCGGTCTTGAACAATTTTTGGTTTTTTTTTTTTTTGCAAATCATGCATGTACATTGTCTGAAAAGGAAGAAACAAATGAAGTCGACTGCCGTGGTGGCGTCAAATTTGTAAGCAAGGTCAGAAATTCCATTTTTTTTTGTTATATTTTTTTTTGGTAGATTTAATCTAATTTGCCTTGGGTTAATTAAATGATATGAATAGTAATAGTGAAAAATATAGCTGTTAAATAAACTCTATCATATTTCTCTATAGGCGATATATAACTCTATTTAAATGCAAAAGGAGATTGATCTGTAATAACATCCACCAGAAGAATTGGTCTTAGTAAAGGTTGTTTCCAAATTATACTTAATGTAAAGCTACCAATTACCAATATTATCAGAGTTAAATAACAACTAATAAATGAATCCCAATTAAATTCCCAAAAATTGATTATTCCATTTCCCAATATAATAATGATGATACTAACTATCGTTATGTAACTAAATAAAATCATTGGATAATTGGCAACATATGATAATTTCTCATAAACAAGAGAATTATAATCTAATGCTTTTCTAAATTGTAAATAAGCAATCAGGATACATAGCCACATAACAAGACCTGAAGTGGCACTAAGATTAATCAATAATTTATAGAACGTATCAATGGATTTGAATTTGGAAAATAATGAAATTAAACCAAGAGCAGATGTTAATAATACAGCATTAAATGGAACACCATGGGAATTAGTTTTGGCAAATATTTCTGGAAAATAATCTTCTTCAACCATAGATAATAAACATCTAGATCCAAAATAAATATTACTATTAGCCGCAGAAACCATAGAAAGTAAGATAATGAAATTAAAAGCAAATAAAAAATAACCATTTGAATTTAAATTACTTAATGCTAATATGAAAGGTGAAGCAAAAATTCCATCATCTTCCGATGTTAATCTTGGATCATTACATGGAATCATCAAGGTGAGGAAGAATAAAGTAAGAATATAAAATACAACTATTCTCAGTACAACGTATTTGATTGCTTTGGGAAGGTTTTTGTTAACATCTTTGATTTCTCCTGAACATATTGCAATTGATTCAATTGATTGAAAGGTAAAACATGAAGAGACTAATGATGATAAAATATTTATAATTTTTGATCCAATAGGATTTTTAACAACTTTGATATAGTCTATACCCCAAATCAATTCTTTATTCCAATATTTAAATCCATTACCTTGATAAACAACCAAACTAGCACTTAAACATATCCAACTAATCATAAAGAAAACTTTGAATATAGTAATCACAAATTCAACATTTCCATAATTATTAACAGGCAATAAATTTATGATAGTTAAAGCTAACCACATTAAAAAAATAACCAAAGTTTCATTATTTTCAATAAATTGTAATTTAAAATTAGCAAGAATATTATAAATCAAACTTAATTCCAATGCCAAAGTTATTGACCAACTTATCCAATATATGAAATTTGTAACCACACCCACAGGATTTGATATGAATTTAAATAAGAATTGACATAAGGAACCATTTAGTGGCATATAAATAGACATTTCTCCAACTGCTTGGATTATATAAAAGCAAATCAAACTAATATATATGTAAGAACATAGACTTATGATTGGTCCATTAAGTAAAGTCACTCTTACTCCAATAAATAACCCAGTTCCAATTAAACCACCAATGGAAATCATAGAAGTATGCCATGATGTCAAAAGTCGTTGAGTATGAGCATGTTCATGATGATGGGGATGAGTTGAAGGAGAAGGTAATAATGGTGTTGATTCCATGGTTGGATTTTTTTTTTATATGGGACAAAAATCTTGGAGGGTTGTTTGTGGATTAATATTTCTCCAGAAAAACTTCCGTGGTAAAAAAAAAAAAAAAATATAAATTGTGTGGAGGTGAAAAAGTCGTGTTCGATAATCAGTTTAGTAGCACGATGTGAACATAATTTGATTATAATCCAAAAAAACAAGAACATTTATATTTAACAATACAATACAATACAATACAGTTGAAGAAACTAAAACCAAAATATTTATCAAGCCTTTTCATTATCAATTGTATCACTGAACACATCATGAATATATTTTTCATCATCTTCCGATTTTTTATTAGTTCTAGTATCAAAGTAGTAATTAGATACATAGATACAACCAGTAATGAATTCCATAGATGTTGCTAATACATATTCATAGATGACAAATTTAGTATGAAATCCCTTTGCAGTATAATTTGCCACATCATAATAATTCATATCATCAAGATAAATTGATAAAACACCAAATATACCTCTAACTAAAATAAAAGGAGCAACCAAAAAGACACTATAAATATTACAATGTCTAATACTTTCTTTGAAATAAACATAAATTGCCAAACAAACAGCCATACAGGTTTGTGACAAAAATATAACTTGACCTGCGGTTCTTAAACCTTCAGAAGAGGCCACTGTTTGTGAATTATAATTACCTGGTTGTTGACCTACTAAGATAGTACCACCAGAAATGATTAAAGCATTTGCAGGGATTAACAACATATGAAAAGTAGTAGAAGGAGGGAAATAAGCATTAAATTTTTCCAATAATGTCTTTGCATTAGCTTTCATTTGTTGGCGTTGTTTTGGAATAGGACGTACCCATGATTCACCGGTTGTTGCAACTTGAGCATTAGCAATTAAATGAAATGATGCCAAAATTAAAGTAAAATAACCTTCTGCACTAAACACTAAATAAGCAATTAACCATTGATAATGATCATATCCTAATTTAGCAAATGCAACACCACAAAATTGTCCACATACTCTAAATATACCAAATAATAAAAGTGATGTATAAATTGATTTAAAACCTTTTTCATAAACAACTCTAGCTGCAAATAATGTGTAAATGAAAAATAAAACCAAGAAAATTGAAGCAGCTATACCTGAATCTTGAAATAAAAAAGCCATGTTGAATGTTGTTGTGATGAAAGGATGATAAAAATTATTCATCAGTTTAGGGATAATTGGGAAATATCATTGAGGTATTTATACTTTCATCTCAAATGAAAGATCCACATAGATAAAAAAAAAAGTAAAAGACTATTACCTTTTGATTGATAATGATGCGGCGAAACATGAGGCATTTTTTTTTTTTTTTTAGTAATTTAGATTGAATCTAAAAATACGATGATTAGTTTTACCCGATTATGTAATCGGATAATCTTTGAAGAATCTCGCACACAATGTAATTATGCACAAAATAGTGGGGTAATGATATGCGATGACAAATTACACTGCATGGAAAGTTTTTTTTTTCATTTGTACATAATATGTAGACTATTGATTATGACGCAACATTTATATTTCCATAGATAATTTTAACCTTTTTCGAGAATAAATAAATAAGGTTTTGAGTATTATGGAACCCTGAGTTTCAGCCCTATGGTTATGTGAATGGAATTTCGCATCAACTCAAAAAAGTATAATTCTGAATGTTAACTTGAAAGTATGAAATCACTAACTTCTCAATAGTTACTATTTAATTCTGTTGTAACACTGTTACATTATAGATAATAGGATTTTTACACAGTGTAATTTTTTGTTCATTGTATTGTCATATTGTTGTTCGCCGTATCTGCAAAATAAAAATTTGGGCGGAAAATTGATCACTGTGTGGGTGGTTGAAGCCTACGTCATAGGAGAAGAAAAAAATAAAATGAGGATCATAAACTTGCGCGCCATATCCGCCTAGATTAAAATACAACTTTCGCTTACTGATAAAAAAAAAAAAAAAACAGAACACCAAAGCTAACAGTAATGCGCTTTAATCGGAATATTTCATAGTCTGGCATTCGTCTTTGTATTACTAATATATTTAACTATATAAAACAATTAGATAACTAAATCATTGTTCAATTCAAACCTTTTGGTTGTCATTAGGAACTATCAATTTTGTATCTTCTTCATCACTTTGAAATTTTTTAGTTGTTCTGGTATCGAAAAAGTAATTTGATATATAGATACAACCAGTGATGAATTCCATAGTTGTGGCTAATACATATTCATAGACAACAAATTTGGTATGAAATCCTTCAGCAGAATAATTGGAAATATCATAGTAATCCATAGCATTGACATAAATTGATAAAATACCAAATATACCTCTAACAAGAATAAATGGAGAAACCATAAATATACTATAAATATTACTGTGTCTTAAACCTTCAACATAGTATACATATATTGCTAAACTAATAGCAATACCAGTTTGTAATAAAAATATAACTTGACCTGTTGTTCTTAATGCTCTTGAAGTGGTAACTTTATTATGATCAATATCATCTATTTTTTGTCCTGCTAAGATTGAACCACCAGAAACAATTAATGCATTAGCAGGAATCAATAATGCATGGAAAACTGTTGAAGGAGGGAATTTTGCAATTAATTTTTGTTTCCATGTTTTTGCATTTGCTTTATTTTCTTTACGTTGTTCTCTTGAAGGACGTACCCACGAATTTCCAGTAGTTGCAATTTGTGCATGGGCAATTAAATGAAAAGATGTCAAAATTAAAGTAAAATAACCTTCTGCACTGAATACTAAATATGCTATTAACCATTGATAATGTTTATAACCTAGCTTTGCAAATGCAACACCACATAATTGACCAGAAACTCGAAATAAACCAAAAATTAATAGTGATGTGTAAATTGATCTTATACCTTTTTCATAAACTATAAGAATGGTAAATGCTGTATAAATGACGTATAATGCCAAATAAATAGATGCTGCAATACCTGAACTTGGAAATAGAAAACCCATATTTATTGATATTTTATGGTTATACAACTATTTGTATTTTAGACCAAGAATTGAAATGGACAAGTGCTTAGATATTTATACCCTGTTTGTTGATTGCCTTCCAAGGAGGATGTCACAGCTGAACAATAAAGGGCTGTGAAACGTATACGGCAAAAGAATTAAATCCGTACGGTTAACAATAGAAAAAAAAAAAACGGAGTTGAGATATATACAAATCAGTCACACTTAGGCACGGCTATTTTACCAAAACCATTACAGTAGACGCGATATTTCTTGTTATTCAGTTTGTACGTTTTGACATATCACTACAACTCTTCATGAATTAGAGATCACAACAAAAATTGGTGGGTTTGACGTTGTAGACAGAATTAATAAAATAATATGCCAAAGTATGTACTGCAAAATCCCCCACCCCTCTCTCTCTCTCTCTCTCTTTGGCCTCCCCCAAAAAAAATAAAACAAATAAACGGAAAAAATTCGTACAATTTTAAAATCACAAAAGCACACACAGCACCAGATGAACAATTACAGACTGATTATTTTTATATTACAGCCTCTATTATCCGCAGTTATAACCATTTGGTCATTCTTTAAGAAATTAAGAACATGGTTATTTGTTCATGGTGTGCAAGAAGGACTTGTATTATCAAATGTCACAGAAGAATAGTGCTATAACCAATTACGCAAAAAAATTTCAATTATCTAAGATCATACTATGATGGGACAATTGTGGTAGTGGAAACACAATCACTTAAATGGATAACTATACCCAGAATGAGAGGCTTTTAAGGAAAGAAATCTTGTAATATCTTATTGAAATCCCTGACCAATTAACCAAATAAGATATAACAACTGCATAATACATCGATATTAGCAATCCCAAATACGTTAATTGTCTATTAACATGTACCATATCATGTATTAATTTGATACTTGTCAATGAAAATGTACTCACCATTGGTGTTCCATAATTGTCAGAAGCTAGAAAAAAAAATGGTTATGAATACCTGGGGTAGATAGAAAACAACGCAAAACAACAACAATTTACCTACCCAGATTGAGACAGACACTTATATTAAACCAGGATATTGTATATGGTATCAACCTAGTAACAATTCTCATCATATTCGCTTAATTTGATTTTGGGAATAACAAGTGCTACAAAGGACCCTGTGTCAGATTCTGAATTATTATCAAAGTTATGATCCTTCATGGAGTTCAATTTAATTAATTTTTCCCCCCACTTTTTGGTATTTTGACAGTATCACTTTCTGAGACTCATACCAGTTTTAACTTTTGCCATTGCTTTTTGTATATACATAAACATACCCTTTTCAGTAGCATATTTTCATGCAAGAACAATCTATCAAAATACAGTTATACTTCGTATATAGATTAGCCATACGTAGAGTCCCTTTCTGTAAGCCATTGCCGTATCTGCGCATGCCAAGTTTTACGTCCCACACACACACAAAAAAAAAAAAAAAAAACGCTGGACCAGATGTTAATTGGTATAATAAATTATATATATTCTTAGGTTAAATACAAACTTCAAAAAGGAATAAGATAATACTATATATAAAATAAGCAACGAAAAAAGTATCAAAATAGAACAGACAAAAACAAAAACAAAAGAAAAGAAAAGAATCTAATAGATTAGATCTAATCTTTCTTTAAAGTTTTTTGAACTTGTTCATAAGCATTAGTCAAATGATCATAAGCATGAACTTCAGCAACATCAGTCCATTTATATAATTCATGAATGTAAGGGTAAACATAAGTAGTAAATTTAGATTTGGCACATGAAATTTTATCTTCAATTTTATTATCAATGAAGAATTGAGTATTGTGAACATTTTCATCTAAAAATGTATGAACCTTAGTTTGATATGGTTCAATGGTGGTGATTCCACTTTGTAAATATTCACACAAGATAGAATGTTGACTAGATAATGGATGAATAATATGTTCAATACCTTCTTGTAATGGAGTTGATAAAGTTGGACATTTATAATTGTACATGTATGAAATGTAATAAACAATAAAACATGCTAAGAAGCATTTAACTTTGGCAAAACAACTCATTGATTGATTATATTCTTAAATTGGATTAGTTCGATTCAAACAAGAATGATAGAATAAAAAGAAGAAGTTAAAAAAGTTCAAAATTCAAAATTCAAATCAGGAAAAATTTTTCTTCCTTCTTTTTTTTTTTTCTTATATAATACTTGAAACACCAAGTTTTTGGTGAGAATCAATGGCAAAACAAAAAAATCAAAAATAAAAACCATCACGTGCACCTCTTTATTTAATTTTAATTTTATATGTAGTTCCGTTCCGCACGTGAAACAAGTGCAACCAACAAATTTGGCAAAAAAAAAAAAATTTGTTTGATTGTTTACAAAATGGCTCAATTTGGTATACATATATATTGCAAATTTCCAACAAATTATTATACACACAAAAGATTTTCCATCGGTTAATTTTACAGTACAATTTCAAGGAACATTTCCATTTCCATTAACATTTTAATTTTCTTTCCATCATCTCATTATTAACTTTTTTTTTCATTTATTTTATTTTATTTTGTTTTGGCTTAGATTAGATTAGACGATAAAGATTTTAAAAGAATTTTTGACGATTTGAATAACATACATATAGAAAAAGCTAATGTCGACTATTCAATCATCTCATCCAATTACCCCACGTAAATCAAAGAGTATTCTTTCACCAGTATCACCAAGTACTATAAATATAAAGAATAGACAAATTAGTGAAACTACTGGATTAGTTAAATTTTCATTATCTCCAAAACGACAATCAACATCATCAACAACAAGTAATACCCAAAATGGATTGATCACTTCTGATTCACCAAAGAAATCTCCAATAAAATTAGGATTTAATATTGATGTACCTATTTCTAAACCACAAGATCAAAAAACAATTCAAGATTTACAATTTAAACAAAGAGAATTACTAGATAAATATTCAACCAAACAAGCTCAATTACATGAATATGAAAGATTAATTGAATCTAAAAAAATTGAATTATTAGAAATTTCAAAATCAATTGAAGAAATTAAACGTCAAGAAATTATACTTATTGGTAAAAATCAAGATATTTATAAACAAGCATATTTAGGAACACAACAAGAATTAAATAAATTAAGAATTAAACAAGAATCTCCAAAAAGAGATAATAAAGTTACTAATTTTGAAAAACAAAGTCCTTTAAAAAAACAAGCTTCATTTATAATGAATCAAGCAATTGATGAATGTAATAATGTTAAAAAGAAAGCTAGTTTATTATTTGGTAATCAAAATGAAGATTTTCATAATTTAATTAAATCTGCTGATGAAAAATTTGATTTGTTATCTAAACAAACAAGTAAATTTTTTAATAATAATTTTAAAATCTTTGATCCTAATAATAATAATAATAACACCAATACCAATACCAATACCAATATCAATACCAATAATAAAAAAAATATGAATGCTAGTCATGATATCGCTAATAGTTCATTTAATATTGAAAATTTAGATGGGGTTATTTATGAAAGATCATTTGAAGAAAATTCCCTGATACTTGATATCGATGATTATGATTCATCATTTGAATAAGTAGACAATGTGTATATCTATATCCTATGTTTTATTTTTTCTTCTTGTTTTCCTTCATTTTATTCAACTGCATAAAATAAATATCTATAACGTTTATAATCTATGTTTTTTATTTTCTATATCTATATCATCATTACTCATCTTCCAACCAACTCTTGGCTCTATCAATAGCTTTTTCCCAACGTTTCCAATTCTTTCTTCTAGTATCATCAGGTAATTCAGCAACAAACTTATTACCTGTCTTACCTTCAGCTCCACCAGTGATTTTTTCAACAACATCATCAAGATCCTTCCAAATACGATCTTCTTCATTTTCAAATGCTAAACCAGCAGCAATTGCTGCTCCTAAAGCAGTACATTCAGGAGTTAAAGCACGAGTAACTGTAACACATGGACCTAAAATATCTGCTTGAATTTGTAAAACTTCATCTGCTTTGGACATACCACCATCAGTTGCTAATGATGATAAAGGTCTATCAGTACCTTGACAACCTAAAGCTTCTTCCAAGAAATCTTCAGAAGCACCTGCATCACTGGCCATGGCTTTTAAAATAGCACGTACTTGGAAACAAACACCTTCCAATGCCGCACGTGCAATATGGGAAGCAGAAGTATATTGAGTCATACCAAATATAGTACCTCTTGATCCACTATCCCAATATGGAGCATATAATCCCGAAAATGCAGGAATAAATACAACCCCACCAGAATTTTCTACTTGAGATGCCAATGGACCAATATCCTTGGCATTATCAATCATTTTCAAGTTATCTCTTAACCATTGAATAATGGAACCAGCAACAGCAATAGAACCTTCCAAGGCATAATGTGGTTTACCTTCATTTCCTTCCAAAGTTGGAAACCAATATCCAAAAGTAGTCAATGCTCCTTTTTTACTGATTAATTTACGTGGGCCAGTATTATACAAAAGGAATGCACCAGTACCATAAGTACATTTAGCAGAACCAGAAGTGAATGCTAATTGACCAACTAAAGAAGCTGATTGATCACCAAGACAACCACAAATTGGAACACCAGTAATGGTTTTTAAAATATCATAAGCTTCTTGAGTAATTTTATTATGAAATCCTAAATTGGATAAATTTGGAGCAGCAAATTCTCCATAAAATTCAGAAGATGAAACAATTTTTGGAAGTCTAATTCTGGTTGGATCAATTCCCCAAAAATCTAATAATTCATCATCCCAATCTAAAGTTTCTAAATCCATAAAATAAGTTCTTGAAGCATTAGTAATATCAGAAACATAAGTTTTTTCTTTAGTTAAATGATAAATCAACCAGGTATCAACAGTACCAAACATTAAATTACCATCACCTTTCTCATATTCTTCTCTAATAACATCATCATTATCCAATAACCATCTTAATTTAGCAGCAGAAAAATATGTTGACAATGGTAACCCTGTTTTTTCTTTCAATTCAGCTTTTCTATCTTCATCAATCATTTTTTCTAAATGTTGAACAATTTCAGCTGTTCTAGTGTCTGTCCAGGTAATACCACCACTTAATGGTTTACCAGTCTTTCTTGACCAAACAATTGTTGTTTCTCTCATATTGGCAATCCCAATTGCTTTAATTCTATATTTAAGTTTCAAATTTGGATTTTGATTAATTTTTCTTAATGTAATTAAACATGCAACCAAACATTGAACTGCATTAGCCAAAATATGTACTGGCATACATTCAACCCAACCAGGTTGAGGAAATCTTAAAGTTGGACCAACAGATGATTGATTATTTTCAATCATAACGTTATCATTAATTGAGATAGCAATACCTTCAGCCGAGAAAATTGGTTCATTTTGCCTCATTAAAGAAGATCTTCTTCTAAATTGATCAGTATTAGATGAAGAATCAGGAGCCTCAGATGCTGTAGTGGAATATTCAATTTGATGTTTGGCTAATTCTTCACCTTCTCTTGAAAAAATAATTGCTCTTGCTGAAGTGGTACCAATATCAATGGTTGCGACCACAGGTATAGATGGAGCATTACTACTACGACGTGGCATGACTTTGAATTAAATAAATAAATAATGGGAATAGAATAGATAAGTAATTATTAAATAATCGACTGAAAATGAATAATAATAATAAAAAAAAAAAATAAGCAAACTGGACGTCAAAAATTTTCTTTTTCTTTTTTTTTTTGCTTTATTTGGTTAAGATAGTTTCAAGTATGT
This sequence comes from Candida sanyaensis, assembly GCA_911254575.1. Classification (NCBI taxonomy): domain Eukaryota; kingdom Fungi; phylum Ascomycota; class Pichiomycetes; order Serinales; family Debaryomycetaceae; genus Candida; species Candida sanyaensis. The sequence goes on from CAJVQF010000004.1 coordinate 1,301,524, forward strand.
GGGCAATATTGAATTTTTAAATTTTAAATAGTACAAAAGAATTTTTTTTTTTTTTTTCTTCTCTTTGTTTTTTTGACAACAGATTTTAAAGGCGGGGTGGAAGGGAGACATGTCTCCTAGCAAGTGCCGTTTTTATCTTGAACACAATATCATTATTTTATATACTCTGTGTACACAGTACACTACATGTATTTTTTCCATTAAAAATTTTGTGTGTCCCGAGGAAAATATTTGTAGTAATGACCCTGCAATACAAAACTTACACGTACAGTAATGTTTTTAAAAAATTTTTTTTTTTATTTTTTTCACGGTAATGATCCAAAAACAAAACAAAAAAAAACACAAATAATTTATATGTATATACAACTTTTGTGATTATTTCAATCTGATACTACTAACCACTTACTAAAGTTATTTATGATCCAATTAGAGACAGTTTTACAATTCCACTGGCTGGGGATTTAGATTTGTTAATTTTGTGCTATGAAAATTACTCCGGATGAATGTTTGCACGTGACTCGCACCCACATGAATGAATAGGCTTCTTTTTTTTTTTAGTAAAAAAAGGATATTGTACTAATCACTGTATTTCTATATTTGTATTTGTATTTGTATCATATCTAAACAAACTATAGTACAACTATTCAGATATTCCTTCATCTTCTTCAGGGGTATATCCTGGATAATAAATATCAAATGGATCACCATGTACATTTTCATTTATTCCACCATCTGGTAAATCATCTAATTCAGCATAATCATCTAACCAAACACAAGGTTCCAGTTTAATTTTAATTTCATTTTCTTTAATCCAAAATTTCATATCCTCAGTATTTTTTAATTTGGTTCCACTTATAATATTAAATATTAAAATAAAATATGCAATTAATGAATTCAAGCCTCGTAAATATCCCAAATCAGGTAATTTTGGATGTCTTGGAGGAATTTTAGCATTTTCAATATCTTCATCTGGTAAAACTGATTGAGCAAAATCAATAATTTTCACTTTAACTTGACCAGATTCAATATCTCCTCCTTCATACATTAATAATACCAGACTTCCATACATTCTATATCCTGGTAATTCTCTAAATACCAGGTATAACTCTTTCAATTGATCAATCAAATTAGGAATTCTATACAAAATTGAATATAAATCATGTCCATTATATAAATATTTGGCCAAAATTTTACAAAATTGTTTACCAATTTTAATTCTTCTTCCAAAATATTTATCTTTAACTAATTTTTGATTATTATATTTGAAAATTTGTAATCCACATACTCGAACTCCCAATTTTCTTGAAGTAGTAGATAAACATTTATTACGTTGACTTTCTTGTTTCTTTTGTGTTGCTTCAATTCCATATTGTCTTGTTCCCATTTTCAAATCCAATACACATGGTTGTTTCATATCACAAGTGAGATCTTCCAATACGATAAATCTTTCAAATCTAGTATGCTTTCGAAGTAAAAGTACAGGAGAAGATGAGGGAAGTGACGATGGTCCATCTGGATGAGCAGTATTATTATTATTATTATTATTATTATTATTATTATTATTATTATTATTATTATTATTATTATTATTATTATTATTATTATTAATATTATTATTAATGCTGGCTTGACTACTTTCTTCATCCATGGAGAATACATCACTATTATCATGTAATTTCAAAGGTTGGAAAACTTCTTCCAACACTTGAACTTGTAATTCTGTATTAACTAATGTAGATCCTATATTTGAGCGTTGTACTGGAGAATCGGCCAAACTTGGAACAGGACTAGCATCCAAACTAATTTTAGGAGATGGGAATGAACTTGAATATTGTTTTAAACTATCTGGAATCATATGTAAATTATCATCCAATGAAACTTCAGGTAAATCTGAATACCGTACGTTTAATAATCCAATATATTTAGGAGTGAATTTTGATAATGTTGGATTACTTTCTATTGTTTCATAAAAATAATTTTCTCTATTAAGTAAAGCTTTACATACTGCTCTTCGACTAAATGAAAAAATTGCTGTATGTCCACCAACTTTATTCTTAAATGGTTTGAGTTCTACTGTTAAGGGAAAATCAACTGATTTCTCACCATCTTCAATTCCATCAAGTTCTTGTATAGAATTGACTGAATGTGAATTATCTTGTTCATGTTGTAAAGTGTTGTTGGATTTGGAATTATTATAAACAGTTGATATTTTGGTAATGTCTCCATTTAATCCATGATCATATTCTAGATTGGCAGTTAAATGTTGTGGTTTAATAGACAGTATAGGTGTTATTGGTTCATCGGGTAGAGTTTCCGTCACAGGGATATGAGGAATATAAGTGGCTGATGATACAGGTTCTAAATCTAGCGAGTCATTGTTATTAGTCCGTGGTAGTTTTTCTTTAATTGGGCTCGTTGTGCCTTTGTTTACATCACCATTTTGGTGGTTGTGGTTATGATGATGTTTGTGATGATGATGATGATGATGATGATGATGGTCTTCGGTTTCTTCAGATAGTCCTTGAAATATCCTTAGTGATCTAGCAGCTTTTCTTCCCGAGAGTAAATTTGCTAATGGAGTTGTTGTTGTCGTTGTTGTTGGTAGATCCGATGTCGACGTCGATGATGAGTTGAGGTCTGATGACATTATCTATGTTTTATAACTTTTATGATAAAAGAAGGAAAAAGAAGAAGAAGAAGAAAAAAAAGACTAAAGAAAAAAAAAAACAGTAGAATGTGTGATGAATAATGTGTGAAAAATTGAGAAGAAGGGAAAAAAAAAATTGTCTCTCTGTTTGGTTTAGTATTAGAGTTGTTTTTTTTTTTGTTGTTGTTAAGTTTTTTTTTTTTTTTAGATGATGTTGATATTGATATTGTTTTCTTACAATCCTAGTAGGCTTTTTGTTGATATTATTTTATTTTCCCTTTTTCTTCGTCTCTACCATTAACTCCAATGAAGATTATATAGAGAGACAGATACGTAGAACAAAACCAGAGAATTAGAACACGAAATGAATTGTTATTCAAATTAGACTAAATCATTGAATTGAATCAAGTTACAAAATGAATATAGTGGTTCTCTACTTGTACTCCAGGTGGTAAAAGCGAGATATCGGGATAGTACTTGTAAACGCGACTAAGAATATCTTTACCACGAGTCTCAGTCAAATATAGAGAAAAAAAAAAATTTCGAGCCCCTTGCCCATGCCCTTGCCCTTGCCCTTGCCCTTGCCCATGTGCCACCATGGAATTGACCCTTGCTGTGTCGTTTTTCTTGTCTATCATTAGTAATTGAGTGTGTTTGGGGGGAGGGGGAGAGGAAAAATTAGCAAGAATTCCTCGACCATCTAAAGTTTTATGGTTGTATCATTACTTCTTAACATATTAATTCGTTCGGATATCGGAAACCGGATTTAAATGATAAAGGAAGAAGTGACAGAAAAAAAAAAAAAAGGAAAGCATTTGCTTGCACTATTGCTTCTTGTAGTATAAACAGTTATAAGTGACATGTGGGCCAACGTGGCTGAATTGCTCTTTTTCTTTATTTTCTCCTCTTACTTCTCCTGATTAATTGCAAAATATTTTTACTCCCCCCTCCCACGGAGTGCAAATGCTTGTTTTGCTGTTGTTGTTGCAGTTGATGTTGAAGATTTATTGTCATCTAAAAAAAAGAGATCTCGCATTAGGAACGTGGGTTGTGGAGGGGGAGCAGGAGGAGGAGAATGTGTAAACGTATAATCAATGACATAAAATCTATCGTAACGCTTGTTCAAACTCCAGAAATTTAAAACCAAAAAAAAAAAAAAAAAAAGAAACGAATAACCCACGAGGGGGGAGTTCTTAATTGTAATTTACAGCAATACAAGCTTTGTCATGAATATACCTGTCTAATCCTATTCATTGTAGAGCCACTCTAACCATGTCAAGTTATAAGTTAACACTGTTTGGGTTTTTAATCATAGGATATACCTTTTCTTTTTTTTCAAGATTTCATACTTTAGAAAGGCCATCTCTTTATTTCGCTGTTTGATGAGTTATCTATCATAGTTTTAGAGTAGTAATATAGAGTATCTACAAAAAAAAAAAAAAAAGACTATTCCTTCAAAGAAAAAGGATCGAGAGTTGAAGTTAATCATCTAAACAAAAGTTATACATTAAAATAAATTATAAATTATAATGCTAGATAATCACAAAAATTGTTATTAGTAGTGTTAAATTAAAATAAGCTAGCTTAAAGACAGAAAGCAAAATAGGCGCCATCAACGACTGGATTAAACCTCGAACGGTAACGGAAGTACGTCAATTTGAAGAAAAAGAAAAAGATTTATTTGTAATTTATTTCATCACCTCAAAAAAAAAAAAATATGTTCTTTTTCTTTTACATTGTACCTGTTACCAATTACACGACTTCCACGTGATTGAAAAAATTTAACAATATAATTGAATAAAGTTAACCAACATCATCGAATGTTGAGACTATGTATGGAAAAGTATTAACAATTTTTCATATTTATTAAGTATAAAGTATAATCATTCTGTGGGGTATTTTTTTTTTCTTTGGCACTTTTTAGTGATGAAATCGCTCATTTTTAAAATTATATTTAGTTGAAATGAAATAAATTAAGATAAAATATTGTCATATATGTGCATATTAATTAGAATCCATATAGAAATACTTGATAAGTTTTAAAATTAGAGTAAGGTATTAATACAAAGAAATCATGATTAAGTATAATTAGAAGGTATGAGTAATTGCCTTTAAAAATTTACTTGAAATTCATAAATATATGGAAATCGATATTAACAAACAATGTCATATATTAGTTATCCTTAGCTTATTTCTATTATTACTAAATCTGCACAAAAAATTGATACAGTTGAAAAGAAGGTCAATGAATAGAATGCATTCTTTTCCATTATTAAATTTGTAGAGTTCAATAGATTCCTTCTTTAATCAGGTTTACTGGTTTATTGTTGCTTAATCTAATAAATTAAAAACAGAATTAAAAAAAAACAAAAGAAAACAGCTATACAAAGTAGATTATAAACCTAGTTATTTTGTATAATGAAATGTTTTAATTGAGAAAACGTCTACTGTATAGATTTCATTTGGTAGCAATAGCTTGGTTGTATTGGTTATATACAGGAATTTCCAAATTGGTTGGATTTATTCGTGTCTGAAGGGGAAAAAAAAGATCAAACCCATTCAATCAACAAATGACAAATAAGATAATATTAATAATAATTGTTCTTATAAATTTATCATATAATTTATTCAGATTTAAAACATAGTTGTAATCTAATTAAATTGTCAAAGATATGTTGCAAAAAATTTTGTTTACTGTATGGTTCTTAATCTTATTAACTCGTCACGTGATATTTTAGTAAGGGAAGGCGAGGCAGTGTCTAAAAAGCAATTAAAAGAAGAAAACAATAGAAGCGGAAAAAAAGAAACAAAGCCCCCTGAATATAGAAGCAATTTATGCAGGAAAATAGAAGGAGAATGGGGTGAAACAAGTGGGAAAAAAAAAAAAAAAATCAAGATGAAGATTGTAACAACACAGCAATAGAAAATTTTGAGCTAATCTAGATTCGAATAAAAACACATTCTACACAAATATAGGATTAATTTTGAAAGTTGCTACAATTCAATATTGGTTGTGAAAAAGATAGTATAATAATATAGAGGAAATATGCTACGACACTCATTAGTTTTATTATTTGCAGTTGTTTTATTTGTATTTCCATTAAATCTTATTAGATTTACAACATCATCATCAACATCATTAACTGAAGAATTTGATGATGAATCTCCATGTTATAAATATATTGATGATTCACAACTTAAACAATATTTAAATGAAAATCCACATACAAAGAATTTTTGTATTGAAAAATCAATCATAAATGGGAATAAAGATAGAGAAAATGCAACTTTATTAATGTTGTGTAGAAATTTTGAAATTTATTCAGTTCGTGAAACATTACAAAATATTCAAGATAGATTTAATAATAAATTTAATTATGATTATACATTTTTAAATGATGAACCATTTACTAATGAATTTATTTATCTTATAAGTAATTTAATTCCTCAAGGTAAATTAAATTTTGGATTAATTCCATCTAATCATTGGTCATATCCAAATCATATAAATAAAACTCATGTTAAATTAATTAGAAATTTACCTATTGATGTACCATATTGGGATAGTGAAAGTTATAGACATATGTGTCGATATTATTCAGGATTTTTTTATAAACATGACTATGTTAAAAAATATCAATATTATTGGAGAATTGAACCAGGTATTAAAATTTATTGTGATTTAAATCAAGATGTTTTTAAATTTATGAATGATAATAATAAAAAATATGGATTTGTTATTTCATTATTTGAATATTCTGAAACAATTCCAACTTTATGGAATTCAATTATTGAATATATTAAATCGAGAAATTTATTAGATTCAAATTCAAATTCAAATTCAAAACCTGAATTATTACCATTATTATTAAATGATTTAAATTGGTATAATTTATGTCATTTTTGGTCAAATTTTGAAATTGTAAATTTAGATATTTTTAATAATCAACAATATGAAGATTTTTTTCAATTTTTAGATAATAAAGGTGGATTTTATTATGAACGTTGGGGTGATGCTCCAATTCATTCAATTACAGTTGCATTATTTTTGAAAAAAAATGATATTCATTGGTTTGAAAATGTTGGTTATTATCATGCTCCTTATTTACAATGTCCTCAAGATACTACAATGTATATTGATAATAAATGTACCTGTGATCCGGATAATGATTTCACATGGACAGATTTAAGTTGTACTAATCATTTTTTAAAAGTTCTTGCATCATCATAATTAATCAATAAATCATCAAAGAATTACTTTTTTCTTTTCATTTTTTAATTTTATAGACATCTCCTAAATATACTGTGTAGATATTTACATGGGATATACAAGATTTATTCTAAAGAAATCTATTTGTTTTCACTTAAAAATTTTAATTGAGCTAAAATTTCATCACATAATTCAACTCGATCTATACCTTTAAAAGCTTCTAATTGAACATCATAAATACATAATAATAATTTCATACCTTCCCATTGAAATAATTCAAAATCATAACCTATTCTTTTAGTCATTCCGGGACCATATAATCTTAATCTTTCACCTTTTTTACTAAAAATTTCTTTATCTTGTTTTAATTTCCATGGATTTAATTTTGGGAAATTTGCATGAACAAATAAAATTTGTGGACCATTAATAATAATTGGATTTTGTTTTTCAAAAGAATTTCGTAAATTAATATCATCTTTTGGAATTTGAGAATATTCTTTTTTAAATTTAATATATTCAAAATCTTCAACTGGATCATGTTGTCCCATTCCACATCCTTCAAATTCTCCTCCTTCTGTTTTGAAATGTCCTAATGATACAAGGAATTTTGAAACTTGATAATATTTTTTACCTAAAGTGACAGTAGCTGCCAAAAATGTTTCTTTATCTCCTTCACCATCTGATCCTTGAGAAAATAATGGATAATAATGACTTGGACCATATAAATTATAATATAATGCTAATAATAAAGGTTTAAGATGAGTTTTTTTGGAAATCAATAATTGTCCTGATTCACTAGTTGGATCAGGTATACTTCCTAATCTTTGATGTAATGGAGTTTCATCTAATTCAAGAGGATCTTTTAATGATTTCATAGAATATATACCTTCAACTTCATCATAAATATTACCCAATTGATTATCACTTATTTTGATACCGGCAATATCATAATAATAAGGTGAAGTAGCACGTTTCCAATAATCTGGCCAAACAACCAATCCATATGATTTAAATGGATCACTCTCAAATAAATGTTCTGGTTTATGAGCAGGAATATTATCACTATCTAATAATAAAACATTTTCAAAACTTGAAAGTAAGATAGCCATTGCTTTATATTGATATCCTTTAAATTCGAATTTCTTGGCATATTTATCATCATTATTTTTATCTTTGATAGGATCAAATAATCTATGTTTCATATAAATACATCTTGCATCTAATTCTGGTAAAAGTCTACCACAAAAATCTGGTTCATATTCTTCAATTTTTGGAATAAAAACTTCAATAGGTAAATGACATCCTACTGCTCGTAAAGCTCTAATTGATAATAATGTTAACCAATTGAAATTACCTCCAGCCACAAATACAATCCCATTTTTCTTGTAAAGTTTATCTGGTGCTTCTTCTGGTAAATTATCCATCACATATTGATGTGATTTTTTCATGGCATCTAGTTGGGCTTTATTTAGTTGTAAAAAACTTGATAAATATTTTTCACTAAATATAGTTTCATCCTTAATGGTGGTATCATATCTTGCATGATAAATTCTATCTTTAGATATATATGAATTTAAATCAACAACTTGAGGATTACCTTCATGGAAAATCTTGAAAATATTATCAAAAAATTTATAACCTGATTGTAATCTTGCTTCTTCAAATGGATGTAATCTTTGAAATTTTTCTTCTTGAGATTTAACTAATTTAGAATATTCTTCTATATGTTGTAGTCTTTCTGCTTCCTTAAGACGAGCTTTTTCTTTATCTTCTTTACTATCAGTTGGTTTATTAATCACTTTTTCATCAACAACAACTTCCTCTTTCTCTTCATCCTCCTTTTCATTTTTATCTTTAACATCATGATCATCCAGATTAGTAGTATCTTCAATATTTACATGATCATCTAGATCATTCTTTCCCCCATGTTGTGATACTTGTTGTGGTGTCAATTCCTCATTAACTTCTTGAGGATCAGATTGTTGTTTATGTTCGAATGGTTTTGTTTTCGTGAACCATAATGATATACTATCCCAAATTGAATGATGATAAGTTCCTTTTTCATTTATTATAGCTGAATTATCTTCAGGTATGATATTATCATTAAAATAAATGAAAAATAAATAAAGTATTACAATCAGTAATATGATTGAATTAACAAAAGTATACTTGTTTCGACGACGAAATAATCGTAGTCTTAATAAAAGTCTTTGAAACATTAGATCGAAATCAATACAATAAAATGTTTTAAAAATAATTAAAAAGAGAAAACAATTAGACTGTAAGATATTTGAATGTTGTTAAAGAAGAAAGATTTGTTAATCTGACAATTTTTTTTTTTTTTGCTTTTCCCCTTCTTTATTGTTATAAAGAGTACAAGATACAAAAAAAAAAAAAAAAAAAAAAAAAAAAAGTTCGTAAATAAAGTTTAAGTGCGTGTTTGTAATTTTAAACACGATATTGGGAAAGTTACACGCACTGTGCATGCTGTAGTATGTGTGTGTGGGTGTGGGTGTTTGTCTACTGTACTGTAAATTATAAGATACATAAAGAGGCTGAAAAAGAAAATTTTTTTTTATTTTTTAATTGCATATTATATATTCTTCCCAATACAGAATCAAAAGGTGTGCATCACATACAGTAGGAATAGATAAATTAAAACCAATTGTGATACATAAATGAATTAAAATAATATGTATAGTACACAATGTTCATGTCAATCACACTATAATCCACATATTCGAAAAAAAAAAAAAAAACAAAGCAGACCATATAAACAAATGAAACTGTACTGTATGTGTACAATTAGAGTATATGTACTCCCTTGTGAATAACCGCTATTTGTGTATTGCTTCTAAAGTTCCTTATACACCTTCGTTATCAACTGAATGAATAGTTTCTTCATCCAATGAAGATTCTGTAGCTTCTCCTAATTTGCTTGACTCTTCCTTCAGTTCGAGGCATATTTGTTCAAGAACAACTTTTCTTGCAAGTGTCGATGCTAATGATTCCCATAACAATTCAATGACTATCTTTCCATTCTTTTCTGATTTCTGAAATAATTCAAATAATGCTTTATGCTGAGTTCTCGTACTTGGTGACTCATAAATAAAAGTTTCATTATTATTAAGTTTAACTTCCACTCTAGGCTCTACTTTTGTTGGTGATGTCAGAGGCATTGGCCCATCAAGTATTTCTTGATAATTTTGACCCTTTAAACCAACAATTTTCCATGATTGACAAATATTTCTAAGATTCAAAGCTCTCTTTCTGGCTCTATCATAATAAAAAACAAAGTCTGTCTTTTCTATATTATTGTAATTCTTAATTGACATGCTTTTACCATTTAGATCTCGGTATATATTTTTCAAATTGATGAAACAAGACTGATCAAGCGGTTGAAGAAAATATGAAGTTCGAGTAGGAATGAATAATGGCAAAACTTTGTTAATTAAACAATTGTAAAAAAAGTCATCACTGGTTTTTAAGCTAACATCATTTAATATAAGGACAACTTTCTTTCCATTTTCTCCTGCTTTTGTCTGTGGAAGAAATATCTTTTGCAACCAATCAATTGCAATAGTTTCCGATGTTGATTCAAGTGGAAAAGATTGATAATGAAATTTAGGTACGTTTCTTTTCTTAGCCAATTCATCCAGTATATTCAAACCTTTAAGTATCACATAGGGTTGCAAAGATTTCCCTTCCATGTTAATCGTTTCCAAAACAGTCGCTAATTCAGTAGTACTTTCAGATACTGATTCATTTACATCAGAATCACCATGTAATTCCATGTACCATTGGTTTTGAGATCCCTTATGGTGAATATTGATTTCACCCATATTGTATACATTATCATCAGAAATCTCACCTTCAACAACAACCTTATGGAAATACTCAAACCAACATTCAGCTTTTTCATACCTACTTTCTTGTATATTCGAAGCACTACGAGATTTGATGAATCTTTTTTGGACCTTGGGGTTTCTCTTCATGAATCCAGTGTACCAAGCATTTCCCAAACTATGAGATGTATCATCCAGCTCAAAAAATTTGTTTCCCAAAGCAATTATGTCACTTTTTTTTACAGCCTTTCCGCTGTCTAGTTTATCATTAATATATTCCACAATTGCATTCTCTTCATGGTCTGTTAATAATCTCTTGTTCAAGTTGTGATTTTCCACTTCTCCTAATGCGTTCATTTTTTTGAACTGGTCCGCAAGAGTCTTTTCTGGGATCCCTTTCAACCTGGCAATGGCAGCATTATTATAGCTTCCATGTTCAGCTACTGATTTGAGTGCTAAATCTAACGCTTCTCGCATATCTTTTTGAGAATATGTCTTGTATTTTCGTTTTGTTGTCATTGCCTTTCGTTTTGTTGTCATTGCCTTTTGTTTTGTTTATGGTTTGTTTATTTATGTTTTGATTTTTTTAAAAAAAAAAATTATTTTTCATTTTGTTTGTATTAAATTTTAGTTGGTTGTAATTTCGCGTTGTAGGACGTGTATGGTTAACAGAATGGTTAACTTTCCTCAGGGTTTCATTATAATTAAATGAACTCAATAAGAAATAAAGTTAACAAGTTTTTAAAAGCAGTGGATTAATATATTTACATTTTAGATTCTTTTAGACATATATACTTGTAGAACTATTTCACACATTATTGAACTCATGATTCCACTTTATCATATTCCCAAAAAAAAAAAAATCCGTATTGGATTATTGTGTTGGATTGCACGACTAATAACTTTTTTTTTTTTTTTCATTAAATCGTAACAACTGATGTTGAAGGTAGGACCGACAAGGAACAGAGAATTGGTAAAAGGACACGTAAGGTTACTGGGGACAGTGAACTACAGTAATGAATAAGTTATCTGATGATAATGACAATAGGATGACGGTATTGTATATGTAGAATAGTCTTGGTTATAGTTGATCTTAGTTGTCTTTTTTTGACTTAGTTACTATATAGATTTACCTAGCTCAGACTGGAGGGGAATTGTCTCATATTTATAGTAGAAATATTATGGTCGTGTACTTTGTACAACTATCTTATTATTGTGTTACCTCATGGACACGGAAACTTCATCACTCCCCCAAAATCCATGTAGGATTGAATATTGTGCTAATTATATCGAAACATCTTGATGGGGTTGTTATATAATTTGTATAATGTTCAAGTAGACGTGGATTTTCACTTCATCTCTTAGTATGTTTAATAAATATCTTGTAATAAATAAAAAAAAAATTTCTTTGATAGTATTGTAATAAATGTAATCAAGTTATATTTCTCATCATAGATATAATCAAAGATATAATCATAGTTGTAATCATAATTGTAATTGTAAATTGTAATAATTTTAGTAATAAAAATAGTAATAGATTGAATAATAAATGTAATAATAAATGTAATAATAAAATGTAATAATAAATGTAATAATAAATGTAATAATAAATGTAATAATAAATGTAATAATAAATGTAATAATAAATGTAATAATAAATGTAATAATAAATGTAATAATAAATGTAATAATAAATATTTTTTAATTAATTGTTTAATAAATATGATAATAAATTAGTATTTCAAATATATGTTTGTCCTTCTATGATTAATCTTGATGTTATTCAATTGTTTCCAACGTCTTTTTAAATTTATCTAAGTCTCCGATATCTCTTCTCTCATGAGTAAATTTCAGTATTTTGACTTCTTCGAGTATTTCTTTATGTTCCAAACCTCCGTCTTTAAAAATTGAATCAGTTAAAAATTTATGTGCTTTAATATCTAGTGCTTTTGTGAAAGAATCTGCTAAGTTTAGTTGGGATGCCACATATGGTATATTAATAGTCTTAAAATCTAATGCTTGTTCTCTTATGCACTTCATAACAATGTCAACACTTCTTCGATCGCAATTCATTTTTCTTCCGTAAATATTATGTATGACTGGTTGGTTATCTTCAAAAATAGTGATCTTTCCAGTTTCTTCGCCTAAATCTTCGAGTAATTCTTGTATCTTAAATGTTGTATTGACTGTGGCTCCTAAAGCTACTAGTTCGCATGTCTTTGAGCTGGTAGTAATGACTTTTTGACGCTTTGTAGACCATAGTAAAATATTGCCGTTTAAAAATATGCAGTTTCCGCTAATAGAATGTCTATCTCTCTCTGGTGCGTAACTTGCATCCAGGAAACCATGAATCGTAAACTTCTTTGTAAATTTCGTTTTATCTCTTTCGTAAATTAGTTTCTTATCCGGAAATTTTCTTAAATATGCTAATAAATATAATAGAAATTCATAATCTCGTACACATGGTTTGTGATTTTTGGCTCCTAATGCATTTGTTGCAAAAACAATATCTGGCCTTGTATTAAGTGATAGCCATAATAGGCTTCCTACGGCACTTTGGTATAATTCTTTTCCTTCTTTATCTAGTAAATCTGATTCTGTATTATCTGGGTCTTCGTCGTCATTATAAAATTTGTCTTCGTCAATCCTAGTATTTCTGTAATAAAATTTCTTCTTAATGTCTGACTCGTCGTTTTCGTCCTTTTCATGTTCGTTTAAACAGTATTTTCTTCCTTTAACAGGTCTTGGTACATTTTTCTTAATTCTATTATTTCTATCATTAAATTTTGCTAATAAATCTTGGACGTATTTCTTTTGTGATAGATGATATCCGTTTTCAGTTAATTCAAATTCCACACCAAGATAATTATTAATTTTTCCACTTTGACTTAGTTCCACGAATTTTGATAATTGATTATAAAAATTATTGTATGTTTGAATATTTTCGGCTATAATAAATAAATCGTCGACATATAATGCAACTATTAAATTGATTTCTGAATTAGTATGATAAAATACACTTGGATTTGATTCACATTCAACGAGATTTAATTGTTTAAAAATATTTTTTATATGATTGAACCATTGATGGGCGCTTTGCTTGAGGCCATATAATGCTTTTCGTAATAGCCAACATGTATTTGGTTTCATATTATATTCTTTAGGTGCTGAAATATATATCTTCTCAGTTAATTCTGCGTTTAAATATGCACTCTTTACATCTGCTTGAAAAATCTCGTATCCTTTTTGTACTGCCAAAATAGTTAATAATCTGATTGTGGATAAGTCTGTTACTGGTGATGAAATCTTTGCAGGATCAAAATTCACAAATGGTGTTTGAGCATAGCCCTTCACTACGCATCTAGCCTTATAACTTTCTTCTTTCATAGAATTTTCCTTATGGGTGTATACAAATCTGGTTGGGATTGGCTTCACTCCTGGTGGTATATTTACTGTTTCAAAAACTCCGTTATTTTGTAATTTTTGTATTTCTCTATTTCTTGCCTTTTCCCATTCTTTATTTGTTTCATCTATATTATCGATCACTGCATTAATTCTGTGGTGTATTAAAGTTTGAATTATTTGTTTTGTGGTAACTTTCTTTGGTGCTTTAATTTTTCTCGTATTGGTTAATTCATAATCTTCTAAGTATTTCGGTGTTTTATAATTTCTGTTATATTTGCTTCTTTTTGTAATTTCATTTGAATTGATTTCTGTTTCATTCTTTCTTTTCTTTTCATTTTCATTTTTGTTTTTGTTGTTAAAGTGTGTATTATCTGTTATATTATTATCGGATTCATCAGACGAGTCTTCTTCAATTTCTAGTATATCTTTAAATGCTTTTAGTTCGGTATTAATTGAATTCTTCGATTTATCAAAAATGCCTTTTCCTCTCGGCTTTAATTTATTCTTCGTTTTTCTCAATTGATCTTCTTTATTTTTATTGGTGATAATTTCGCGACTTTTGGGATTTTCAATGTCTTCACTAATTGTGCGACTTTCTATAATTTTATTATCTTTTGATTGTGTAATCTTTTGAATTTTATTTTTCTCCTTATTCGATATCAAATCTTTTTCGTTGTTGATTATTTTCTCTGTTTTATTGTAAATTAAATTTTCTTCTTTTTCGTTATTTAAAATGTTATCATTTTGTATTTTTGATTCTTTTGATATTTGATCTCGTTTTTCCTCATGATTATCCAAGAGATATTTCCGGATTCCAGATAAACTTTCTGTATCGTTCGTCCTAGAAACTCCCCCTTCAAACTGAACAGAGGTGGAAGACGGGGACTGTTGGACTTCTGTTAAGTTTGAATGATTATCAACTTTGCTCGGGTGCCACTGTGAAACCGATTCTCCCCCACTTTCGAACAACGGTAGATTCCCATCAACCTTCGAGTCATTAATTTCTTTGAAAAATTCTTTGATATTGGGATATTTCTTTCTAAACTCATCAATGATACTTGTTTATTTGGATTTTAATTGATCTAATCTGTTATTGGCATTGTACGGTCATCTGTACGTGGTACTGGTAACTCCATTTGGTTTTCTCATGTTCTTTCATTATATAACTTTTCAAGTGTTTTCAATTATTGATATTTTCATTCTGTTTAAAATTCTTTAAATTATCTAAGTATTGAGTTATTAAATTCATGGTAAAATTTCTATTTTTAGTATATCCAATAAAAAATTCCGGTATAATTTTCACATCTTGTTTATTAAATTGGTATTTGAACTTTTTGCTTTCCTGTCGATTCAGTATTAAGACTTAAACGTCTATCCCACAAGGTAATATGTAATAGAATATGGAATGCCATAGGACTTCTCGAACGGAGTTGTACCGTCAAGATTTGGACAATGATTCCTTAAATGTATGCAATAGTCAATTATTTTATCTAATATATTTGGTACTTCCTACCTTGTATGACAATGAATTCAAGAAAATTATTCGTTTAAAACTTTGTAATAGAATATGATTATATGACTAAGCCATACCAATAACTGGCAGGCATGTAACATGTATATGATAAATTTAGTAGTCTTAAGTTTGCTAATATCATTAATTATTTCTTGTTTGTTGGTTTTAGGGAAATGCAAAACATTAGTTACTTTCTGTTAATAAACTTTATTATCTTTGAAAACTTTGGATTCTGTATTGTAAGTTTGGTTAATTTATTCTTGCTTGAAAGATTACTATTCTTGAAAAACAATTTGTGTATAGAAAAAACTAAAATGTTCCATGATGCTTGTAATATAATATTTTTATTTATTTTGACTTTATCAATTATGAATATTTGTAATGAGATGTTGTTAATTCTTTTAATTCTTGTTGTTGCAGTTCGTTGATTAAATCTGGTATTATTATTATTATTATTATTTTTATCAAAAGTTTCTAAGTTATCGTATAGTTCATTAGTTGCTTGAAAAACTGTTTTTGTATAATATCTATCGCTGGCCTTTTAAATTGTCTAGCTAATGCTTTGATCTCTTCATGTATAATATTTAATATTTTGAACTTTCCTTTATAATTATTGCTGTCAATCTTCTTTGTTTATTGTATTGGTCTATTTTAATAATGCATATTGCTTATAGTTATTGATTAATTTGGTAAGTCAGTAATAGTTTGATTCTTTATGTCTTCTAGTATTTCTTAAATATGTCAATTGAAGTGTTATTACTTGATTTTAACCTAATGTTTGTGTATGATTAATTTATGCATGTTGAATTCTTCTGGTATAATTCCCTGTACTAATTTGTTATAAAATCTTGGTTTCTTATTTCGTTTTTCTAAATTAGTTTCATAGTATTTTTTGATGCCTGTTTTTAATGTATAGATTTTTGCCGCTAAATTGTAAATTATATCCCAAATCGCATGTTTGATCTGTTAATATTAGATTATTTTCGGGGGCTGTTTATAAGTATGTCAATAGTATTTGTAAATTTGATATTAATAGTATGAAAAATTCATGTTTCTATGCCCTTGACTGTGAAATAAAAGATCCATTTTTAGAAAATAAATGCAATATCTTATTATGATTAATAATTTAGTGATAATTCAGTGTAAAAATATAATCCTTTAAATATAATCTGAAATTCTCCAGTTTAGTTTATCATTTTATCTGGGTGCAAAAAATTTTTTTTTTTTTTTGTGCTTAAAGTAAAAGTTTTTATATTTTATCAATTGTTTTCATTATATTTTTCTTTATAGTTGTACTTCTTTATTTTGTCTTCAAAAAATTCCTTCTCTGTATAATTGGATCTTATCTCTTCATAAATATCGTTCCTTTTAATTATGGTTTCTCGTAATTTTTCATTAATTAGATTTCTGTTAAATTTGATTTTTTTTTTTTTTGATAATTTCAAATATTAATATTTCTATAAGTGTTTAAATTATGTCGTTGATTTTTGAGATTTTCAATTCCATTTATATTTTCCATTGGTTAGAGTATATCTTTCATTCCTTTGATTTGTACTGTCCTGAACGGTCTTTATTTCTAAAATTAACTCTTAACTTTTTCCTCTTTGTCCGCTTCTAGTGTTTGAATTGTGGAAAAATCCAGGTTAAATTTGTTGATGAATTCTTCTAAAATAAATAAATATCATTTGGGTCTGTAATTCTGATTATAGTTTTCAAAAGTTCCTTTGTTTTTTTTTTTAAAATTATCCTGGTAAATAGTTTTTATTATCTATGTTTTTATTTGTTGCTGATGTTCATGATAAAAAAATATTGTTATAATTATAAAGTATTTTACTCTCTGCTATGATCTGATCTTTAATGTAATTTTGCTGTATTTTACTTTTTGATATTTGAATTTCATAATATTTTTCATTCTAGTATTTTACTCTGTTGTATTTTACTTTTATAGTACTTCTACTTTGTTATAGTTCATTTAATAATTTTTTTTTTTTTTGTTTTTTTTTTTTTTAATGACAAGTTATTATCTTCTGTATTATATAATAGCTTAGTTCCATTCTGTATTTGCTCAAATTATCTTCTGTTATTTATTCTGTATTCTGTAATATTTTCGTTATTTATTCTTTATTCCGTAATATTTTTATTCTGTATTCTTTATTCTGTAATATTTCTGTTAATTTTTTCTCTCAAAAAAACACTCACATTATTGCTTATAATAAATTGAAGTATTGAAGACTGGAATAGTCAACATTCTTGGTATATATGTATATTTTTATTTTATTTGAGATTATTCTCAATGTTCATTTATATCAAAAAGTTTATCAATCTCAATATCAGTAGTGCTAGTAGTTTATTTTCTTTATTTTTATCTTAGTAAATTACTTTTTATTTTGAGTTGAACTGTCTATTTTATTTTTTATTGTTTTTCTTTTTTTTTTTTTTTTGATACTGTTGCGAATATTATTTTATAATTCCGTTTTTATTCATTTTGTCTTTTCCGTTTTTCTCACTTTTCCGTCTCTTTTAGATTTTTTTTTTTTTTTTGACAAATCAATTGTTGGATTCAATTCTGTTGTAAAAATTTTTTTTTTTTTTTTGTGTGAGTGAAAAAATTTTCACCTAATTTAAGTAAAAAATTTTTTTTTTTTTTTTTTTTTGATGATAGTTCCTTGCTACCAAAGTTATCGCTTTTGACTTCTAATCTGATGTTGAAGGTAGGACCGACAAGGAACAGAGAATTGGTAAAAGGACACGTAAGGTTACTGGGGACAGTGAACTACAGTAATGAATAAGTTATCTGATGATAATGACAATAGGATGACGGTATTGTATATGTAGAATAGTCTTGGTTATAGTTGATCTTAGTTGTCTTTTTTTGACTTAGTTACTATATAGATTTACCTAGCTCAGACTGGAGGGGAATTGTCTCATATTTATAGTAGAAATATTATGGTCGTGTACTTTGTACAACTATCTTATTATTGTGTTACCTCATGGACACGGAAACTTCATCAACAACAACACAACAGAAAAACGAAAGGCAGGGAAAGAAAAAAAAATTAGACAACATCAACAACAAACTAAACGATTTGAAACTGATCATCAATCGATATATTATATAATGGCCATTCAATTTTTATTTCTTATATCAAGACAAGGTAAAACCAGATTATCAAAATGGTATCAAACTATTTCACAAAAGGAAAAATCCAAAATTATTCGAGAATTAAGTACAATTATATTATCACGTCGAGCTAAAATGTGTAATGTATTAGAATATAAAGATTTAAAAATAATTTATCGAAGATATGCTAGTTTATTTTTTATAATTGGGGTTAATTCTGAAGATAATGAATTAATTGGATTAGAAATTATTCATCGATTTGTTGAACAAATGGATAAAATTTATGGAAATGTTTGTGAATTAGATATTATATTTGAATTTAGTAAAGCTTATCATGTATTGGATGAATTATTAATTGATGGTTATTTACAAGAAAGTTCTAAAAAAGAAGTTTTAAAAAGAGTTAAACAACAAGATGAATTGGAAAATATGGATGAATTTGAAAATATTTTAACATAATGACAAACAAAGAGACAAAGAAAGAGAAAGAGAAAATTTATTTAAGTTAATAATATAGATAGACAGGAGCATGGAGTTTTAATAAATGAAAAAAGAATAGGAGTTATATAATCTTGGATTCAGTAACAGGATGAAAATTGTAGGATATGACGTAATTATTGAAAATGTTAACGTACTGTAAAAGTAATTAGACGCGTGTTTTCTCTTTTACTTTTATTATAATACAATTTACAAGTAATGTACCTGTTGAGGCTCCCTTTTTTACATTAAACTTGCACTTTTGTTTGAATACCGATTAAACATTACATGTGTAGTATACTGTAGTACATTTCATTCGGGTATTAATTTCCATTACGAGTCCATAGTATAAATGTTCAATTTACTAAACCACTTGTCATTCAGAAGATTGGTAGGAATTAAAAACCCAAAATACTTTTACCAGGTAATGGATCACATTACTGTTATCCCCAATAATATCGAATCTTTCTCTTGGCTAATAATACATAATATCAGTGGAACGAAAAAAAAAAGTCGTACACTTATTCTTATAAATTGCATTACAGTGATCAGTTGCATTGTTTATTATTTAAGAGATAGACGATTGTAAAAAAATGAAATTGGAACCCAAAAAGTTTGAGTGTTATCATTAAGAATATCCCAGGTAACCAGTAAATGAACTTGTAAAACTCAGAAAAAGAAATAAGTAATTAAAGGAGATGATGAAATAAATGTTTAATAAGCATGAAATAAAATAAACAAAGAAAAAGAAAAAGAAAAAGAAAATTTCTATTACATTCTAATGCTACACCACTGTTTGACGAATGTTTGTAACATGCTATTATAGAAATGATTCGAGATTTGATATTGTCTAACAGACGTGTCAGGAAATTTCAAGTCTCGAATGTGGAGTAAATCAAACAAACAATCAATCATGGGAAATCAATTGAAGAATAGGATGTTTCAGCTTTATCGGTAAAAATTTTCTAATAAAAAAATTTCACACTGGTGGATATTCCGAAATCTCAGCTTTTTACTGTTATGAAATTCCCTTCCCCCTTCCCCCATACTTGTATAGGTACAGATACAGGTACAGTTTTCCTTTTCTCTCTCTCTCATTTTTTTTTTTTAATTTAATGCAAGATTGATAAAACCTTAAAAACGTATACAGTATTTACATGTAAGGATTTTCAAAAATAAATGTAAAAAAATTCGGCTAGTGATTTTAAACTAATTCAGTTTGTAATGCATATATTTACAGTACATCAACAAACGTTGTTTTCATTTGTTATCATCATGAACATTGTTGCGTGTGTCTGTGTGTGTCTCTCTCTCTGTGTGTGTGTGTGTGTCATACCATTAGTTTTTGAACTTGTGTCCCGTGGATATCTAATCACAGTTTTTGTGTTTTTAAGAAATAAAGACAATTGGTTTACAATTTGGTATTTAAAATTCTTACATGATTATAAAGATGATGGTATGTGGTGGTGTGGGGGGGGGGGAAACTAACCACAATTTTTAAAAGAAAGAAAAAAAAAAACATCTTATGACGTAATTGACAGAATATATGGGTATACTGTAGTTCCTACATGTACAGTATGTATGTAAATGTCGTGCATCGAGGAACGTCAAAAGATAGAATCAAGGTGATACCCAGATTGTAGGAATTGTTCAAACATTTTTCATCATTTGCGCCCTGATTCTCTTT
Source organism: Candida sanyaensis (assembly GCA_911254575.1). NCBI lineage: Eukaryota > Fungi > Ascomycota > Pichiomycetes > Serinales > Debaryomycetaceae > Candida > Candida sanyaensis. Next base: position 1,322,429 of record CAJVQF010000004.1, read on the forward strand.
TATATTGCCTATCAAAAGCTGGATACAGCTAAAGTCAACGTGTATACTCATTTTATTTTATTATAAAGTTCATGAATGAAAAACAAAATATTTTTCTTACCATTAGAAATATTTATTCGTAAGTTTAACACATTATTTACAAAATATATATACACGACATGCAATGTAAAAATAATCTCGAGTTTTTTTTATTATTTATTATTATTATTATTTTCCTCCAATGTTGATCAATTCTTGAAAGGAACAGAAATTGAAGCATTCTTTGTCTTTTTTATTTTTTTCTTGTTTTTATCGTACCCCTGAAAAAAATACAGAATTTTTTAATTACGCTATATTTTAAGTTTTTATGTCACAAAAATAAAATATACTTTTGTTGTGTGCAATCTACAAAAACTCGAAAATTGTACTGTAAATACATTTCACTTCATATTCAAAGCAATATTTATCGCGGTAGATAAATATGCCAATTCTTTGTTTTATTTTGACAGTATATTTAACTTGCATGTGTATGTACATTATTTCAATAAGGGGGAAGAGGTCTTACACTAGTAATTTAAAACTGTCATTATTGTTTCAGAGTTTATACAGTATTTGCTTTTCTTCATTTTTTTTTTTTAAAAGAAATGATGTACTATGACGATCAGGGTGTTAGATAATCTGCAAATAATGCATGTTTTGATAGGAAATTCTGTAGGTGAAAAAGAAAAAAAAAAAGAAAACCAGACGTTTGGATGATGATAATGATGATGATGACGTTTATTCATAAGTCAAAATCAAAGACATACGTTTAGGAATATCAGAAAAATGGTTATCACCTCGAGCATCAAATATAAAAACAATATACAGTACAACATATCCAAATAAGGAAGGATAAATAAAAAAAAAAGGGTACCCGGTTATTCCAATCGAGGTTATACTTTTTGCTATTGTACGTACACCTGCTCCATAACCATTAGTAGTTTATCTTATCGTACTTTAAAGCCATCCGGTAATGACTCTTTATCACTTTATTTAAGCCGTGAATAAATTTTGGCTTAAATTCAAATTAGACTGCTACAAATTTGTATAGTTGAAATTTTCACATTGTTCATAACCAGCAACAATCAGAAAAGGATTAACGAATATCATTTTCAATGAGTCAACTAAGGGAACATAACTTGTTTTAGTTTAATATTTTACAATAATCAAAAAAAAAAAAAAGAGTCAAATACTGTACACATTAATTGCATAATCAATAAGTGTGCCCTTTACAAAAAAAAAAAATGCAAAAATAATACTAAAGAAAGAAAAATTTTTTTTTTTTTCGTTTGATTGTTTATTGTAGACATTTATACGACATTTCTCATTTGAAGAAAGAAAAATAAAATCCCTCATAGTTAAACCATCATTTGTGATGTTATGTGTGTGGACTTTAAAGCAAAAAAAAAAAAAAATCAGCCGACATAAATAGGGGAATTTGATGTGCAGAGTGTGTCCAGGATCAATAAAATTAGTCTAGTAATGCAGTATTACAGTACGATCTTCCTGTGGCTACCCCCCCCACTTTTACTACCACTATTACTTCCGGATTCCACTACTCCCTCCACATACTTCCGCTTCCCATACCCAAAATTGAAACGAAACAATCGAATTCAATTTTAATTTTCTATTTTATTTTATTTTTTTTTACAGGTTATGCTGTTTCAAAAATTCACAATTGCTAAAAAAGATTTGAGGAGGTAACTAAGAAAAAAAAAAAAAAAACCAGGAGAATTTTTTATTTGCCATTTTGCCATTTTGAATATTTTAGATTAAATTAAAAAAGTGAAGTTACGTGTATCTTATTTTGATTATTTCATTTTATTACAGGTGATTGAATGTAAGAAGAATGGTTATGGAGTTTACTTTCTTGTTTTGATTTTTTAACTTATATATAAAAGTAATACTTGTTTCCTTCCCCCCTAGTCAAAAAAAAAAAAAATTTTTTTTTCTTCTCTTTCTTTCTTTCTCTGTGGTTTTGGTTTAAAAGACTAAAATAAATATTTCTGTACCTGTATAAATTTTGCTTTTTGTTTTGTAAGTTTTTTTTTTTATAAGACAAAGAGTGAAAAGAGGAACTAGTAAAAAAAAAAAAAATTTTTTTTCTTCTTCCTTAGAGGAGTAATCTACATTTCCCAATAGTTTTCCCTGAAATTTTTTTTTTCTATATATAAAAGAGACTTCTGGTTTTTTTTTTTTTTTTTTTAGTATTTGGAAATTTTTTTTATAAAATTTTATTTCAAGTCTTGAAAATTTTATTTGAATTCCTTTTTTAATTTAAATCAGTGGATTTCATTATCAACTTACTTTGATTTGATTCTTAGTTTGGTTTCTACAACTATTTAACATCCCCCCCCCACATCCATTCACTTGTATACTCCATTACATTTTACATATTTAAATTTTTCACATTAGATAATTTATTTTTCTTGTCTCAGTGTGTGTGTGTGTATTTTGTTTTGTTTTTATTTGAGTGTACAACCTACCTTATTTGACATCATTATTTTTGATATATTTAAATCAGGTATTCATTCAATCCTAAATTGTTTTTACCCAGTCCATTCCTTTTAATCTAAATCAACAAGGTTAACGTTTCAAGTTTTACTACTAGCAATCCCGTTTCCCTAACTACTACTACATTTTTTTTTATTATTTTATTATTTTACTATATTTTGTATTTATTTCCTCCTTCCCCGTTTCTTGTATTATATTTGGTAGATTATTATAATGTGTTATTAGATTCATTTCTTAAATAACACAGGTCATAGGTTAAAGTTATTTTCAATATTTTATTTTTTTTTTGTATCCCACAGTCTTTTATTTCAGGTTTATCACGAATTATTTTATTTTTCAGTCTTTTTTTTTTTTTTTTTAATTTATTTTTAATATCAAATCAACTTCACGAATTTTTAATATTTATAATGGGCTTCTTTGACGGTAAAAAGAAAGAATCATCTCGAAGATCTTCAGCTTCTTCTACAAAATGTTGTGCTTTTTCACAATTTGATGAAAAACAAGAATATCTAAAGCGTTGTTCTTCAAAATCAAGAGATAAAAAGAAAGCTCCACAATGTGTAAGTTTTAGTATAAAAAAGTAAAAAGAGAGAGGAAAAAAAAAACAATATAATATAATCTAATATACTAAACATATAGTATGACTATATGTTTGTTTACGATTTAAAAATAACGTACAATATCACTTTATTAATAATCAATAGTGTTTGATTATTGATATTTGTAGATCTCCTCGAGATTTCCAAAGATATTTTTTTTTTCTTGTATCGCGCGCATTCTTAACGTTGTGTTATATGACGTCATAGGTACAACAATGTTTTTATTTTTAACCTAAAGAGGAACAATAATTAGGTTAGGGAGTGCTTTTAATTTTTTTTTTTTTTTTTTTAGTTTTGTTTACTTCAAGCCCCGATATTAAGGAGGAGAATGAAGAAGAAGAAGAAAAGGAGGAGGTAGAAAAAGATGGGGTTGAAATCTTATGTAATGGATGTGTAAAAGAATAAAAACCACTCCGTTTTTATTATCGGATCATCCCCTTTCTTTGTCAACTTGATGGATTGTTTCAATTGGCTAAATTATCAAATACGAGGTTATCCACTATTATAAGAGGGATTAGATAATCGCAAATATATTCCCTAGTTTCATTTGCAATTTAATTAGAATTGCAGCAAATAAGAAATAGACATTATTGAATCAGGCTAGAATCATAATCGGAGAGATACAACATTAATGCAAGCTCCTCTAGGTTCTGATAAATGTTGATGTTAGACTCATAAAATAAATATATCCTTATATAAAAGGAAAGACCTAGATTATATGTGTGTTTTGATGATCTTCTGTGGATTGATTTAGGGAGTTAACAATTAGTATAGACAAAACATTTTCTCTGAACTTGAATTGTACATTTTCTTCTCCCTATTTGAGTTTTTTTTGTTTTTTTTTTTTTTTGTTTCGCTATTGCTGTCACTTCAAAATGGTTGATTTTTTTTATAACGAAGATTGATGTTGCCTAAAAAATTAATCCCTTTAAAACAATTTCTCATTAATTATTTATTAATTTTACAAAGTGTAGTATATATATATTTTTTTTTTTCTAATTTCAATTTCATGGATGAAGTAAAATCTTAATATGTTTTTCTTTATTGTTAATTAAATCCAAAATACCTTGTTCAATACCATCTTTTAAAGATACTCTTTTAGTCACTAATTTTTCAACTTCTTTTGGATCAATTAATCCATCTTCAAATGCTTTAACAACCAATTCAAAATCTTTTTTAGTATATCCCATACTAGCAGTAAGTACAAGTTCATTTAATGTTAAATCCATTGGATAAAAATCAACTGGAACTTTTGGCCAAATGGCTAAATTTGTACCAACACCACCAGCACCTAAAGTTTTAATCATTGTATTAAAAGTAAATTTATTACCAGAACAATCATAAACATGAGTAAAACCAGATTTATTAGTAGTCATATTAATCAATTGTTTAATTTGTTCATCAGAATCTTTAAATTCAAATGGATTAAATGTTTTAACTCCAAATGATTCAGCTAATTCTCTACGACCAGCTGCTGGTTCACTTAAGACAATATTATTAACATCAACTTTATGACCTTTTAATGCAAATATAGTACATAATCCAATTGGACCACCTCCAATAATTAAAGTTTGAGGATTTGATTCTTCTTCAATACGAGATTGACGAACACCATGCCATGTTACTGCTAATGGTTCAACTAATGCAGCAATATTATCAGGAATTATTTTTGGATCATATGGAATAACTCTGTTTGATGTAATAACCATATATTCAGCCATACCACCATCACTAAATCCTAAACCATAAAAATTAAGTTTTTTACAAGCATTATATTTACCTCTTGCACAAGCACCACAAATATCATTTTGTTCTTCATTCAGTTGATTTAAATATTTTCTATCTAAACAAGTACCATTTGCTTCAATAACAACATGTTGACCAATTTTTAAATTTGATTCAGATTCAACTTTTGATCCAATATCAACTATAATTCCACATAATTCATGACCTAAACATTGTCCTGATTTATGTTTATGACTAATTGGATTTGTTTCACCTTCAAAAAAAATTGGTCCATCAAGATATTCATGAAGATCTGATCCACAAATACCACAATGAGAAATTTGAATTTTTACATCATATGGATTTTCAATTTTTGGAACTGGTTTATCAGTAACATATTTTAATTGTTTATTACCTAAATATTCAATTGCTTGCATTTTAATTGGTAATTGTTTTTGTTTTTGTTTTTGCGTTTGTTGTTGTTGTTGTTTGAGTATTGAACAAGTATGAAATTTAGATATTAATGATTTTTTATAATTTGATAAAATTGTTTTTTTAATCAATTGATTAGGAAATCTCTTAATCATTATATATATAAATAAATAAAAATTGGAAAACCTAAGTAAATCAAGCTAAATAATTCCGTTCAATTCTTGGACTTAACACATCACCTTATGAAATTCTCCACAAAATATCATTTACCGAAACATTCTGTTTTTATAGTCTAAATTGTCAGAATAAAACACATTCATTTAATCAATTTATCGTACATCAACAATCAATTAATCTCTCCGGGGGTGGCTAAGTTAACCCACACATGTAACCAGCTAAACAACAAAAAAAAAAAAAAAAAAATCACCTGGATTCATGCAAAGTTTTTTGTGACTTTTTCTTTTACTTGCTTTGCTTGTTTTTATTCTGGGAGTAAGATACATCCATCATGCATTTTGATTAATCAAAATCTTTCGATTTAATCTTCATCTTTAGTATTAGTTTTTATTCATGACATACAGTATATACTGATATTATTATTTGAAATCCAGCATATTTGATAAGGATCATTTATAATCTTAGGTCTTTTAAATTTTTGAACGGAATCTTTGAACTATTTTTTTTTTCCATGGATATTCCATTTTTGTACCATAATTATTCTAATTTTCCATTAAAAAAAAATAAATAAAATCAATTACTATTATTCCGAGGGTACGAATCTTTCACTAATAAGAGATGAATGAATGAATGAACATCAAAAGAAAGAAAAAAAAAATCATCCTATAATGATTCTAATTACCTTTATTTTGAATGACTTGATTTTAATGTAAAAAAAAATCCACATTAATAATTATAATTTCAGTATCACTTGAATTTATAATCATTTATGAATACTTTCAATTTCTGAATATTATCAATGATTAGAAGTATTGGATCATTATATGTACTAAACAAACCTTATTTGAATATTAATAATTCAAACTTTCTTATTTGTTAATAACATGCATACATTATTTAAACCCCCCCCCCCACATTCTTCTTTTTTTAATTGTACATTTATATTAAATACAACCATTCATTAATAAACCCTAATAGAAAACCTAGCACCAGTATTTGATAAAGTAGTGTGAAAACCGATGTTTTTTTTTTTTTCTCATCAATCAAATCATCACAACAGAAGAAAATGAAAAAAAAAAAAAAAAAATTTTTTTTGCTTTCAATTTATCTCTTTCTTTTTCTTCTTTTTTCTTTAGCTTAAAATATATTCAAACCGGGAAATTTGCATTGAGCGGTCATGCCGGTATCAAAAATCTTTAGAATTTTTTGATTTACCCTAGTGTGGACGTACTCTCTAGCCCGGGAAAGTAAATTTGAAATGCTATGTTCAGTTGTGATTTTAAGAAAAGGAAAGAGTAATCTCTTTTTTTTTTAAACATGAAATCCTGACTCTACGAGCTTTCATACATTCCTTCCATATTTGTAAAATATTTAATTATTATAAATTGAAACAAAAATAAAAAAGAGATATGTATATATATATATATATATATATATATATATATTGTATAAATCTAAGTGGTTTTTCTCTTTTTCATATTGTTATGCAATGATTCAATTCGAACTCTTTTAGATAATCCAACTCTTGATCTTGGTTGTTGATTACAAATTTCAGATAATGGTTTTGAACCAATTCTTTTTTTAATTCTTTTTGTAATGATAGCTTGATTATTTTCCTTATTAGTATTTATATCTTTGGATTCTGATTTTTTAGTAACAATACTTGAGGTTTGTTTCTTTATCATTATTGGTGATGAAGGTGGTGCCATTTGTGAATTAAACTGATTAGCAACACCATCACTAGTTGAAACTGGTGTGGTGATTTTGGTCTGTTTCTTGGCTATTGGTGTATCAACTTTTGGTTTGATGTCTTCCTTTGTAGTATTGAAATATTTCAGCTCTTTCAAAACTACCTTTTCCTCCTTCTGCTCCTTCTGCTCCTTCTTCTTCTTTGGTTTTGTCTTTTTTGATTGAGGTTGGGATGGTTTTTCTATTTGTTCCTCTTTATCATCATAACCATCATTTTCAGTAATCACATCAACATCTTCTTTTGGTTCTTGTTCAGATTCTTTACCAACCAAACTAGATTGTTGTACTTCCTCCTGTGATATAACTTTGACTTCCCCTGAAAATGATTCTATTTTCTTTTCTTTATTGTCAATCTTGGTCAACGAAGGTAGTTCTGGTTCAATATCAGTCATTGATTTCTCCATGGTTACCTTTTCTGGTTTATTTACATCATGAAACTCGTCTTCATCACATTGTGTAGAACATTCTAAGATTTCTTCTTCCTTTGGACTACCCATTACTTGATCAAGCTGAAATAGGTTTTCAACAGTTAATAGCACATTGGACTTATCTATAGATTCACTTTTATCATTATCGTCATCTATAGTAATATTACCTTCATATTCAAATTCATTATCATTATCTTCTCCTTCTGGTGAAACCTCTCGTGTTTGTGGTTCTTCTTGTGGTTGATGATGATGTTCATCAATTTCATTCACTTGTTTTCTTTCCTGTTTCTGACTAGTAACTAGTATAATATCAGTATCATCATCCATACCAATATTCTGTGAATTATAATAATCATGAATATCTTCAAGTTCCGTTGGCATGGCAAAATCTTGTTCATTAAAATTATCATTATTCAATTGTGAAGATTCATTGCAATGATATAGATTAAGATTCATCAGACTTGTATCCATAGATGTTTCAAAATTATTATTAAACAACATTGAACTTAACTTGGGTAAACTTGTGGATACCGAACTTAAAATAATAGGGATCTCTTCTTCACTATCTTCAATAAATGATGCTTGATCGTCATCACCATCAGCATTATATGGTGCTGTTTGAATTATTCGTGTTGAACCTGTATCATCATAATATAATGATTGAAGTGTTGGATCAGTATAACTACGTAGCCTTGGGGGAGGAGGAACGTAATTCAGACGCGACCCCTCTAATGATTCATGTTGGCTATTTCGGGTTCTTCCTTCTAGTTTCGGTCGTTCAGTTGACATAGTGATGTTTAATAAATATTAATATAAAGAAATATTGGTTGTCTGAGATTTTTGTTTCAAAAATTAAAATTTGGTTGTAAAATAAATCAGTTAAAACTGACTTTACTTAGATTCACATCTTTCTTTACAACAAATGTAAACAAAAAATTTATTTTTCTTTTTTCTTCCCCTGTTGTAAGAAATCTGCAAACAAAAATGTCGTATTTTAAAGGAGTGTGAATCTTGTCCCTCAAAACTTTATTCCTTACAAGCTTTTTAATTACAGTTAAAAAAAAAAAAACTTGTGCCTCTTCTTGATACAATTTAGAAAATTATCATTGTATTGATTTATAAGTAGTTTGGAGATTAATTCTTTCTTATTTTTTACAGACTGTTGATAATGTGTTCAGAATTGCTTCTTTCCTCTAAGTCAATAAGAAATGTCGTCATAGCAGATCAGAGGTGAGGCTATCTTTTTTTTTTTTTTTTTTTCGTTTTCTCCAGACACATGTTAAAGGCGTTGGTTCTTTTTTTCTCAGTTTTGTTTTATTTGTTTTCTTTTCTTTTCTTTTAGAACCTTCGGGTGGTAGGTCCATCCATTCATGTAATCGGTACCTTGACTTCGGTTAAGATATGCTTGTTTTCTACAAATTCAGAGATATGTTTATCCATTCAGTTATCTGTTGAATGAACAATTAAAGACTGACGAAGTTTTCATCCAATTGTGATACATCCGAAATATAATGAATAACATTTAATCCTTATGACATTGTGAAATCATTTGAATCCATTACATAAGATAGCTACTTTTATTGATTGAGATCGTACACTCGTACACGAATAGCGGTTTTGCATCCTTACAATACGTCAGCGATGTTTTTTTACATTGTTTGTTGACTATATTCTTACAGGTTTGAAATTTTGACAACGCCTTCTATGTGTACTGACTTTGTGAAAAACGTGTAATAATTCACATTACCGTATTTCGACAAAAAGATGGGTCAAATCTTAGAATGCATGATATTGCTTTACAAAAGGAAAATAATATTGTTTCAATAATTTTTCAAAAAAAAATGCAATATCCATGTCATTCCGGCGGATTGGCTTGTCGCTAGTTCAAAACGAAGTTGGCTAACATAATTAGAAGTGTCAATACTTTCTTATAAAGTTTCATTTATCTTTAGCCCGGGAATGTTCAACAAAATTTCCCATACTTTTTTTTTGTTCATTGGATCTTCTTTTTTGTTTTTGAAGGGAAATTTTAAATCAAAAATAATTATCAAACAAATAACAGGATTAAAAGAAATGACGAAGTATGTCAAGTCTGGTGTCTTCAATCGTTCACTGCTGATTTTAGCACGTTTTAATGACCAAATTGGGGAGTTTATTTGCCAATTGTTCATGTTTCGGAGTCTTGGGGTGCCTTCCTTTTTTTAAGGAGGGTGTCCGATCCAAGTTTTGAATGGGACTTTTCGGGTGGATTCTCCTCTCTTGCTCTTAATTTTTTTAAGGTCAGATAAAAGGTTTGTTGTCATTGTTAATCTCGCAAGATTGTTGGCATTGCGCTAAACAGGCCTTTCCTTCATTGCACAATTTCTTGTCCTGCATTGAGAAACCTCGAGGTCTAAAGATACTGGTGGCAAATTATCTATGGTTAGGTGTGATTATGGTTTCATTATAGTTCTGTCATTTTAAGGATGTTATTCAGAAAATCGTGGTCTTTTCCAGCTAATTGTCTCTGGTTTCTTCCTTTTTTTTAAACTATTTTATTTTTGGGGAAGAGTGTGAGGTAAGAGGGGATTGCGAGGGATTAAAATCATTCGCTGGTGGTATCCAGTTGAGTTTCCTTTTGTTTGCATACTGTGGTTTCCAAGTTTTTATTCTAAGGGCTTCCTAATTAGTGGTTAGCTTTAATGTTCGAATTTGGGCATGCTGGAATCTTAACTAGTGTTATGACAGATATGCACTTAAGGATGGGGTGATTGGCGATCTCCACTAATTTAAAATTAGTTTTGGATGGAAGACACTTTGGAGTATCCTGGAGAAAATCGAGATGAGTCGTTCTCTGAAAACGGATTTACATTGCACGAATGTGATATTGGAATCATATGAAAAGTGGATTACAGGATAGATTAGATTTGGATGTTTCCTCCCTCCAAAAAAAAAAAATTTTTTTTTTTCCTTCCGTATGTATTATTGACATTATTATTTGTTGCAAAATTAACAATCTTACTAACACATTAAAACTACTAACCTTTAACTGTTCCTTTATAATATTAATTAAATATATATTTGGAAAATAAAAATTTAGTATCTATGAAGCAGAATAATACATAATTGATTCTTCTTACTTTTAGCAACTTTAACATTGCATCTCTTTCTGTTTACGCTGGTCTGAACTTTTCTTAGCATAAAATATTAATTTATTTGTATATTTGGGATCTAATTTCTTTTACATTATAATACATTTGGAACAAGAACTCTTGTCTGAAGATTCTGGAGCTTTAGTAGATTGTTGAGCTCTTGGAGCAGCAGCAGCAGCAGCAGGAGCAGCTTCTTTCTTTTCAGCAGGTTTGGAAGTAGAAGCGGCAGCAGCTGGTTTGGATTCGGTAGTGGCAGCAGCTGGTTTGGATGAGGAAGAAGTAGATTTCTTACCAACTAATTTAGCAGCAGCTTTAGCAAAAGCTTCACCTTGTTTTTCAGCAACAGACAATTCTAATTTGCTTGGTTGTCTTGAACCATCCGCACCAGCAAAAGTACCAGCACCATATGGAGAACCACCATGGATTTCATCTAAGTTAGCTTGTAATTCAAAAGCATTGGCATAACCGAATGGGATATATGGCATACCATGGTGAGCTAAGAAATTCAAAACATTTCTGACGGTAGTTTCTTGACCACCACCTTGAGTACCAGTAGAAACAAAAACACCGGCTGGTTTACCATGTAAAGCACCCAGAGCCCATAAACCACCGGTGGCACCAAAGAATTCAAAGAATTGAGCTGGGGCAGTACCGAATCTGGTTGGGATACCAAAAATAAAGGCATCGTATCCAGTCAAAGTATCTAAAGTGGCAACTGGAATATCGGTTGGTTTTGGAGCAGCATGTAATTTGTCCAAGACATCTTGAGATAAAGTTTCTGGAATTTGGAAGATATCAGCCTTATGGCCAGCTTCGGCAGTACCTTTTTGAACGGCTCTGGATAATTGAGTAATGTGACCGTAGGTTGAATATTCAATAATAGCAATCTTCATTGTGAATTAATAGTTGTGAATGTAATAAAGGAAGATTAAATAAACAAAATTCTATAATCAATATAAATTGATAGAAAAAGAAAGAAATATAAAAGAAGAAAGGGGTTGAAATTAAAAAAAAAAAAAAAAAAAATTAAAAACTGGAAGTGCTGGGAAAATTGAAAGGTATATATTTTGCGAGTGGTGGGAATGAAATGGACACAAAATTAGCAGCACACCTGGATATACAATAAATAGAGGAAAAAAAAGAAAAATAAAACTAATAAACGCTATACACAGGCAACCTTGGAAAAACTAAAAAGGAAAATTATATTACATGAGTTGGTTATTAATAAAACTAATTGTACGTTTAGAGTAAGATAAAAAAAAAACCAATGCTTACAAATGGATTACGGTAACATTTAATGGTTATTAATATTTTCTAATGTATGTCTTTTTTTTTTCTTTTCATCCAGTTTTAAGATTAGAGTTTGTACAAATGGAATATCTGGAATTAAATAATTCGAGGAGTATGAGATGGTTGCTCCTACTGTATTCGTAGAATTAGTCTTCCTACAAAATAAAGGTTAAAAAAAAAAGAATAAGGTTAAGTATAACAAGGCTCTGGTATATTCATTTGTTAGATCATTGATAGGGTGTTTGTAAAGATTTTTTTAACCGTATCTTTATTCTGAAGAACCAAATGGAACTAACTGGAAATGTGTAATATTATCCACAATTTCTGATTGAAAAATTTCGCATCAAATTGTCTTATTTTTTTTTTCACCTGAATTCCGGATTTAGTCGAAATTCATCTGAGGTTGATTACAATTAACTTAGTAATATTAATAATTTTTTTTTAAACGCAATGCATGAATTATTACAGTAGCTATTTTTGTATTGCATTTTTTTTTTTTCTTTGTTAGTTATTCTTACCTTAAGATATTCTGTATACTTTAATCTTATTATAACTGGGGTGATGAGATGAGAAACCTGGTTGGTTAGGTTGTAATCTTCTGGTTAAATTCAACTTCAGATAGTTATAATTAGCATATATGGCTGGTAAGTGAATTATCGTAATGCCTTTAACAGTTAATAGAATGGTGGTTCTATTAGTGATACTTTACTGGCTAAAAGTAATGGCGCGTTTCTTGTACCAGGAAAAATTATTGCTTCTATCATGATCTCATCCACAATAAGTCAACTAAAGTTTTGGATACGACAAATCTTAACTCCAGGATTATATTTTTCTTTTAAAAAAAATCCTCTATTACACAATGTAACATTACTGACGAGCCTTAATGCATTTCCGGTCGGAATTGTTTATTCCGGATCTCGAATTTCACAAGTGAATCCCAACGTTAGTGTAATTAGTTTTGGTATTGAGTTCTTTTTTTTTTTTTTTTTTGCCCGCATTGTTATTTTCTGGCATTTCCATTACTAAGGGCTGCGGTCTTGCTTACTAACCACCAATTCCGATAGTACCTAATCGCGACCAACGTTGGGTACCAAACAGATTGAAATGATATTTAACCATATCCACCCTAAAAACGTTGTTGCCGCATCCACACATTACACTGAAACAACCACAGTACTGCGATTAAAGTTTTTTTTTTGTGAGAATGGTGGTGGTGGTGGTGTAGTTTGTAAACTGGGGAACTCTATCTATATAATCAATTGGTACAGTGGCGGCACTCCCATATCTGAATCGCGAACTTTTCATTATGTGGCATCGTTTTGCCGTTTTTGTGTACCAAGTTTAGATTTTTGAAAAAAAAAAAAAAAAAAAATTAATTCTTTTAGGTCTGCCTCCTCCAAAAAACACTCAATACAGCGCTGTGTATTTAAACCATGCACTTTTCCCAGAATTAAACAGATTGGAAGATGATTTTTTTTGAAATAGATTTTTTTTTATTGATCTATCAATTCAATTCAAATAACACACAATGGCTCCAAAAGTTGCAATTATCATTTACTCCTTATACCACCACGTCGCTCAATTAGCAGAAGAAGAAAAGAAAGGTATTGAAGCTGCCGGTGGTCAAGCTGACATCTACCAAATCCCAGAAACTTTGACTGAAGATGTCTTGAAATTATTACATGCTCCAGCCAGACCAAACTACCCAATTGCTTCTGCTGAAACTTTGACTCAATACGATGCTTTCTTATTTGGTATTCCAACCAGATTTGGTAACTTCCCAGCTCAATGGAAAGCTTTCTGGGATACTACTGGTGGTTTATGGGCCCTGGGTGCTTTACACGGTAAATACGCTGGTGTTTTCGTTGCTACTGGTACTCAAGGTGGTGGTCAAGAAACTACTGCTGTCAACTCTTTGAGTGTCCTTGTTCACCATGGTATTATTTTCGTTCCATTGGGTTACGCTAAAGCTTTTGCTTTACAATCTAACTTGGATGAAATTCATGGTGGTTCTCCATATGGTGCCGGTACTTTTGCTGGTGCCGATGGTTCAAGACAACCAAGTAAATTAGAAAAAGAAATTGCTTTCGCCCAAGGTAAAGCTTTCTTTGAAACCGTTTCTAAATAGATTCATTAAGTATAGACTACTTTATTTAGATATATGATAATAAATTTTGAATGAATAATAATGATAAATATAAACCACTAATCAGATGATTGCAAAATCGAATGTAAAGCCGATTCTTTTCGGAGATTATCTATTTGTCTTTTCTTTTTTTTTTTTTTTTGTGAACCACGGTTATGAGAAGTGCAACGGATCACTTATACTTGATTTGGAAATTAAACTGATATAACGGCCAATAAATACATTTTTACAGGCACCGAGTAGATAGAGAGAATACAGTAGTTTGTACTGTTCGTATTGTTTATGTATATGTATACTGTATGTAAATCTCACACGTTATAAGGTACATTTGTATTTCTATTATATGTTTGGCCCCTTTCTGGACTCTTTCGTGTTTATTATTTTACACATACACTACATAGGGTATTTTGATAAACAGACGTACACCTGTGCGTAACATTACTGTACTTTATTTAAATTAGACGGGAAATATGGTATGATAAAATTTAACTCTTTAAGGTCAACGTAAATCAATGCATAAATTTTTACAGGTCATACGGTACTTTGGTTATAATTCCCCTAGACTCAGATCTCAAGTAGAACTTCAGAATTATTATGAGAATCACCTCCACAGTTTCACGCAGACTTTCTTTTTTTATTTTTGATTTCATTATTTGCTTCGTCTGACTTATACGGCAAGAAATCTTTGACTACCTCCGTAGTAACTTAATGGTAGGAAAACGCGATCTTCGGATAAAAAAAACCATTTCAAAAAAAAAAAAAATTAAAAAAAAAAATAAAAATAGTATGGCCTCTTACAGTTTCTTTCTGCTGTAAATTAATTCGCGTGCTTTGTAGGACATACTAAGAAATCATCTTTTCATTTTAGTGTGACTTGTGTAATCTTTTTTTTTTTTTTTTTTTTTTTTTTCTTGTGTATGATTTTCATTATAGAACTTTTTAGTACTTTCTTTCTCCTGAGCAAAATCAATCATATCATCCTAATAAGTGTCAACATTGAATTATTTGCCCTTCATGCCATCCAGGGAAACACAACCAACAAGGTCTGTATTGCGACCAAGTGTGGTAGTTTTTTGCTCGATCATTCTATTATGTTTCTTTTTTATTAGCCAGAAATCAACTTCCACACATTTAGACTGGGATGACGCACTATTCCTAGCCCGCAACTCATTTAAAGAGTTCAAGCAACAATATATGAAGCCGTTGAAGTTTAAGAGTAAGTATAAATTATTGCATGAAAACACGACGATCAAGGATGTTGAATTAGATTACCCATTAAACAATGTGGTGAACTCATTTTTCCCTATTGATGCAATTATCAGGTATAACACCACAGAGCCGGATCAAAATATCACCACTCATGAATTTATTGCTAGGTATGCATCATTTAGTCCCATTTTAAATTATAAATTGGAGAGTGAATACAAGATCTTACCTTATAATGGTTGCAATTTGGAAGATTTGAAATCTCTTGATTCAAAGGAGTATGATGATAAGGTGCTCGTTGTCTTAAGAGGTGATTGTACGTTTGTGGATAAAGTCACCACCTTAATTGAATCTCATTTGAAGCCAAAGAGTATCATCATTGCAAATGATGAACCTTATAGAGGTTTGATTACCATGTTTTCGAATACCTTTAATCAAGATGGATCACTACAAGTTCCCATTATGTTTATAACAAACGAAGACTACACAAGCTTGAAGGGGTATGAGTCAAGAAATATAGAGCTCGAAATTATCACAGCCTATATTGGAAGTTGGGTGAGTATCATCTTATCAATGGTATTGTCGCCACCATTGTTGATCCTCCTCTTTTATGCAGTGGTGATTTGTGGCCAAAGAATTAGACGAAGACAAGTAAATAAACGCAATGCAAAAATGGTAAGAAGCTTGCCTGTTTACATTTACAACATAGACCATTTGGTTTTAGCAAAATATTTCCAGCATTATTTAAAAGTTACTGGTCAAAGCAATATGGTGCCCAAGGATAATGAAAATGCTTTGTTGTTGGGTTCCCCAAAAGCTTCACCCAATGGATCAACATCATCAATAAATAGGATAATAGTTGGTGGTATTGATTTGCGTACTTCAAAGACACATTTGCATAGTATTACTGCCCCCGATGATTTCTTTCCACTGTATAAATGCTCCATTTGTTTGGAAAAATATATCCCATTAAAATCAAGGGTACTTGTGTTGGATTGTAAGCATTTCTTCCATGAAAAATGTTTATCCAACTGGTTAATCAACTTTAAGAGAAGTTGTCCATTGTGTAACTATATGCTCCATAACAGTCGTCATACAACTGCACTTTTACTTGCTGGTCAAGAAGATAGTGTCGATTACGGAAGCACCGCTGATTTGGAAGTTGGCCCATCAAGTCCTTTCTTTGGACTCACTCCATCGCAAGTAGAGAGCATCAACAGCGATCACTATTCCATGTCACTTGCAACTGAAGATTTTAGTGAACAAGATATTCAGGTAAATACAAACACTCATGCAGTTGGGGAATCAAGTGAAGGTGGTTGTCGTGAAAGCAACCATAGTATTACCAATAGAGATCATATTCCTCAAAGCATGTCCTCCAATGTTTCTGATATGACTTTTTATACCGCCAATAGCCAACCAATTGAAGGTAGTTCTGGTAATGCAAACAACAATTCATTGACTGCTGTTTCCTCATTGTCGTCAAGGGAATCAATTGCTGCAACCCCCATGAGGCCATATCTTGTATCGAAACCACTGAAAATTTTGAGTCGCTATTCTTTTTCCAGGTCATCTGATAACGAAGAATTGAGTACCAGCATTGATTCTGGGAGCAATAACAACCATGATGACAAAAGTACTATCAGGTCATCTGCAACCAGCGTAGCTGGACTGGATCATGTTGATGACTCTACCATTGATCTTTCACGTCTGAATTGAGTTGATTTTTTTTTATATTGTTTACTTTAAATTTTGTATTTTACCCCCACCCCGGAGTTTTTCACGTGACTTTTGTGTGTAAGTTTCATTTTTTCTTATTTGCTCTCAAGTTGGTTTTCTTTTTTTTTTGGTGCATTTTTTTTTCTTTACGTCCGTAAAAAAAAAAAAAAAAAAACATTAAACGATTCAATGCAACGGTCGTAGAAACATTCTTTAAAAAAAAGGGATAAACCTGGGTTGAACACAAGTACTCCGGGTGGATTATTTCACTATTTCATTTAATTATATTTATTATGAGTTCACTGAATATCAATACTCCAGTAAAGATGGATCCTCAACCCGTGACAGAACTAACACAACCACCCGTATCTGGAAATCCGGAAGAGAAGAAAGAAAAACCCGTTAAAAAGAGGAAGAAGAAGTTAGAAATAGCTTGTGTTTATTGTCGTCGTTCCCATATGATATGTGATGAATCAAGACCATGTCAGAGATGTATCAAAAGAGGTATTGGTCATTTATGTTACGATGAACCTTCAAATCCACGTCAACGTAAGAAAGCGGCTGCCTTACGAAAGTCACAAAGTGACGAAGGTGCCCTAGTAAATGCTTCAACTCCAGTAACTATTCCTACACCTGCTGCAAGTGTTTCGATTTCATCTGCTCCAAGTATTTCTGCAAGCCATCTGCAGTTACCACTACCACCTTTACAAGCCTCACCTCCGGGAATGAGTCCAAGTACCCAAATCTCGCCTACCCCACAACAACTGCAGCTGCAACCGCAACAAGTACAGACCCAACCCCAACATCAACATCAACATCAACATCAACCACAACAACATATAGCTCCAAGTAATTATCAACGTCATCCAAAATTAATGAAGAACTCTGTACTATCGCAAACATTGCCCTACAATCAACAACCGTTCTTCTATTCAGAGCATGCAGGAAGTGAGTTTAGTTCATTAAATGATTTCTTGTCGATGATTGACGACCCCGAATTGGTCAATGGGGCTCTCAATGATGATCCCAATGGAATATTGAGTTTTGGGGTACCTCAAAATAATAACAATGCTGCTGCTACTAATGGTAATACCAATGAATTTAATATTAATGGTGGTAATAGTGGTACCAATTTGAATGCTGTATTATCATTTTCCCCAAATCTGAATATGTTTCCTACAACCTTTCCAACCGAATCAGATCAAGTGCAACCAGTTTCAGAACAACATACTATAGCGTTGAAGACGGAGCCAAATACTGAAAAGAACAACCAAAAACAACCATCAGACCAACAACAACAACAACAGCCACCGGTCATTTCAGATTCCGCAAGGGACAAGTTCTTCCTTACTGCTGCTGATCCAACCACTGAAATTTCCCCTGAAGAGAGATTGAAACAAGTCATCAAGGCAAAGTTAGAAGCTGGATTGTTACAGCCCTATAATTATGCCAAGGGTTATGCAAGATTGCAAAGATATATGGACAACTATATGAACATATCTAGTCGACAAAGAATTTTGAAACCATTATCAATTTTTCGTCCTGCGTTTAGGGCAATCGCTCGTACATTGAAGGATGTCGATTTAGTGTTGGTTGAAGAAAGTTTTGAAAGAATGTTATTGGATTATGATCGTGTTTTTACATCTATGGCTATCCCTGCTTGTTTGTGGAGGCGTACTGGTGAAATTTACCGTGGGAACAAAGAATTTGCCTCGTTGGTTGGAGTTACTACGGACGATCTAAAAGATGGAAAGTTAGCCATATATGAATTGATGAGTGAAGAAAGCGCAGTAAACTTTTGGGAGAAATATGGTGCGATTGCATTTGATAAAGGTCAAAAAGCTGTTTTAACCAGCTGCAATTTAAGAACTAGAGATGGTATTAAGAGAAAAAGTTGTTGTTTTAGTTTTACTATAAGAAGAGATAGATACAATATTCCAAGTTGTATTGTTGGTAATTTCATACCAATAGACCCATAGTTTGTTACACTTTGCTTTAAATCTTTGATTGTTTCGTTTTTTTTTGATTATTAACTTCTTATTTATATGTACTATTTATTTTATTTATATCTATTCAGAATCTTCTTCTTTTTCTTCTTCTGCACTCATTTCAATGTCTTCATCTTCTTCTTCCTCGTCATCTTCTTCCTCATCTTCTTCTTCTTCTCTTTTCTTTTGTTCAGCAGCGGCTTTTTCTTCAGCTTCTTGAGCTTCTTTCAAAATTCTTAATCTTTCTTCTTTCAATTTTCTTTGAACGACAACATATTGACCTAATGGAGTTTTTTCCCAATCAAGATCATTCAAGAAAAGTTGAACTTCGATTTTATTAGAAGGACCATATTCAACATTTGATCTCTTACCAGATATGAAAGTAGCATTGGCATTTAATTTTTCAATCAATTGTTGTAATTGTTTATTAAATTTAACATTCTTGGATTTTTTAATAAATCTTCTCAATGACAAAACAGCTGGGGTAACTAATTCTGGGAAGGCAATATTTTTAGAATACAAGCCAAAAAATTCACCAGATAATTCTATGAATTGTTCACATATACCATCTTGGAAAACTCTAGTACCCAAATATGCTTGATTAACTTTAATATTGTGATCAAAATCAACAGCTTGCAAATTAGAAGCCTTTGGAGCTTTGGTAATGGCAGTTGAAGTCAAAATTTCAGCAAGTAATGGGAATAATGGGATGAAAACACCAGTAGATTGAGATAATCTCATTAATGATTTAATTAAATAGAATCTTAATGGGAAAAATTGTGCAGTTGGAATCAATCTAATAGCACCCAAAGTAACTTGAACTAATGGATAAATCAATTGTCTTAAAGGAGATTCTTTGGATTTATGATTTTGTAATTCCTTTTCTGGGTTACAATGTTGAGATAAAACTCTTGACCAGAAATCTAAAGAATGACAATATTGCCAGTTGTAGATAGTCTTATAACCTTCTTTAGCATTTGAAGTGGCATTAATACTGTTTCTTAAATGTATAGCCAATTGTCTAACATATTCAAAACCAACTTGATAACTCAAGTTTTCATCAATTCCAAATAATTCAGCAGCTGAATTTTTACAGAAGTTAATTTGAGCCATACTGTGAACATTTGTCTTTCTACAGTTTTGTAAGAATGAAGAATAAGTTAATTTCAAAATAGTTTCCAAAACAGATTTTGGAAATTCTCTAGCAACGTTATTCAAGAATGCAAATGTAGCAATTTGAGTTTCAACTTCTGGAGTACTTGCCCAAACATTAACAACAGCAGATAAAATTTGTTTCAATAATCTTCTGTGTGACAAGTAAAATGGGAAAACTTCATAAATTGAGGCCAAAACCAAAGCAGCAGTTTCG
The DNA here is from genome assembly GCA_911254575.1 of Candida sanyaensis. Lineage (NCBI taxonomy): Eukaryota > Fungi > Ascomycota > Pichiomycetes > Serinales > Debaryomycetaceae > Candida > Candida sanyaensis. The sequence goes on from CAJVQF010000004.1 coordinate 1,342,920, forward strand.
GTATTGGTAATATCATTTAACAAAGTAATGTATGAACCAGCATGAGATTTCAAAATTGATGCAATTTGCGTAGCATATTGGTTTTTTTGTGGAACGGTTCTAACACCTTGAGGGTTAGTCTTATATTTCACTAATTTTTGAATAGAAAGTGGGACATTTCTTAAAACTAGCATCATCAACTCAGAAAATGCCTTTGGATCAGTTATGGAGAATTTATAATCTTCAGAATCTGAATTATGGATGTTAACTGCTGCCTTAAAAGCAATAATAATGTTTCTTATAATCTTAGGACTTGGTTTGTTCAATTGTTCACCCCATTTCTTAACCAATTGAGAAGTAATTTCAATCTTGGAATCTTTTGCTTTGGTAGAAGTGGATGCTTCTTCTTCATTATCAGATTCCACATCTGATGGAACTTCTTTTTCTTCTTCATCATTTTCTCCATCTTCATCGTCGTCATCTTCCATGGCATCTAATGGATTGACACCTTCAAAATCTAATAATTCATTATCATTTTCTTTCAAGTATTTGTAAAATTCTGGATCTTCTTTTTCCAAGTTTTTCAAATTTTCTTTCATGGCTTCTTCATCTTCTTCTTCAGATGATGATTCATCATCGTCATTATCCTTTTGTTGTTCTACTTTCTTACTCTTCTTCTTTTCTTTTGGAACTTCAAATCCTCCGGCAAAAAAGTCATCTACCGACATGTCTTCAAAGACTTCCTTGGCTTTCCCATCAGCACGCTTTGGAGGGTTGGTTTCACCAGTTTTGTTCTTCTTTCTAGAAGCAATCTTCTTGTTGTGTTCTTGTACCTTCTTACGGTGTTCAATAGTATGCTTTAAATGTTTACTTTGAAACTTCTTTGTCTGTTTTGATGTCTTGGCCATGGTGTTGGATAATGAAGGTTCTGATTAGATGAGCTTGAACTTTCTAGTGAAATTTTTTTTTTTTTTCTAAGTAATTTTTTTTTTTTTTTTAATTTTTATTTTTTTGTTTTTCTGGTGCAACAGTTTGTGCGATGAGGAAAAAAAAAAAAACTTCAGAGTACAAAATCCCACAAAACTGATAGATGCAAAAAAAAAAAATAATTAAATAAAATGAAAAATTTACATGTATATGTGCAAGGGATCATTCATATACAACACACTATACAGAATTATCAAATCTGCCTTTAAACGCATCCTCTAGCCAATGATATAATTTATCAAACACTATAATTCCAGCATTATCATATTGTATCATGTGATCACTATCAGGGAAAAATTGTACATCATAATTTTCAACATTGGCTGTATTAAACTTATCCAATAACCACATCAGATTCTGAATATGAACATTATCATCACCCGTACCGTGCATAACCAAAAATCTCGGTACTGATTTGAAGTTCTCAATTTGATTAATCTTTGCAAAGGCTTCATAATTAGGATTCATTGATGGTTCATTCATGTATCTTTCAGTATATATTGAATCATAAAATAGCCAGTTAGTCACAGGAGCCACAGCCATACCATATTTGAAAGTTTCTCCTTTATCATATTCTAAAGTCTTTAATGTAACAAAACCACCATAGGACCAACCCCAAAGTGCAACTCTATCTTTGTCTATAATTTCTTTATTTTTGTTAATATACTCCGAAGTGACTAATGTTAAATCTCTTGGTTCCCAATATCCCAACTTATTAGTAGCATATGATCTGAATTTCCATCCTTTTCCACCAGTACCTCGTGGGTCTATTACCAATACGATACAATTCAATTTTGCGCTCACGATCTGTAAAAATCCGATATCAAATTTTTTAAAAATGTTCTGAGATCCAGGTCCACCATATGTATGAATAAATAATGGATACTTGTACTTTGTGGGATCAAAATTTGGAGGCAAAATTTCCATAACATTTAGTAATATTTCATCCTTGGGGTTACCTATTGAAATTTCTTTAAACCTCGACGTAGGAATGTTTGTTTTTCTTAAATCGGGACGTCCATTGATCATCGGTTGTTTTAATATAACTTCTTGCTCTATCATTGATTCATCAAATTCTTCTCCCTTGATATAATCGTGAATATCACCCATGTCTATCAATCTTTGCCACGGCTCATTAGGGCCCTGATATTTCAAGTTAAGAAATTGTCCATCAATGGAAAAATCAGCTTCGTAGTATGCATCACTAGTGGTGTTTGTAAAATTGTACATCCTGTAGTTGTCATTCAAGTCTATTCCGAGCAAATGAGAATCCATTGAACTTTTTATAGTGCTTAAAAAATAGATAAACTTCTCTTGTTTATCATACACAGCACTTCCAATTACTTCCCAATTTTGGTTTTCAATCATTATCTTCAGTGGAGTGGACAGTTCCGGGCTCTCAAAAATAGCCAACTTATTTCGATTATCAATCACAATATTATCCATATACTTCCCATCATCCAAACATGTCATAGGGCTCAATTTCTCAACCCATCCATTATATGCTGTCGTCACATTTATCGAATTTATAACACGAATTTCATTTTTTTCTGGTTGATATAGTTTTTTTGATAAAATTGAACTCGTTCTATCTGTCTGCTTCATCAAAAAGTTTTTATTGTCTATCCATTTAGCATCATATAAGATCTTTTCAACTCCAAGGACATCATCGTCATCATTTACCAATTCAATTGTTTTTGATTTCACGTTATAAATGTACAACGTTACTATTGGATTTGGAGTACCTGGTTTAGGATATTTTAACGAAGTCTTTATAGGATATTGGTTTACCCCATCGACCTTAGATTCATCCAGCTGTTGGTATTGGGTACCCACCTCAGTGTTTTCCTTTGTGTAGTAATCTAGGTCAACATCGCCGACATTGGTATTATTAATCTTGGCAAATATTAGCTGTGAGCTATCTGGTGACCACCATAGCATTCTGTCCTTGGCATTGACTTCTTCTTCGTATATCCAATCAGATTTCCCATTAAAAATATTTGGTGAACCATCATTGGTTAATTGTTGAACTGTATTGGTTTCCAATTCCTGAAGATATAAATTATGTTCGAATCCAAAATAAACAAACTTTCCATCGGGAGAAAAATCTGCAAAATGCAATTTTTGTAATACTCTTGGAGCAAAGGGATCCTTTTGATCTTCTAACTTTTTCTTATTTTCTGGTGTTTGAATAGGTGTGTACATAAAAGTTAACGGATTGAACAACCAATATAATGCAAAACTCAGCTGTCTCCATTGCTCCAATATATCTGTGATAAGGATATGTGTGTTATCCAACTCTTCCGCTGAATTCATAGGATTTAAAATAAAGTCTTGAATTTCAAAAAAATCATTACCATAGGCAAACCGACTATTTGAAACAAGTACATCTTTGGAATCACTATTAACTTGTTGGATTACTATTTTACCACGTTCGTTGACTGTGTAAAACCCACTACCCAGCTTTATTTTGGGGTTTTGATGTGGAGTTAACCACCGTATTAGCTTCTCTTGTGTATAATATTTCCCGGTTCCCCAATCATGTAAACTCAAGTTTTTGTAGCTGGGACTGTATTCATTAATTGTTATATTCTCACCATTTAATTGAATTATGCTGGTTTTCCATCGTAAACTAGAAAGGATATTTGATGGATTCACCTGAGAGTATAATATCAAACTCCCAATCCACAATATTAGAATACATAGACTAAATATCCAACACGCCTTTTTACTAAATCCCTTGTTACTATATCGGTTGAAAACTGATTGGAAAATTGGACTGTCGTAAAAATCATCTATATTTTGACCTGATTCAGTAGAAAAATTCTCCAAATCTTCAAATAGTTCAGATGTTTGTGTATCGGTTGAACTTCGACTATTTGATTGCAGACTCTCTGCTGGGGTGGAAATTGAATCAATCAGGGTACTGCTGTGGTCTCGCGGTACACCTTGATCAACCATTTCATATTCCTCGTGGTGTGGTTGTTTGCGCGTAAACATCTTTTGATAGGAATTGGACAGAAAGGAGCTGTTTTGCTTCCTAAAATGGATTCATATAGTATGTAATTGGTAAATACCCACTTAATACAAGCAATTAAAAAGTGAAAAAAAAAAAAAGAAAAAGTAAGGAATGATACAGAATGATGGAATATTAATTGTAGATTATATTCGTTGCTTCTTTTTCTAAAATAATACTCTGGCAGAAATGAACGACCAAAGAAAAAAAAAATGTTTTAGGTTTTAATCCTTAGCAAACTCGAAAAGTAGAAGATAATTTCTTGTACTGTAATTTTTGTTTTTGTGTTTTTCTTTATAATTATTTTTATTTTTTCACTGGTTCAATGTGGATGTGCAGAAACATACTTTATAGTACTAACAACGTGGAAATCGTGCAATCTGTAAAAAAAATTGGCGCGCTTCTAACTTTCTCGCCAGATTTAGGGGGTACAGAAAGAATTACTGGCTACATGATGTTTTTCTATATGATCCCCGGTAAAGCCTAGAGTAGAATTTCATTTTGACTTCAAGATTTACTGAGACGTGTCAACAAAAAAATTTCACATTATAGTATCATTGTTCTTTAGTCAATGTATTAGAAATCAACCTTACTTGAAATGTTACAGAACTACCAAGAAAGTCTATACAAAGAATTATTCAATGATAGCACTGAAAATGACGAATCATTTTACAAATCTATTTTCACCACTCCTGTGTATGATGATTTGTTGTTAGGTATATTGAGAAAGAATTCTGAGGCCATTGGTTTTGCTTCTGATGTGGCAGAGAGAAACTTGTCTGTATTACAAAAGATCTTTACCAATGGCTTGGTCGTTTTTGGAGATGCAATTCAGTATCTGGATACAGAAATAAATCCAAAAGAAGGTCCCCTTGCAACCACTCAGTTACCAGCTGGAAAACTGTCTTCATTATCTGAGATGATACTTGATAATGGTGGTGGTGATATTACTGAATTGAATGGTACTCTGCTGAGTAACTCTAGTAAACAAGTTTTGACAGATTTTGATGACGGTGATGATTTGACCACATTAAATGGCCAAAACGGTCAACAAGTTCAAGAACGTCAACAAGGTCAACAAGGTCAAGAGGTTAGCAAAAGTAATTCTACAACAAGTTTGGTATCAAATAGGGAATTTGAATTTTTGAATGATAAGCTCAGAACCGAATTGATAGAAAATATTCTCAAGATTTTCCGAGACTGGTTTCAGAATGTGATTGATGTGAATGAAAAATTAAGAAAAAGTAAAGAATTAACAGGTGATCACGATTTGTGTGTCAAATTATTTGAGTCATTTAGGGAAAAAGAGAATGTAACACCATTGGTCCAGCTATTAACAAAATTGAAATGGTTTTTGAATATCTCCCTTCAAAGAATAGAAGATTCCCCTGTAGGTACTCAGTTCTTGAGTTTAGCTGCCATGAAGGAGGCTTTTCAGTTGTTGAATGGAATTCTCAGATCTTTATACTATGGATTGTATCATTACAAGTCTACAACAGAAGCCTACAATGTCCTTAAGAGTTTACTTTTCTCGTTTTATGAAGTTGATTTCTGTGATATTTTGCAAAGAACCATTAAGATTACCAGTCCAACTGCTAAAAATGGAGAAGAAGGATATGACCCACCAAAAGTACTTTTATCTGTTGATACATTGGTTAATTTGTATCGTTTACTTGGTGTTTTGGTCAATATTCCAGCAATCTTTATCCCGGATGTCCAAGTAAACTCGGATATTACAACACTTCCAACAGCACTCAAGAACCCTTATGAATTGGTTTTTGATAAATCTTATGACTGGGACCTTTTCAATGAAGAAATAAATCTGAAATTTTTGCCATTCTTTTGTATGGAATACAACTATTGTTATAAATTTCGTCCCGACTTGTTGGTTACCAAGATTCAAAACAGCTCACTCATAAATTGGATTACTGGAAACAGATTAAGTACTGATCTTTATGTTAATTGTATGACAACTGATGTCATTACCAACTTACAAGTAAACAACAATTTAAGTTTGACAAATAAAGTTGAGGATGATTTATACTTGAAGGAGTTACAGGCCATCTATGAGCATAAACTTGTCAGATTGTCTATTAGAGGTGCAGGAGATGATTCACATTTAGAATTATCACAATTACTACCAGCATTCATTCACATCTATACCCTTTCTAAAAACCCAAGTTTTGTTAAAGTATTTACGACCCAAAAGTACAAGTATTATAGTGAGTTAGAAACTCGGACTGAAGAGGAACTTGAGTATGTTGAATTATTTGAAGTATGGTTGTCTTTGTTATCTTATCTTTTTGAATATCAATACAGATCATTATTGATGCAAGATTTGACCAAACTTTCATTAGCTACGTTATTCAAATTACCATTGGGATCTTTACAAGAATTTCAAATAAATGAGTGTAAATGGAAGGTATGTCATCAAAAGATACCATTCGTATCTGTTAATACCGGACAATTGGGGTATAAATCTGCTTTATTTTACATTTTGGATGCAATTCAAAACTTGTTCAGATTTAACTTGACATACAAACTAAATGTTTCCAATATATCAATGGGTTTAACTTTGACGTTTAATATTTTGGAATTTTTCCAGAAAGATCCTACTATTAATTTATCCAACTATAGTTGGGATGATTTCCATTTAAGCTTATTTGGTTTAATTAAATTCTTTAGGAAACAAAGTATGATAAAGTCAAAATATGTTACATTTGAAGATTTGGGAGCCTTAGTTGAAAATTGTTTATTGATTGTGAACTTGTTATTAGATTCAAGGTTTAATGCCGTTCAACAAGACACTGGAGAAGAACCGTCAACTATCATGTCAATGTTAGGACTTTCTAGTTCCAAATCGATCAATTATGGTTTAGTCTACAATATCTTGCTCAATTATGAGTCTATTCAGGGTTTGTTGGCTTATTTTGATTTACAAAATAGCAAGAACTTGGATTCTTTGTTTTATTGTATGAAATATTTTGATGATGTATTTTACTTGACTGAGGATTCAAAGTTACATGCCAAGTTTAATAAAATTGATCTGATTGATTTTGAATTTGACTCACCACAATTCATATCAGCAATTAATATCTTCACCAATGAAGACCATGAGAATGAATCTTCAAAAGTTTCTGAGAAAGCCAATGGATATTCCTCGGTTTTCAAATATAAAAATACACTTGGATATTCATCAACACATACAATTTCAGATCACGAAATGTTGAACATTATTCAGGACGTTTTATCACAACAAATATAATAACTTAAAAAAAAAAAAAAAAAATTAAAAGAGTTGCAAAATCATGACGAAGAATCTATATTTATTTGTTGTTTTTTTTTTTTTTGTAGTTTGTTTGGATTATTTATCTAAATGCATAACGAATACATATATATATAATACTTGATTGGTTTGAATTTCAAATTTATGGAATATTATCCCATTTTACTTTACCATGTTCTTCCCATGAAGGATCTATTAAATCTCTAGCTTTTTCGTATAAAATTTTGTATGAATTTTTTATTGTCCCAATACTTACACCTGTCTTATCACGTATTTGTTGTTGCGTTAACTTCTTATCACCAAGTACTTTTGCAGCAAGATAAATTGATGTGGCAGCAATGGTGGTTGGTGATCTTCCTGCTAATATTCCCAATTCATTACATTTTCTGGCAATATATTCGGATCCATTTGTAATAGTTGAATCTAAACCTAAATGAGAACAGAATCGTCGAATTAAATCTTCTGCTGAATGTGTTGTCAAGTTTGTTGTTTCATCAACGATGGATGAAGCAGCATCATCACTATTTAAATGTGAATGGATAATCTTTTTAATTAATCTTGTAATTTTGGCAATTTGTTTTGTGGGTACATTAGTTAATGCTCTTATTTCTTCTAATGTTCTGGGTACCTCGGCTCGTCGACACCCTAATAATATTGTTGATGCCATGATTGCATCTTGGGATTTTCCTTTTAATAATCTATCTTCTCTTACTGCTTTGTATAAATGTTTAGCAGCATCACTAACTGATTTTGGCAATTGATACCCGTTACACAATTCAGATATCCTTTGATAAGCGGTTTGTAAGGCATAATTTTTCTTATCAACAAGACTTTTCTGTTGAATCTTATTCAAATTATTTCTGGATCCAGAAGCACCAGGATTAGAAGTATATGAAATCATGGTGGTTAAATCTTCAGTATCATATAATGAACTACTAGCCTCTCCTACACGAGATGGATCATCAGTATTCTTATCGTCATTCAGGAAAGTTCTCCATTCAGATCGAGTATCAACTATTCTATCACTTAAAACCAAACCACATTGACCACATATAATATCTCCTTCACTAAATCTTTCTATTAGATCTGGTGGGAAAAGTTTGCAATCAGGACATGTTAAAGTCACGTTCAAATTGGGTCCAGTATATTTATTTGTAGAAGATGAAGATGACATTTATTATAGTACAAGCAACCACCTGTGGATTAAAGAAATCAACTCAATTGAACCTAAGTCTTGAATAATTGAATTTATGATGATTGATATAAATATAAAAAAAAAGAACAGAATAGAAAAAAAAGCTTCAATTATAAATTTCAGGGTATATCATTGGTGGTAACTTTAAACTATTTATAATTTTTTCGTTGTTTTCTTAAAAAAAAAAAAAAAAAAAACTTGTCATTCTGTTGCACAGTTTTAAGATTCTAGACTCCAATTAGAATATACTTTAAAAAGAAAGGGACCAAAGGAAAAGAAAAATTAAAAAAAAAAAAAAAAAAAAGTTACATGTACAGTACATGTAAGACGGAAATTCTTATGTTTCAGGCGAAGATGATTGATTCCGTGGGTCGCGTACCGAAACTGTCTCGGTATAAATAGTGAATTTTTCATATGCATTAATTTTTGTCTTTATTTTTGACTATTTTTGGATGCAAAGTTGAAAAAAAAAAAAAAAAATGGAGCGAGAGGGGGCGCAAAAAAAAAAAAAAAAGAAAAACCTAAAAAGTGGGACACCTTGATGTAGTCCCATCATCGGGTGAATTCTATCTATAAAATACAATATGGCTCTATTGTTTTTAAAAGAGAAACGTATGAGTCTATTCTTGCAACCATATTTGTGTATATTCTTTGTTTATCTACAGATATCTATGTCTGTCTCTCTATTTCTTGTCGTGCAAAGTTCTAAAGAAATCCATACATGTGGTGAAAACAACCAACAAGATACCACCACCTGGACCTAATCTCAAGACCTTTGGAATGAAACCTTTGTACAAAGCTGCAAATCCTTCTTCCCTAGCGACCTTCAATATGGATGGGTAAGTCCATACGTATTGAGTAGAACCAGCTTGAATTCTTGATTTAACAACATCAAATGGAGTATTAACAATAGTACCAAAAGTACCACCAATGGTACCACAAGTCAAATCAATTAATGTCTTTTGAGAAGAATCTTTAGGTTTTGGCATCAAAGATCTGACTTGATGGATACATCCAAAGTAACCAGCATTCCACCAAATATGTCTCCATAAAGTAGATTCTAAACCTTTGTATAAACCTAAAACCCCATTGTTATGAACAATGTCTTTAACAACTTCACCCATACCGTTGAATTTGGTAGTTTTGTCTTGTAATCTAATCTTAATCAATTCAAATGGAACAACAACAAAGGATTCGGTGGCCCCGGCAGTAGCACCAGTCAAAATGGCCAATGATTGAGTCATTTTTGGAACACCAAACAAGTTTCTGTAGAATTTACCCCATTCGTCATTAGCAGCGAATTTAGTGGCTCTCTTTGGGGCTTCCATTAAAATTGGAGCAGAAATACCTTTATATAAACGAGAGAATCCTTCTTCTCTGACAATTTTTTTTAAACAATTGATGGTACCATTATAGTCACTATTAGTAGCTAATTGTTGTCTGGTTTTGACAACATCCAATGGATACATGACAAGAATTTCAGACACACCAGCAACGGCCCCTGATATGAATTGGTAGATGAATGGTAATGGTTTTGGTTCAGACATAATTTATGAGTGTATATATGTGAGTGTGTATATATAAATTTGATATGAAGTGGAAGAAAATTGATAAGAAATACAATGGATAACTAAAACGTTCTGGAGGAATACTTATAAAAAACTTGAATACTGTGATCTAAGTTGGTGCGATATCAAAGTAATTGATAGAATTGAATAAAGTAAATTATAATTGAAGTAAATATATGAAAAAGAAGAAAAGAAAAGAAAAAAAAAATCAAAAAAAGTAAAAAAAAAATGGGTAAAGGGATCAACAAAATCTGAATAGAGAGGGGAATATATAATCAATAAAAAAAAAAAAAAAAAAAAAAAAGAAAAATTTTCCTCACTTTCTTTGACTCGCACTGTTATGAGTAATTTACAGTGTACAACTCTTGTTAGAAAATTAAGCTAAAAAAAAAAAAAAAAAAAAACTAGAAAATTTTTCAGTGGGAAAAGTGGGGCTACTGGCGACCCAATATATTTTTACCCTACTATTTATTTGACAATGCACTTATCACCTTAAACAATCCCCTCTCCTCTATCTACTCGACTGGAATTGGTACTTTCCGTTAATAAGAAACTCTTGAACGGAATTGAACAACCGTTATCATTTGACGGTTGATGAAAACAAAAAATTCTAAATCATCGAAATGGGTTCGTTTAGTGTTATCTAATTTACAGCGGTATCGCTATTCCTTAATAATATTTTTAACTAACTTTTTTTCTTACTGGTATCCTATTGCGTCGAACGCACAAAAAAATTCTAAAAATTCCGGGTCTAGAATCCCTTCATCCTACTAATACACAGACACACACACACACACATCTGTCTAGATATGGTCAAGACACACAATTCTGCTGCCTATGTTAGGTAGAATACAATGCGTTCTCCCCGAGTTTTTGATCGTGATATCCCGAGACTTTAAAGTTTCAGTATGTAACCATAGACAATAACAACCAATAGGGAACGCGTGTAAATAATCTTACTTCATTTTTTCTTAAAGGATATTTTTGTGCAATCCTATTTTCTCCGATGTGACACGTGATGTTCAGGAGACTTTTTTTTTGTGTGTATGTGTGTGGTAATTCTTTTCTTTTTTGTTTCTTCTTTCGATTTGTAACATTTTGCAACAATTTGGATACTTGATATATTGTCACAGCGGTAATCAAGTAGGGGAGAAGGGATGAATGTACTCCGTGTGAATAAATTAAGGAGGTTTACTATTTAAAATAAGGAGAATAATCAGGAGATATATGTAGAGCAAAATTAAGGAAACAATAATTGTACATGACCTCCCATGTGTGTGTATACAGTATATAAAAAAAGATCAAAACGCCTCCCCACAAATAAATCTCCTCCTACAAAAAATACTGTATACCACCACCCAGTTATAACAAATAAAATAAAGAAATAGACATGCAAGCTATTCAATATTTTGGTAATAAAGATTTAAGATATACAACTGATAAACCAATTCCTCGAATTGTTCATCCCCATGATGTGAAAATTAGGGTTACAAATTGTGGTATTTGTGGATCAGATCTTCATGAATATCTCGATGGGCCAATTTTCTTTGAAGGTGAAACAAACCCAGTTACCCATAAACGTAAATTAGGTCAATGTTTAGGTCATGAATTATGTGGAATTATAGAGGAAGTTGGATGTGATGTTGAACATACATTAAAAATTGGTCAACATGTTGTCCTTGAAGCCAATGGTACATGTTTGGAAAGAAAATACTTACAACAACTGAAAGAGGAACAACAAGATATTTGTGGTGCGTGTGCTAGAGGCAATTATAATTGTTGTAAAAGAATAAATTTTTATGGTTTGGGATTTGATGATGGTGGTATGGCTGAGTATATGGTTGTCACATCTAGTCGGGTTATTTCATATGATCCACAAGTGGTTCCAGATGATATTGCGGCATTGGTTGAACCATTGGCAGTAGCATGGCATGGGGTTCGTCAATCAAGAATTTCTGAAGAATCAAATCCACAAGCTTTGATTCTTGGAGGTGGTCCAATTGGATTATGTACAATTTTCGCCCTAAAGGGACACAAGATTCATGATATTGTATTGAGTGAACCAGCTGCTGCTCGTAGAGAATTAGCTGAATCATTTGGAGTAAAAACATTTAATCCAGTTGACAGTCATTCCAAGGAAGATCAGATTAAACAGTTGATTGGAATGACTACTGGAAATGCTGGTTTTACTCATGTATATGATTGTTGTGGAAATAAGATTACCTTTAACACTATGGTTAAATCATTATGTGCTGGTGGAGTTGGTACTAATATTGCTATTTGGCCGCATGTTCCTGTTGATTTATTTCCAATGGATTTGACTTTAAATGAACTTGTACTTACTGCAAGTATGTGTTACACCAGAATTGATTTTGAACTAGTGATTAAAGCATTTGAAGATGGATTAATTGATCCTAAAGAAGTTGCAAAACTTGTCTCTAAGAGAGTTCAATTAAAAGACGGTATTGAACAAGGTATTTTAGATTTGATTCACAATAAGGAAAAGTATGTTAAGATATTTGTTCATCCCTGATTTGGTGTCTGAAAACCCTAATTTTTTCTTTATTTTTTTTTTGCAATTGTTTGATTCACGTGATACATCATCTCAAACACCAAAGAAAAAAAAAAAAAAATTTTTTTTGTACAGTGAGTGTGTGAGTATAAAAGAAAGCATTTTTAATGAAAATTTTTTTATGAATTTTTTTTACTTCTCTTCTTTTTCTTCTTCTTTGTGCGGCAGCCTAATCTATATCCGTGTTGCTTGTCTGTTCTATTAATCCCTACGAGTTGGCGAGCGTCAAGTTTCAGGCGAGATTAAATACCTAACACAACCGGTCATCTTAGTGCCCTTTCATTAAAAACTATATTTATTCAACGTATTTAGTGAGGGCCGGAAGACCATACATTTTTATTAAAAAAAAATTTTTTATATTATTTTTAATTTCCTACAGTAATATAAAAAGTAGTACATCTATCTCTTACCCTTGGTTTTATCATATCCATTGGCCTCTAACAATTGCTAATGAGAAATTGATACATATACCAGCTATGATTGCCATTTGTTGACGTTTGTTGAAGACTGTATCATCAGCCAACAAGAATACAACTGCAATGATTCCGAGGAATACACCAATGCAGAATCCCAACAATAAATCCTGATTTATTCTTGATTCATCCACATCCAAAGATTGCAGTGGTGGAGGTGCAGCTTGGAATTGATCATCGACAGCACCATTATCCCGACTCACTGGAACACGATCATTTGTTTGTGGATCAGTATTAGATGTGGATTCTATCCATCGTTCCTCTAACTCACGTAATCTATTCTGTCGATTTTCATCTTCTTCCACATCAGCAATGTCTCCACCACCATTTGAATTATCACCTCCATAAAGCAGATAAAATTGACGTCTCAAATCAACAACATCATCTTGTGAAAACCCCTGTTGTAATAATCTATCAAATCCAATTACTTGAGGGTTAGTGGATACAACTTGTGGTCTATTATCCAATTGGTTTTCTTCATCTAATTGCTCTTTCGTTAACTCTTCCCCAATCACACAGTGAATGAATATTTCATCGGTTTCTGATCTATGTTTCAATACCTCATTTTGAAAGTCGGTTCTTTCATTTAATACTCGACCGTTATGAATTAATCGTAAACGTTTGTTCGTACATTGTGGTACATCCTTTCTGATGGTTGCCTTTAACCAAGTTACATTAACTAATCTGTTGACGTTATCTTTATCAAAATTTATACCTATTGGGATTTTCAAATCAGCCACTTGATCCGACGCCGAAAGTGAATTTATAAATCTTATGACAATTGTTATCTTCATTATTCCTCACTTGTGTCTGTTTAGTAGTTGTAGTGGCAAAACACGGATTTAAGAGTTCAACTGAAATGACTTGTAGTTATTTTTCTCTCTACCAGCAATTTTAGTTTCAAGTTTATTGTGGCAAAATCACTGTAAGTAAAAAAAAAAAAAAAAATTGTACTAAAAGACCTTGAGAGTAGCGTTTTTTCGGTTGCTTCTTTTTTTTTTTTGGACTTTTCTTACTTCTATGCATTCTAGTTGTCTCTTATCAAGTTTCATATCACATTAAAAACTCCAACCATGTCTGTCGATCCTGATCAAAAACCCTTCAAAAAGTCAAAAGTGCAGTTGATGATCAGTCTCTTACTGAACAAGAATCCAGTCTTAGATATGCAGCCTATGCAAACAGATTAAGAACCATTTTAATTGCTTCTCACAGATATGTTGCCTACACTTCAGATATCGGAGAATCTTTCCGTCCGGTTGCTCATCCTTATTTAGTTAAATCTGGGTATGCAATCTCATGGCTTTATATTCTTGGTGATGTTTCCTATGCAGCTTGGACTACAAAAATGAAGGCTGAAGGAAGATATGTTCCTGGATTGAAACCATGGGATAAAGAACCTGCAGCAAATGAGGCTGCATCAAAAGCATTTTTGTCTACACATAGTGTTGTTGATGCTGATTGGAAATTGAGTGCTTTAAAAGAGGTATTTTTCAAAGTTTAGCTTCTATGGGTTTACCAGCATTTACAATTCACAGTGCTGTTCGTTATTCATCTTATTTCTTTAAAAACTCTAAGATCCCGGTATTGAAGACTTATGGTCCAGTGGCTATTGGGTTAGGTATTGTACCAGTATTACCATACATTTTTGATGAACCAGTTGAACATGCTGTTGACTGGGTTTTTGATGAAGGTGCCAAATTATACAAAAAGAAGTTCGAATAGATTTGGACTTCTTTCTCTTTAGAACATTATCATAATATTTATTAGACTAGATACATTTAACGAAAATATAGAAAATTATTTATTTATACTAATCTCTTCTGGACGAATTGACTGTGCCACAGTTATCACAAGTTCTTGCTTTGATATCTGCGTCAAAGGCAACAATTGCCTCTTTGATTTGAGTACCCAAATCAGTCAAATAAAACTCTACTTCATGAATAGGTTTCTCACATTTACTGCAATACCATCTGACTTTATCATTGACTCCTTCTGGTCTATCTTGTTCAACCACAATCCCAATGGTATCTTCATATCTACATGGATTGTGAGGAACGTTTCCTGGTAAAAGGAAAGAATCACCTTCATTAATAAAAATATCCTTGAATTCTCCATCATCAACAACTTTTAAGCACATGGTACCTTTTAATTGATGGAAATATTCCGGGGTTTGATTAATATGATAATCACTTCGTTCATTTGGCCCACCCACAATCATAATGGTGAACCCTCCTCTATGAAGACAGAAATTGTTGACTGGTGGTTTCAAAAGATCACCATTTTCTTCGATCCATTTAGTAATATTGATAGGAGAAGCAAGGACCATGTTGGTGAAAATTGAATACTTTGTATCGAGGTGTTTAAAGTTGCAAAAGTGATTGAATTGAATTATCAGCTAACGCATTAATTAATTGAATTTTTTTATTTTTTTTTTTTTCACGAGATTTTTCTTACTTTCGTATGGGGAAATTATGTTCAAATTTAATTCCGATTTTCAACCAAATCGTACGTTAAATCCAAACAACTGCAAAACAATTCAAAAAAAAATTTTCGGTTAATTGTTTAACATTAACGGAAATGAAAACTTGTTGATTTGTTTTGCTAGTTGAAAGTGAGACTTAGTAAACAATTTGAAAATGAACTAATTTGTTACAAAGCTAGCTTCTCTATGACTATAAGTAATATTACATAAGCAATAGATTAGTATTTGTCAACAAGTGAAAGTCAATCTAGATTATCTAAAGTCAGTTATATGTCGTTTTTGGCTTGAAAAAGTAGTATAGTCAGGGAATCGGAATTTGTAACATTGTCATAAGAATAGAGATAATTAATTTCTTTAAGAATTATTACAAAGTTTGACTAAAAACTAATCCTTTGATATTGTTTACAAAAACAACAGAAAAAAAAGCCGATTGGAAGTGTCTACAGTTTATTTCCATGTATCTAACATGTAAATGATTATTATATCAGGGTGCTATACCATGAGTATCAAAATAATCTTGAAGAAACTTACCTTTGTTTAATGAATTTGACACTGTGGGTAAAACAGTAAGTTCACAGCAAACACAAATCACTGGCTGTGGCCTAATGGTAAGGCACTTGACTACGGTTACTGTTCAACAGTTTCGCAATCAAGGGATTGCAGGTTCGAGTCCTGTCAGCCAGGCACTTTATTTTTTGTTTTCTCTCCCTTTATTTTTTTTACAATCACCACTCGGTTGATGCTCACCAGTTGGAGCGAGTAATCAGTGCAATAGGTATAGCGGTGATGGGTTGTGGCAGAGAGATGATTGATTGATCATGGTGATTAACAATCCTTAGTTATTTTTTGATATTGGACATACTCCATGCTTGCTTTGTTCAGTTTGATGGGTAAGAGATGAATGATCAAGGCAACCAACAACGTTATAGGTGATTGTGCTTAGGAGAAAGTCTTTTGAGTGATTAGGTTTGAATATTTTAGAAACAAAATTTATTACAGATATGGGTCATAATGAGTTGTGGGAATTTACAACAAGAAGCTCCTATGGTCTAGGGGTTAAGACATTCGATTGCAATAAATAACATTGTTGTAATTATCGATTGGTCCCCGGTTCAAATCCGGGTGGGAGCTTTTCTTTTTTTTTGATTTTATCAAACATTTTTTCTTTTGGCTGATTGATACAAGTATTTGACAAACAAATTCATCTAATTTTTTTTTCCCCAATGTTTTGGTTAAAGCGGCCAGCACGGCTTCTGGCAAAAAAATAGGGGTTAAAATTATATTATATTCGAAGTTATAATAATTTCCACAAGCACAAACTAACATATATCTAAATTATTCTATTTTATTTTTATTTCAGAAAGGAACCAGTCGTTAAAATTGAAACTAAATACTTATACTAATCTATTTAGAAAACAGTTTCGTAGAAAGCTTTACCTTGAATGAAGGCAATTTCTTTTTCTAATTTGGTTGGTTGTCTTGAACCATCGGCACCAGCAAAGGTACCAGCACCATATGGAGAACCACCATGAATTTCATCCAAGTTAGATTGTAAAGCAAAAGCTTTAGCATAACCCAATGGAACGAAAATGATACCGTGATGAATCAAAGTACTCAAAGAGTTAACAACAGTAGTTTCTTGACCACCACCTTGAGTACCAGTAGAAACAAAGACACCAGCGTATTTACCGTGTAAAGCACCTTGAGCCCATAAACCACCAGTGGTATCCCAGAAAGCTTTCCATTGAGCTGGGAAGTTACCAAATCTGGTTGGAATACCAAATAAGAAAGCATCGTATTGAGTCAAAGTTTCAGCAGAAGCAATTGGGTAGTTTGGTCTGGCTGGGGCATGCATCTTGGTCAAAACTTCTTGTGGTAAAGTTTCTGGGACTTGGTAGATGTCAGCTTGACCACCGGCAGCTTCAATACCTTTCTTTTCTTCTTCAGCTAATTGAGCGATGTGGTGGTATAAGGAGTAAATGATAATTGCAACTTTTTGGGCCATTGTGTGTTAATTGATTTGAATTGATAGATCAATAAAAAAAAAGGAATATAACTGAAATGAATGAATTATTTTTTTTTTTTTTGACAACCAGGACTTCGTTCACTTTTATATTCCAATGGTCGGAATTTCAGAAACGACTTACAATCGAAGGGAGCAGAAAGAAACACACAAGTACAAAAAAAAATTTCGTTAGTTTGTGTTACAATTTTCATTATTTCTTGCTGAGATATTTTTACTAATAACTCCACCTACATGAACTGCAGTACTATTCAGCATTTTCAGGTATTTCCGATATTAAACTTTACCTCAATAGCAACAACTGTACAAATGCAAATTTCCATTACTAAGAATGCATAATAATTTTAGTAATCTACACAAAAAAAAATAATATTCCATGCTCGGAAATAAAAATAAATTATGACATTAGCTCCACGTGACAAAAGTTACATCATACTTTTTGTACAATTTCTTTATTAAACAACCATCTTCATCTTCATCTCCTTCTCCATAAATTTAAACTTAAATCTGAATTACAATTTAGCACTTCAAAGACATAAGTTCTTTATTTATTCTCCTTATTTTTATTTTTATATTACTTTATTTTGTTCTTTATCTTTTGTGTATATAAAGTATAACTTTAAATTACATAACCATTTTAAAATACATCCCCTAATCTCAATCTTGGGGCAATGTTCATAGACAACAACTCTTGGAACAATAGTTTAGCTGCATAAGGAATTGTCATTTTAATAACATTTTCTGAACTTTGACATGTTGTACACCAATTGTTGTAACCCATTAAACCACACTTATTACAAACATCAACCTCAAATGCATCAGAAGAAATCATTAATCTTTCCAACAACAATTGAGATGCACCATATGCAATAACACAATCTCTTTCCATCTCACCCAATCTCAAACCACCATCTCTTGATCTACCTTCAGTTGGTTGTCTTGTTAAAACGGCTCTAGGACCTCTTGCTCTTGCATGCATTTTATCCAAAACCATATGTTTCAATTTTTGATAATAAATAGGACCAAAGAAGATATAAGCTTGAAGGCATTCCCCCGTTATACCGGATTGCAACATATCTTTACCGGAATAGGAGAAACCTTTTTCAACCAATATTTTAGACATATCTTCTAATTTAGAACCACCAAAACAAGTACCATATTCCAAGGAACCATTCAAAACACCCGCTTTACCAGATATCAATTCAATCATCTTACCAACCGTCATACGAGATGGGAAACCATGTGGGTTCATAATAATATCTGGAGAAATACCATAATCATTAAATGGCATATCTTCTTGTTGAACAATAATACCACATACACCTTTTTGTCCGTGTCTGGATGAAAATTTATCACCCAATTCTGGTCTTCTAGTTTGTCTAAGTAAAACTTTGATCAAAGCTTGATCATTATCACTAACTGACATCATGACTTGATCAATATATGAAGGTTCTGGACCTTTATAGAAAGCAGGAGCTTCTCTGTGTCTATCCATTTGTCTATCTTCTTGTTGAGGACCTCCAAGTGCCGATTCACCAGAGTTTGTTGGAATACATTTGTTGGCAAATACTTGTCCATTATGTATTCTACTTCCAACTTCACCCAAACCATCAGGACCTAAAGCTTGATGTGGGAAAATTGGCTT
Organism: Candida sanyaensis; assembly: GCA_911254575.1. Taxonomy (NCBI): domain Eukaryota; kingdom Fungi; phylum Ascomycota; class Pichiomycetes; order Serinales; family Debaryomycetaceae; genus Candida; species Candida sanyaensis. The sequence goes on from CAJVQF010000004.1 coordinate 1,362,146, forward strand.
GTTATTTTCATCAACTCTCATACCCGAAAGAATATCTTGTGTATGATTAGGATATTTCTTTAATTGAACAGTGTTTTTACGAACAACTTGACATCTACCAAAACCTCTATCAAGAGAAGATTTGTTCAATACCAAGGCATCTTCAATATCATACCCGGAATAAGACATGACAGCAACAGTAGCATTTTGACCAGCTGGTAATTTATCGTAGTCAATCAATTCAATGGTCTTTGTTTTAACCATAGGCTGTTGTGGATAAACCATAAAGTATAATAATGTATCAATTCTTCTGAATTGATTATATGCTATAGCACCAATAGCTTGCTTACCCATCGCACATTGATAAGTATTTCTAGGAGATTGGTTATGATGTGGATATGGAATTAACCCGGCAACTGCACCCAATACTGTGAATGGTTCAATTTCCATATGTGTAACAGTAGTACTGCTGTTTGCGTTAATATCAGCTTCGTATAATGCAATTAATGAATCATTTTCTTCATTGACATCAAGGTACTCTACTAATCCGTGTTTCAAAAAATCATCGAAATTCCATTCTTGATTCAATAATTTGGCCAAATGTGCAGCAGTGACTTTTGATTCACCATTTTCGACAATTATCAATGGTCGACAAATTCTACCACCATCAGTGGCAATATGTACCGCTTGGTGATGTGTATTTGTATAGATAGAAATGAATGCAGAAACTTTACCATTTCTTCTCAAATGACGGAAATCATTAACAAATTTTTGAGGGAATCTAGTAGTACCAATTAAAGTACCATTGAGATAAACACCGAAATTTCCTTCTGAATGTAAAGTTGAAGAATCCAATGCAAATATAGGTTCACAACCTAAAGCAATACACAACTTTTTCACAGGAGCTTCTTCATCATCCGTTGTAATATGTGTCATCAATGCCAAGTTTTTAACCAAACCACAAGCCTCCCCTTCAGGAGTATCGGCAGTACATAACATACCAAATTGGGAAGGTTGTAAAGCTCTAGGACCGGAAACTTTTCTGGATTTTTCGAATTGTGAAGAAATACGGGTCATCATACCCAAAGCGGAGATATAAGACAATCTGGATAAAACATGAGTAACACCTGCTCTTTCCATCTTGAAACGTTTTAAAGACCAGTTACCAGTAGAAATGGCACGATTTAAACCCATGGTAATGTTATTGGAGTGAATATTGATTGACAATAGAGCGTCGAATTCTGAAGTTCTACTTGGTTTTTTCAATACTTTATCAATATTAGCCTTGAAATCAGAGTTGAATTTTTTGAACAAATCTTCAAATAACAAGGACATCAATTGACCAGCTAATTCCAATCTTTTATTACCAACATAATCTCTATCATCCACCATTTTTGGGTTATGCATTGCCATAACAACTCTTCTGGCCATAGTAGCAATGTAAAGAGCCTTTTCACGGAATTGTAAATCTGACACAGTTAAATGGGCAATGATTGTGGTAGCGATGGCTTCAATACCTTCTTGTAATTGCGACAATTTAGGGGCACCAGCACGTCTAATGGTTTTAACACGTTTACCAACGTAAAGTAAAGCTTGTTGTTGAGTATAAACTTCCAATTTTGCAGCTTCTTCAAAATTCACCACAAATAAATCTTGATAGTTTGGATCGGTACCACAGACTAATTGTAAAATTTCCAAATCTGAAGTAATACCTGCTGCTTTCAAAATAATTACAATTGGGATATCTTCACTAATAGAATTATGTTTCAAATAAATCTTGTCGTTCTTGGTAATAACATATGTCTTGGATTTACGTTCATGTGTAGACGAAGTAACAGATGCTTGAACGATAGCCTTCTTTTCGTCGGCTTCAACAATGATTCTGTTTTTAGATAATTGTTCTTGAACCAAGATAACCTTTTCTGTACCATTGACAACGAAATAACCACCTGGATCTAAAGGACATTCTTCAACCAGAGCCATTGAAGCTTCTGACATTCCTTCCAACATACATTTATTTGATCTTAACATAACTGGCATTCTACCGATTTCCAAATCATTATGTCTGATAATTTTACGTCCTCTAGTGTATTCAACATCAACGTAAATAGGAGCAGAATAAGTCAAATCTCTTAATCTACATTCATGTGGTGGCAAGATAACTTCTTTAACCCCTGGCTTTGATGTAGATTTATGACCAACTCTAATATCCAAATATTTCACGTAGAATTCAGGGTCAACATCGGATAAAACTAACTCATTTGCTTTAATAATCTTTTTCAAATCCACATCAACAAAATAATTGTAAGAATCCAAATGTTGTTTCACTAAACCTTTAACTTTTAAAAAGGCAGGAAGTAAATTCCATTTATCTTCTGCTGTATTGATTTCATCTGTTAATTTCTTCCCTTTATATACTGGTTTCATTAACTCGTTGAAAGTATCATCATGAGCAGTCGCAGCAGCTGAACTGCGTCTTCTTTTAGGAGGCATTATAAATGATGAGGATAATGGTTTTGTTGTTGATGTTGATCCAGATTTGTTTATAAAACTAAAGAAGTGAAAAAAAAAGAAGAGAAGAATCAAAAGATCTCATCTGCTTACCAATTTCTATTTTTTTTTTTTTTTTCATGCATTCGCACGAAGAAATTCTAAGACGAGGAGGAAGAAGAAGATGATGAAGTAATATGTAAAGCGAAAAATTAAAGAAAAAAATAAAGGATTTAACATCACAACTTTGTTAATCTTCCCCCAAAGTTCACCACAAAATACCCATTGTATATACATAACACCACATATGTCATCACATTTGTTTAAAGCAACAGTCAATGAATACCTAGAGGGTCTTCCCAAAACTGTGCAATCCAAATTGTATGAAGCACCAGCAACATGCTTATCTATTTTCAGATTACTTTCCCCCATGGCCAAATTTTATATTATGTCGATGATCTTTAATGAAAAACCCATAGCATTGCGTGATCTCGACAAGTGGTGTAAGCCTCTGGCAAGGAAATTAGAATTCGAGGCATTAAAAGATTGGAATCATTACATTTAATAGAATATGATAGTAAAGGTTCTCATATTCGATTACATTCAACATTTAGAAAGAATTTTCGTGATTGTTTAACAGGATCACAGAACCCAAATGCATTTGGAAGTATAAGCACCACTGCTGATAAATATAAAGTAGATTTAGCATTTTTGGATAATTTTGCCTCACTGAAATGGGAAACCATTTTACATTTCATGGTTAGTACAGAAGCCACAGCAACACCATCTGATTCAGTGTTAAGTTTACTTAAATTGGGAGGATTAATGGAAGGTTCAAATAATAACCTTAGAATTACAAATAGTGGATTTCAATTTTTATTACAAGATGTTAATGCACAAATATGGACGTTGTTGTTACAATATCTAAATTTAACTCAGGAGTTAAATATGGATCCTGTTGATGTGTTGAACTTTATATTTGTTTTGGGGTCTTTGGAATTAGGAAAAGTTACGCGGTTTCAACATTAAGTGAAACTCAAGTTAGTATGTTGGCTGATTTGAAAGATTATGGTTTAGTATACCAACGATCTGACACATCGGGAAGATTTTATCCAACTAGATTAGCAACCACATTAACTTCTGATTCTGCCGCGTTAAAGACCCCGTCAATGGCAATGGATGAAGAAGAACAACAGGTTGTCACAAAGGAATCTATCATCATAGAGACAAACTTTAAATTATACGCATATACAAAATCACCATTGGAAATTGCCATTTTGAATTTATTTGTTCAATTAAAAACGAGATTTGCCAATATGGTATGTGGACAAATTACAAGAGAATCAATAAGAAATGCATTATATAATGGTATTACCGCAGATCAAATCATCAAGTTTTTAGAAACTCATGCTCATAGTCAAATGAGAATATTGGCCAAGGAAAAATTAGACAAAAAAATTGAATTCGATGCTAGTCATAATATTAATACTGCTGGTGGTGCTCCACAAAGTAAAGCTGATGGATCTATCTCTCAACATAAGTTGGAGATTCTACCTCCTAATGTAGTGGATCAAATTAAATTATGGCAATTGGAACTTGATAGAATTCAAACATTTGATGGATACTTATTTAAAGATTTTGCTAATCAACAAGAATATGATATCCTATCTAATTATGCATCAGAATTGGGTGTTTTGATTTGGTCAGATAAAGTCAAACGAAAGTTCTTTGTAACCAAGGATGGTATGACCCAGGTTGCTGATTTTGCAAACAGGAAATTAAAGAGATGAATATAAGGTTGTATGAAAGAAAGTAAGAAAGAAAAGATATATTAAATTAGGAATACATTATATACACAGTTAAAATATAAAATGAAGTTTAAAACGATATTTACAAGAAAGTTCTAATATTTACAATTCCTTAACCAGAACATGATTGACAACTTTCAGAATCTTCTAGGTTACATGTAATTGGGGTTGAATCATGGATATCATACACCTCAGAATCTGGAGTTGTATATGCGGTTCTCTTTCTAGGATTTGTTTCTAGGTATCTTTTTCTCTTCAACGAACCTTTTGGTTTCTCATTTGCTGCTTTTTCCGCCTCAGCGGCATCAACAGTAAATTGAATAGCTCTTGAAGCAGCTTGAGTACGTAAATAATACATACCAGTTTTCAATCCTCGTTCCCAAGCATAAAAATGACAACTTGTTAATTTACCAAATGTTGGTTCACGTAAATGAATATTCATACTTTGCAGTTGATCAATAAACTTACCTCTATCAGCTGCCATGTCAATAATCACTTTTTGGGAAATTTCCCAGACTGTTTTGTACAATGCCTTGATATCTGCGGGTATATTGGGTATACTCTGAATTGATCCATTTTCCATCATAATTTTGTTTCTAATGGCTGAGTTCCAGATACCCAAATCCATCAAATCTTTTATTAGATATTTATTAACCACCTGATACTCTCCGGATAATACTCTACGGTTGTACAAATTTGAAGTGTATGGTTCAAAACATTCATTAAATCCAAGGATTTGTGAGGTTGAAGCAGTAGGCATTGGGGCAACCACTAATGAATTTCTTAACCCAAACTTTTGAATACTTTCTTTTAGTAGATCCCAATTATACATTTTTGAAGGAGTATGATTCCACATATCAAATTGTAAAATACCTTCTGATGCAGGAGATCCTTGAAAAGTTTCATAAGGACCATCTTGAATAGATAATTCAACCGATGCTTCAAGAGCTGCATGATAGATGGTTTCAAATATTTGAATATTTAGTTTCTTAGCTGCTTCAGATTCAAATGGCAATCTAAGTTCAGCAAATAAATCAGCCAATCCTTGAACACCCAAAGCAATAGGACGATGACGTTTATTTGATTTTTCGGCTGTTTTAACGGGGTACATTGTTACATCAATAACTTTGTTCAAATTTTTAGTCAATACCTTGGCAACAGAATGTAATTTCTCAAAATCAAATTCAATCACTTCTTCATCACCTGTTTTCAAATACATTGGTAATGCAAGTGATCCAAGATTACACACAGCTGTTTCTTCTGGTGAAGAATATTCAATAATTTCACAACACAAATTGGATGATTTGATGGTGCCTAAATTCTTTTGGTTCGATTTTGTGTTACATGCATCTTTATAAAGCATATATGGACCTCCAGTTTCTGTTTGTGATTCTAGTATGGCCAACCATAATTTATGTGCCCGAATTTTGGTTCCCAAACCTTGTTTTTCGTATTTTTCATACAATTCTTTAAATTCGTCACCATATACTTCACTCAACCCAGGTGCATCGCTAGGAGACATCAAAGTCCAATCTTCATCAGCTTTTACTCTTTGCATAAATAAATCTGGAATCCATAAACCATAGAATAAATCTCTAGTTCGTAAATCTTCACTTCCATGATTTTTTCTCATATCCAAAATTTCAAAAATATCACCATGCCAAGGTTCAACATAAATTGCAAATGCTCCAGGACGTTTACCACCACCTTGGTCAACATATCTTGCAGTATTGTTGAAAACACGTAACATTGGAACCAATCCATTTGAAGTTCCATTGGTACCAGCAATATATGAACCATTGGATCTAATATCATGAACATGAATACCAATACCACCAGAGGCTTTTGAAATTAAAGCAGATTCGTGAAGTGTTTTATAAATCCCATCAATAGAATCCTCTTTCATGGCGATTAAAAAACAAGATGACAAATAGTTAAATTCGCCACCTGCATTATATAAAGTAGGCAGGGCATGAATAAAATATTTCTTCGACATCAAGTCATAAGTTTCGGCAACTGAACTCAAATTTTCAAAATGTATACCAATTGCAACTCTCAAAAATAAAAACTGAGGTAATTCTGCTGGTTCAGAATCAATTTTTAAAAGATAGGAATTTTCAAGTGTTTTAATTCCAAAATAAGTAAACTCATTATCTCTGGTAGTATCTATAAGCCCATCAAAGAATTCTTTATGTTTTCTAACAACTTCATAAAATCTGGATGATATTGGTGAGTATGATTTGGTGCCTTGTGGTTTGTAGTTTCTCAACCTTTCAATATTTTCACTAAAACTATAAGGTAACTTCAAATAAAGCTTTCTGATTTCCACTCGACCGGCCAAAATTGCATAATCAGGATTATAAATGATTCTACTGGCTATTACTTCTGCGACAAAGGTGTATAACTGGTGGATGGTTACTGTTGCAGGTAAACCATTTTGTACACTCTTTAATATGTCATCGAGTTGCAAGTTTTCCAAATTAAAACTTAGATCCTGAAGTAATTTTAGAATCTTCTTACTCTCGAATTCTTCTTCCCTTTTTCCAGAAAGTACTTTCACTTTCACCATAGTATGTATATATCTCTATTAGTGAGTATGTGTATTAATAAATGAATGAAACAGTTTGATGGTTGGCTGGTTGTTATGTGTCACAACTGTTAGAATTTTTCTTTTTTTTCCTTTTTTTTTGCATTTTAGTCCGTTTTTTTTTTTCTTAGTTTCTGGTGCACATTCTGTATTGCAAACGGCATCGCCATCGCGATCGCGATCGCATCGTTCTGTAAGTAATATACACACGATACGGAAGAAATTTTCACATTTCGCGTAAAAGTTGCTGTTAACGACCAAATAAAAAAATTTACATTACTGATTTGATATCAATTAGATTTCCAAATTAGGATTCATATACTAAATTATAATCTAAGTTTAAAATTTTATATAAATCTACCATTGTAAAATCATTTGTGAATTCTGGTGGTTGTTGTTTATCAATTTCTTCAAATTTCGATTTAAACTCTAATTTAATATGTTTTTGTTCCAATTCAGATAATTGGGAAAATTCATCAGATTCAAAATACTCCAAATAGGAATTCTGCAACTCTTCATTGAATCCAGACAGTTGTTCTTGTTGTCTTTCCCATTGTTTGATTTGCCATGCTCGATATCCACCAATTTTTGCAAATTTTATACTATAATCGTTATATAAGTAGTTTGAAGCCATTTCTGCTGCCATGGTATATTTTTCAATCAATTGTTCAACAGTTTCTCTATCTTTGACATATTTTAAAGCTTTGGTTAATGTATCTCTATAAGTTTTCCAATGACGTATTTGTTGATCAAGTTTGTTTTCATACTCGGAAGTAGGCTTCCTTTTGGCAACCAATGGCTTGTATTTCCGGAAGTCTGAAGTTTAGCCCAAACAAAAAAAAAAAATGGGCGTATGTTAGAAATTGTTTAACAAAGTAAGTATTCTAATTGAATAGTTTATTCATACTTTTGGAAGTAATGGTTGACTTTTTACTACTGTGAATATTTGGCATTAGTTGGTTTGTTATCAAATTGTTAGAAGTAAAAAGAAGAAAAATTGGTCGCTAAAAACTTACATCGGAAATACACAATTAATCAGCAACCACAAAAGTGGAAAAACATTGCATTTTTAATTTTGTTTTGATTCCATAACTATAGACCGAATTTTTTTTTTTTTTTTTAGTAAATATTTTAAAACGCTGACAAATGTTATTGCAACATTCTTTATACATTCTGCATTTATTGTTTTCTCCTATTTCAATCTTAAACTGGACGTTTAAATTTGCAATCTATATAAAGGAGTGTAATTTCTCACTTTCAACTGTTCAATTTTTTTTTTAGTATTTATTTATTATACTATCAATCAAACAAAAACAATAAACACACAATGGCTCCAAAAGTTGCAATTATTATCTATTCCTTATACCACCACGTCGCCCAATTAGCTGAAGAAGAAAAGAAAGGTGTTGAAGCTGCTGGTGGTCGTGCTGATATTTTCCAAGTTGCTGAAACTTTACCACAAGATGTTTTAACTAAAATGCATGCTCCAGCTAAACCAAACTATCCAATTGCTTCTGCTGATACTTTGGCTCAATATGATGCTTTCTTATTTGGTATTCCAACCAGATTTGGTAACTTCCCAGCTCAATTCAAAGCTTTCTGGGATACTACTGGTGGCTTGTGGGCCCTGGGTGCTTTACACGGTAAATACGCTGGTGTTTTCGTTGCTACTGGTACTCAAGGTGGTGGTCAAGAAACCACTATTGTTAACTCTTTGAGTACATTGATCCATCACGGTATTATTTTCGTTCCATTGGGTTACGCTAAAGCTTTTGCTTTACAATCTAACTTGGAAGAAATCCACGGTGCTTCTCCATATGGTGCTGGTACTTTCTCTGGTGCTGACGGTTCAAGACAACCAAGTAAATTAGAAAAAGAAATTGCCTTCATTCAAGGTAAAGCTTTCTTTGAAACCGTTTCTAACTAATTGGTTTTTATGATTACGTTTCGTTTTCATCTATGTCTCTTTTTTTATGACTAGTTTTCTATAGATATGATAGAATGATTATATAAATGATTTTCTTTTTTTAATAAATTACTAAATTAACATAACTATATTTCTTCTTCCATAAGAGCCGGTTAATTTATATTTCAAGAACCGTATTCGCCTCTTTAACCAAATTAAAAGAAAAAAAAAAGAAAATTACATGAAATTATTTGGCAACTAACCATAAACAAAAAAAAAAATTTGGAAAAATAAAAGCTCCCACCCGGATTTGAACCGGGGACCAATCGATAATTACAACAATATTATTTATTGCAATCGAATGTCTTAACCCCTAGACCATAGGAGCAATTTGTTGTGAAAAAGAAGAGCTCCCACCCGGATTTGAACCGGGGACCAATCGATAATTACAAGGAAATTTTTTTCCCATTGCAATCGAATGTCTTAACCCCTAGACCATAGGAGCTTCTTTTTGCGAACTGCACAAATCAGCAATGACCCACATCTGTAGTATATGATAGATTGAAGGAGTTAATTTTCAACATTCAAAATACCTTCCCATAAGTACAGTCTCTTATAGCGTTGTTGGTTGCCTTGATCATTCATCGCTTACCCATCAAACTGAACAGAGCAAGCATGGAGAACACCCAATATCAAAAGATACAAATGAAGTATTGTTAATCACCATGATCAACCAATTATATCTCTACCACACCCCACCACCGCTATACCTATTGCACTGATTACTCGCTCCAACTGGTGAGCATCAACCAAGAGGTAAGATGATTGTAAGAAAAATAAAGGGAGAGAAAACAAAAAAATAAAGGGAGAGAAAACAAAAAAATAAAGTGCCTGGCTGACAGGACTCGAACCTGCAATCCCTTGATTGCGAAACTGTTGAACAGTAACCGTAGTCAAGTGCCTTACCATTAGGCCACAGCCAGTGATTTGTGTTTGCTAGTGTATAACTGTCCTTCGGATAAATCAATAACAAATAATTCAATGATATAGCAATTGTAGTGTAGAACAATTGACAGCTATAACTCTTCAGTAATTATAAAGCAGTATATTCAGTAGAAAACAACAGAAAAACACGTGATTTCTCTATAAAAGAAACATATAAAATAAAGGAATTCATCTACTTAAATAGTAATTAGATGAATTCATCGGTGAGTCATACTCAACGACAATTAGTAAGCAATAGCATTTGTAATCAATATCCTTAGTAAGCGAAACCATTAGTAAGCAATATCTAAATTCTTCATAATGTTCCACAATACCAAATCTGATTATTAATCCAAATGTAATGTGATCTAAATCTCGATCACAAAATACAACATTTGCTGTGGTTTCACTGTTTTACCCACAGTATCATATTTATTAAACAAATGTAAGTTTCTCCAAGATTATTTTGATATTCATGATATACCACCCTGATATAGTCGTCATTTACATGTTAGATACATAAAAATAAACTGTAGACACTTTCAATGGGCTTTTTTTTTCTGTTGTTTTTGTAAACAATATCAAAGGATTAGTTTTTTCTTGTTTTTTTGGTATGAATTCTTATGTAATTTTCAATGAAAATAATCCCCCGTTTCGGTTGATTCATTAACTCCGCATGGATTGTCCACTTTATTTAATTACCCTTCAAATGATGTTGAAATGACTTTAAATTAATCAATATTATCGTAGTATGAATAAACATAGGTAGAGTAGTATGAAATTACATAATTTCACTTAAATAGAAGCTTAAGTATAACGAAGGAATGTTGAATGATATTATAGTTAAATAGGAGCTTGAATATAAAGGTCCTATTGTTGCCTGTTATAAAGAGCAAAAAAAAAAAAAAAGTATAAATCTATAAAGAAAAGTCACCTCTTAAAGAAATATTATGAAGGGTTTTGATATAGATTAATTAATAACAATATTAATAATGTCAGTACCAAATTCTTCATTACCTTCTAGTTCAACAGGTTATGGTATTCAACCTCAACATAATACTACTAGTGATAGAATTCATGTTGATTATGAAAGTTTAGAATCTAAGGATTTTGGTGAAATAATAACTAACTTAGTTGTTACAAAAAATTTGATTCTTAAAGATAGAACAAATTATTTATTATGGCATCAAGCATTTGTAAATGCTATTAGATATGTTGATGCTGGTTTATATGATTATATGATGTCTAGTCAATCAGACAATGCTATTTATGAAATGGCTGTGGAAATGTTACTTATTAGATATGTTTCCAAAGAGATTTTTGAGCAATATAAGATAGAAGGATTGTTTGGCAAAGATATATATCTTGAAATTGTTGAAAGATATGGACATATGTCTAATCATGATAAAATTAATTATGCAATTAAGTTAAATCAGAAAGCTCAACTGAAATCTGTTTCTGTTTTGAAATCAATTAAATATATGAAAGAATGGAATAATTACAGTCAAACATTAAATGAAACGGAAAGACAAGCATTGGAACAACTAATGAGAATTAATGAAAGTAATCCTAGTTTTGTTGAGAAATTTTTAAATTTAAATGAACCTAAATTATCATTGGATGGTATTGCGGACTTTGTCGAACGATTCCCCATATATAAACAAAACAAAAAACAACAAGATGAAGAAATTCAATCAGAATCAGTGTTTAAAATTGATTCTAAATTGGAAAATAAACGTAAAGTTAATGGCAATTCAGAAATATATAGAATTAATTGTCATCGATGTTTTGGTTTGGGTCATACACCTAAAAATTGTGGTTCTCCAGACCGTGTTGGTTTTATTCCTGATTTGGAAACAAGGTTATTATATTGGAAGGGTAAGAAAAGAAAAATGGATGAATGATGATGAATCAACTAAGACTAAAAAGGAATCTCAGTTTGCTACAGATGCAATAAATCCTTGGAGTGATTAGAAAAACCGAGCCTTCTAATGTTATTGATGTGAATAATAAAAATAAACAAGGAAGTTACAGAAAATGATAAGAGAGTTGAAGTTAAACATATGGATCGTTTTATATCATTAATAAAGAACTTTATTAATCCCAAAGATGTTTTAAATCATAAATAAAGTAATAAAAAGGTTTATAATTGATTTATATTCTGGTGTAATAGGAATTATCAAATTTACAAATATGTTTGAGAATATAGTATCTAATTTATTAAATATTGGTCTTTGCTGTGTCATTTGCTATCCTAAATTAAAAAGTTAAACTATATCAGTGAAGGAACAACATAATAAAGATAGAAAGTTACATACATGAAATCAAGTGATAGTTGAGAGTCTTTGTCAAACAGAAATGGAAATAATTAAGAGAAAATTTTGAATCCGTTAGTAGAAAACTGCCTGGGCTCGTTTATGTTATAACAGATAATGAAATGGATGACTATGACTGTGTTGATAAATGATTTTGATTGTATTGTCAACTTAGCTGAAGAAATGAAACAACTACTAATGAAGTAAGTTTTTGAATATACCAAAGTGTAATGTTTTTTATAAATGATTACAAGTATAAATTTATAAAGAGTTGTCTCCCTTCGAAGTAATGTTATTAAAAGATTTTGTATAGATTACTTAATAAGTATACTGTAGCAATAATGTCTACACCTAAATTCTTCATTATCTTCTAGCTCAACAATTGAAAACCCTATCTTCCATTATTCGAAAACATGGCTGAGTTTTTGAAATTAATCCAAAGAAGGATAAAAAGAAAACAAAATAGAATTGTACATTATACTTCACTAAAATGAATTATACAAACTGCGGATACTTTATAGTATATACTATTTTTTTTTTGCGGGTCATCGTATGTTCTGATTAACTTAACTTGTATGTTTTAACTTCGCCTCAATTGATGATTTGATAAATTAATTAAAATTTTTTTTTTTTTTTTTTAACCAGCTTTCTCCTCTTTCTTATGTTGATGATAAACCTGGAAATATGACCATTAGTAATCTATTGTATGAATTTAGATCATGTAGACTGGTATTTTAAAGATTTTTTTTTTTCTAAAGGTAGGCATTGTTTTCAGATACGGTTCATGTTGATTATATAATCATTTATCGTAAATGAGACGAAATCTCTCAAGAAAAAAAATAAAAAAGGCACCATAAGCCCCACGTTTGTTTGTTTTCTAAGAAGTGTGTATTTAATAAAGCTATAATTGTAAAAAAAGCTTATTATTTTTCTTTTCTGATTTTACCATTCTTGATGATTTACGAAATTGAAACTATTTTTTGTTTATTTCGAAATTCCATTTTCATTCGTAATAAATATTTATTTTATATTTTTCAAAAAAAAAAAAAAAAAAGAAAATAAAAGAAACCCAAATAATACATTCATAATCACAAATACAACCTACATAATACTCTATAAAATAACCCTGCCACCTTTTTTTCTTTTCTATGTTTATTGTGATCATAACTAAACGCTGCTCCTTCTTTCAATTATCTCGTCAATTGAACTGCCAATAAGATCCAAGGAATAATTTAATGGTTTGTGGAAAGTATGATCAATCCCACAATTTTTATATAATTGTAAATCTTCAGCACTATTTCTTGTTGTAACAGCAATCACAGGCATTTGTTTGAATTTCTCATCAGATCTTATTAATTTAGCAATATCAATACCAGTTATATCAGGCATTTCAATATCGAGAAATACTGAATCAAATTGTTGTCGATGTAGTATTTCAGCAACCAATTTTGAATCTTGAATTTGAACAATATTGCTTCTTGGATATAATTTTAATAATACACGATTAAGAATTCTTAAATTAATTATATTGTCGTCAACTATTAGGAAATTATATGTCGTTAAATTAGGTAAAGTTAATGGGAATGGTTGTAGATTAGTGGATTTATTAGATGATTTTGAAGATATTATAGAATCTTGGGGTGAATTGCCTTGTATTTCAAAAGGTGTTAATGGAGAATAATATTCTGTTTCATGTTGATTTATATCCATGGTATCAAATGGATCAAGTAATTCATCATAGGAATCTTTATTGTCATATTCATCGTCATCGTCATCATCATCATCATCATCATCATCATCATCATCGTCGTAGTCATCATTATTATTGTCGTAATCGCTGTCGTGAAGTAAGTCATTGTTGCCAGACTTATTTGTATCTAAGGAAAGTTTTGGTTTTAAGGAAAAGTAATCAATATTGATATCATTGGATGTAGAATTACTAAGTTTTGCTAAAGAACTCTGAGACAAATTGTTTCTAAACATTATGGAATTCATATTCTACTCATTGGTTGAATTAATATTAAAAAGAATCAAAGGAAAGAATTGGTTGTAAATAAATAAATAAATAAAACAAAAATATTAAAGACCCTGTAAAAATTTTTTTTTACAAAATAGAATCAAGTAAAAAATAAATTTTTTTTTTTTTTTCAATTTGACAACCAAACGAAATAAAAACAAGGGAGGGAAATTAATTGAATATTTATATTCCAATTGAAAAAGAAGTAAAGTAAAAAGAATTTTAATGTACAATTACTTTATTACATAATTTGATTTGATAATGACCCGCCTTTTCAAAAATTTTTTTTTTTTTTTTTTTAATTATTTTCTTAACTTCTCGCCTTTGCAGCATAAAATTACACAAAGAAATTATGCTTACATTTACTAATACTATTTTGTGTAACATAGAAAAATATATTTTTGTGTACATCTAAAAAAACTAAGGCTGCCATTTTTTTTTTTTTTCTTAAAATTTGTTAATCAATCATTCATTCATCATTCATTCATCATTCATCATTAAAAACAAACTTTTAGAATCAAATTTTGATTAATACAGTAGAATGAAATAGCAAAATTAATAGTAGAATTGTTTTAGTTTATTTGCTATTCCAAATAAAGGCGGAATAAATATATAAATCCGCTGACAGCAAATAATGCCAATGGTTCTATACATATTTCCATTACTATTGAAGAGCAATCTAATCACATTATAGAAAATTCTTTACTTGCTATTTGGGCTGATCTGACCTGACCTTACTAAATATCAATAAATAAATTAATGAATCTAAAAGGTGAAAATATTGGACTATTACACAAAAGATTAAAACGTGCCTTGGAATAGTTAAAGAAAAGAAAAAATTTAATTGTGGTAAAGATGAATTTTTATTCGTCCCTTTAGAATTAGATTGTTTGTTACATACACACTTGAGGCGGGTTATTTCAAATGTAACAAAATTTTTTTTTTTTGGCTGCACTAAATTCATATTAGTTCATTTACGAAACTATTCAATCAAATGGTATTGATGATCCCCCAAAATTAAATAATATAATATCATATTGTAACAACTAAATATAAGCAATCCATGATTAACCTTATAATTCATCCAACCAAATTAGCAGCATTGGTAAAACCAAAAAAAAAAATAAAAAAATTGTGCAGCTTTGCAACTAAAATAATAAAATTTCTTTTTTCCTCTCGTTTTTTATTTTTGTTGTTTCTGTCTCGGAAGCTGAGCGATGCGGCCGGGTTTAACAAGTTTTCTTCCTTCAATAATGGCTAGTTCGGTTCGATATTAAATTTTTTACTTCCGTGCAACAAAAAAAAAAAAAAATATTGAAAAAGAAACAAAATGCAATCCCATGTTTCATCCCGTTTTAATGGTATGATTTCCTATCCAAGTGTTCCGCCACTTCCCCCCCTTTTTTCCGCGTGGATTAATTTTGTACACACATCTATCCCGGTATGACTGGTTTTACACTCTCGGAATCTGTTACAGTTTATGTTTATAGGAGTAAACGGGATAATCATCATTAGAAAATATGACAAAAATTTTGTCCTGTCGATAAATTCACAATCGGATACATTCAATTCGTGTATGTAATTTTTTTTTTAATATTCGAATGTTGTCATTAGCAACCTGATAAGTATGTACGTTGGGTATTTGTTGTTCCTGGTTATCAATTATCTACAACTTATCTCGCCACACAGACACCCACACCAAGTGTAACAACATAATCTAAATTATCAATGCAACTGTTGCAATCTCTCTCTTTTCTCCTCTCTCCCCCTTTCACAACAAGACAAATGCTGATGGGGTTATGCACAACAATTACTTTACTTTACTTTACGTTACTTACCTATTTGGTCAACTTTCAAATATTCTTTCTTTTTTTTTTTTTCCTTTTTTTTTATTTTCTATTACCCCATTGGTTATGAATTATTTTCTAGAATAGATAAACGATATATGTTAAGAAGATCCTTAATTGTCCAGGAACTCAATTTT
Organism: Candida sanyaensis; assembly: GCA_911254575.1. Lineage (NCBI taxonomy): Eukaryota > Fungi > Ascomycota > Pichiomycetes > Serinales > Debaryomycetaceae > Candida > Candida sanyaensis. Next base: position 1,378,216 of record CAJVQF010000004.1, read on the forward strand.
TTATTTTTTATACTGTATATATATTTTTTTCAATCGTCTGAACATTCTATTCGAAACATTGAATTGCAAAACACATTTGCGATGTGATGAGTTGTACATTAACTTGAAAATTATTTTTACTTCGGTTTCTTATTTGATCACAAACGATTTTCGGCAAATAAAACATGTTTAACTAGTACTGTAGTGGCAATTCCTATGCATGTGAATTCATTTATCGTAATCATACAGTCGTGTTTGTGAAATGAGTGAGTGTGTGTTTTATTTATTTTGAAACATCAAATTATAGATTTTTTAGTTGTGTCATTTTTCATCACATTTAAATCTTGACATTACCCCTGATGAACACGGAATTAATAAGAATAATTTACACATTCTCAGTAACAATAGAGAACTAAAAAAAAAAAAGAATCATAAGAATTCTTCTGTTTTTTTTTTTCTTATTCGTGTTCATATTTAGGCGTTAACAGTCAGATAAATCCTCAAAGATAACCATGCTGGCAATATGAAGATCAAGTTTTTTTGGTACCTTGAGAGACGTTGAAATAACAATAAAAAAAAAGGTCTGGAACTATATGTACCGTTTATTGTTTTGTAGTGTATCTCTCAATAAAGTATTTGCGTGCGTTACAACAGGTTTCATATTTCTAAACTTCCAGAACGGTGAAAATTTCAGGTACCAAAAATGACAAAGACGAGAATTTCATAACGAAGCCTTGCACCAAATTAAATTAATTTTTTTTTTTTTAAAAAAAAAAAATGAAAAATAAGTACACTAAATTAAAGAAATAAATAATTGATACACGGTAACGTCTTTTTTGATTAAAATATGAATTTTGTACCACGTCTTGAGAATAATACTGTACAAATATATTGTTATTTTTCCTTTTTTGGGGAAAAATAAGAACTATACAGTATTGATTATTAAGGTGTAATTAAACATTGAATTGACAACGATAAATTTTGTTTCAATGACATATGAAAATCTTCTTTGTACATTAATGATAAGCAAATGTCGTATTTCTTATATTTACTACACACTATATCAATTGATAAAAAAATTGGGAATAGAGCTAAACTGTACAGTTCTTGATTGTAGATTGGATTGTAGATTAATTGTCGTCTAATTCTATATGTATAAAGTTGCCTATAATACTGTACATATTTTTCTATATAGTTAAATAGACTAAATTGTTGATTAAACTTGCAGATATTGTATGAATTTGATTTATTTTTAGAACCATCTGTTGTATCATTAACATTCCTGTTCAATTTTAAGTTGACCAAATATGGGTACTTACTTGCATCTCCAATGTCGGAAAAAAATCGTACGTTTGCTATCATTTCCATATTTGATAAACTGGACTTTAAAATTATCTTTCAAAATCTTCCTGTGTAAGCCTGTGTGTAAGCCTGTGTGTGTGTGTGTGTGTGCCTTGCATAAGTGCTCAACTTCAATATAGGTTACAAAATCAGAACGCAATTAAAAGTGGATTTTTAATATTAAGCCAGACTTCACTATATACACAATATATACAAGAAATGAGTCAACTCTCAAACATCCTTTTTTGTGGTTGTTGAATTCTTTGCAATTTCACCCATCAATCTGATACATGTATCAACATTTTCTCCTCTTGGTGCACATACTGGAATAATCTTCCATTCGTTATGATTAGTTTCAATATAATCACGTAATAAGTTATAGTTTATTCCTTCTTTACTAAGATCAGCTTTCGTGGCAACAATCAATACTTTCTTATCCTTCATTCGTTTAGGACCAACTTCTTCCAATAAAACTTGTAAATCAGCCACGGGATCTTTTGAACCTAATGAAACAACAAATACTAATCCACCTGAACGTTCAATATGTCTTAAAAAATCCAATCCCATACCTTTATTTTGAGATGCTCCTTTAATAATACCTGGGATATCTGCTACAGTAAATGGTTCTTCATCAATTCTTCTAAAAATTGTCCCTACCGTTGGTTGTAAAGTGGTAAATTCCCAATGTCCTACTCTTGGTGTAGCTTTAGAAATGGCTCTTAATAATGATGATTTTCCTGCATTTGGTAATCCAACTAATCCTAAATCAGCAATTAATTTCAATTCTAATAAAAATGTTGTGGTGATACCTGGTCTTCCAACTTTACAGAATTTAGGACCTTTAATATCTTTAGTGGTAAAATGCATATTTCCTAATCCTCCTTTACCTCCTCGTAATAATAATAACGGTTTTGTTGTTACTTTATTACAATCTAATCCTAATATAGGAAATCTATCATTATATTTTTCTTCAAATATAATATCTTTATCATATTCAATAACTTTATCATTTAAATCTTGGAAAAACTCTTTATCTTGATAATATTCTTCATCATATTCTTTAAAAATCCATCCTTCACCAGGTTCATATCCACCTCTATTTAATTGAATATTATCCAGTTCATCAAGTTCAAATTCCATAAATATATCATTCAAATTATCTCCTTCTCTTTGACTTACATATTTTTTAAAATCTTGAGGATCAGGAATCCATTTAATTAAAGTACCAAGAGGTACATCAATAATAACATCTTCACCTTTTTTCCCATCTAATTGAGATGATCTACCCGGTTGTCCATTTTTAGCAATATATCTTTTTTTCAATCCATGTAAACTTGAACTATGTTGATCAACAACATTAATAAAAACATTACCTCCATTACCTCCATCTCCACCATCTGCTGGTCCAAATGGTTTAAAACTATCTTTGAAAAATGAAACACTCCCATTACCTCCATTACCACTAGTTAATTTAATTAATTTTAAATCAATGAATTTTTTTTTTTCAACTTTTGCTGCTTTTTTAGCTTTAATAATTGTTAAATTCAGATAAAATACATGATGTGAATGATGAGTATTACCTAGAAAATATTCCGCTACTGACATTATACATGTAGTTAATCTTGATCTTCTATCCTGTTTTAATTCTGTGATCTTAACAATATTATCATCATCATATCTGATGGTTCTTATTAATTCATTTGGAGTTGATGGTTTAATTGTATGAATTTTAAAATTTTTAGGAATTAAAGGTGTTTTATTTATCACTGGTTCATTTTCTTGTAATAAAGGTAAGTCATTACGTAGAATTCGTGACGTTGTAAAATATCTACTCCCTGTTTTAATCATCCTGTAATGTCTCTATGAGTGTATGTGTGTGGAGATGATATGCCTTGCGATTTACAGTACAGTGAAAAAAAAAATCGAAGAGGAAAATTTTTTGCCCTATATTTTTTTTGTTCTTTTATCGTGTTGTTGATATTTTTCAGCTGCAAATTTGAACTCGATATTTGTCAATTAGGCGTAAAATTTTTTTTATAACAAACAAAATATACTTCAGATATTATTTTGAACTAAAGACTTTATTATACATGACATATATCCATTGTATTTATTTATCTCTTGTTCTGACTTTACCTTTTTGCCAATCCATTGATATTATCCATGAAGTAGTGCATTTACCAAAATATAGATACGCTTAATAGAAAGAGAAAAAAAAAAAAAAATTACAGGGGACATTCTTCTTGCGATGACATTAAAAGATCTTTCCCCATCTACCAAAAATCAAAAAAAAAAAAAAAAAAATACCAATACAACCCCGTTAATTAAAGTAAAAGATGTCATTTAATGAATTAGGAGTGGCGAAATGGTTAAGTGAAGCACTTGATGCTATGAAGATTTATAAACCTACATCTATTCAATCTGCATGTATCCCACAAATTTTAAAAGGTCATGATTGTATAGGGGGTGCTAAAACTGGTAGTGGTAAAACCATTGCATTTGCAGCACCAATGTTAACTCAATGGTCAGAAGATCCATATGGCGTATTTGGATTAGTTTTAACACCTACTCGTGAATTAGCATTACAAATTGCTGAACAATTTACTGCATTAGGATCAAATATGAATATTAAAGTTAGTGTTATTGTTGGAGGTGAAGATATTGTTAAACAAGCTTTAGAATTACAGAAAAAACCTCATTTTGTCATTGCTACCCCTGGTAGATTGGCTGATCATATTTTAAACAGTGGTGAAGAAACAATTAGTGGATTAAGAAGAGTTAAATATTTAGTATTGGATGAAGCAGATAGATTATTAAGTAATAGTTTTGGAAGTGATTTAAAACGATGTTTTGATGTTTTACCACCAAGTGAAAAGAGACAAACTTTGTTATTCACTGCTACTATAACAGATGCTGTTCGTGCATTAAAGGAAAAACCACAAACTGAAGGAAAACCACCAGTATTTATGCATGAAGTTGAAACTGTTGATAAAGTGGCAATTCCATCAACATTATCAATTTCATATGTTTTTGTTCCATCATATGTTAAAGAAGCTTATTTGAATAGTATTTTAAATCTTGAGAAATTTAAAGATTCAACTGCTGTGGTGTTTGTTAATAGAACAATTACTGCTGAAATTTTACGTAGAACTTTAAGAAAATTAGATTTTAGAGTTGCTTCATTACATTCTGAAATGCCACAAGCTGAAAGAACAAATTCTTTACATAGATTTAAAGCTGGTGCTGCTAGAATTTTAATTGCTACTGATGTTGCATCTAGAGGTTTAGATATTCCTACTGTTGAATTAGTTGTAAATTTTGATATACCTGCTGATCCTGATGATTTCATTCATAGAGTTGGTAGAACTGCAAGAGCAGGAAGAAAAGGTGATTCTGTTTCAATTATTGGAGAAAAAGATATTGATAGAATTCAAAGTATTGAAGAAAGAATAAATAAAAAAATGGAATTACTTGAAAATGTTAATGATGATAAAGTTATTAAGGATTCATTGAGTATAACTACTGCTGCTAAGCGTGAATCTATGATGGAAATGGATAAAGAAAATTTTGGAGAACGTAAGAAAATAAATAGAAAGAAGCATGGACTAGAGTTGGAAAAGAATAAACCAAACAAAATTAATAAACCAAATAAAAAGAAGAAACAAAACAAGGAATAATTAATTAATTAATTACATACATTCATTCATTCATACAGAAATAAACGATTTATTACACTAGGAATTCTCTATAAAGGCTTCTATAATCATCGTAATATTTATCGCCATTAATGTAATGATTATACCAGTAACACCGATTATTGTAGTTAGATTATTAAAACTATACGTGGCAATTTTATGTTTGGCATATCTATCAATTGTTATAAAGTAATTGATCCCACTAACAATTAAAATAAATAATGAAAGAACCAATAATATATACGATACTGATGTATTAAAAGCAGTATGATTGAAATATTTTTTTTTCTGACCACTATCATCATTATCATTATCACCACCATCATCATTTAGAGCCCCTGAAGTGTCAATTCTAAAATTTAGAATGATCCCCAATGCTGTAAAAAACAATGCTGTAGCAAATCTGATAAATGTAAGACAAGTTCTTTCCAGTTGTAATGCATCCCTAGGTTCAGAAGTTTCTACTTTTAAAACTAAACTATATGGGAAATGATCCAGAACTAAAGGTTTAGGTGTTGGAGGTCGAATACTTGGTTTTCTTTGACGTAATTCTTGATCATTTTGTATTTCTTGATTAGAAGTTCCTTCATATGTTTCTATCTCTTCCTCAAGTTCTCTTAAATTAGTCATATTTGATAATAAATCAATTAAAATATAAACCAATAAACTCTATGTAAATTATTGATAATAATAATAATAATAGTTGTAAAAAAAAAAAAGAAAAATTGAGAAACTGTGGTGTAAAAGTGATGATGAAGTGTATATTAATTAATTGTACATTACATAGACAAATATATATTGGTCGTGCACAAGAAGAAAATGTAACAAGTCTTTCAATTAGAACCCCAAAAAACAAAAAGAAAAATTTACATTATTACACTATCACGTCTCCTCCCCCCATTATGTCGCGATAGAATTAATTACATTCGTTCCGTGTCTGTGTCAGAGACTACAGTACAGTACAAAGTGTACACTAACGTTAAAGGGAAGGAAAAAAAAAAAAAAATTTCCTAAGAAAAAAAAAAAAAAAAAATGTCTCTAGTATTTCCCAAAAATTTTTTTTTTTTTCCTTTTCCCTTTCCGACTCTATTTTTATTATTATTTACAATATATCAACAATCAAATACACAGGAAAGGGATTTTTATTTTCAATTATTATGTCAATATGAATAGATCTAAGAAAGAAAGAAAGTGTAAAAATTGTGGATACACACAATTTGATGTCAATAGATATACTGCAGCAGGGGATGTTTGTTGTCTTCGATGTGGGACAGTTTTAGAAGAAAACCCTATTGTTAGTGAAGTTCAATTTGGAGAATCATCATCTGGTGCAGCCATGGTCCAAGGGGCTATGGTTGGTGCAGATCAAGCAAGAGCTACTTTTGCTGGTGGTCGTCAAAATGCAATGGAAAGTAGAGAACAAACTATAAACACTGGGAAACGAAGAATAAAGAGAATAGCAGCATCAATGAAGATTCCTGATTATATTGCTGATGCAGCAGCAGAATGGTTTAGATTAGCATTGACTTTAAATTTTGTACAAGGTAGACGTTCTCATAATGTATTAGCTACATGTTTATATGTTGCTTGTCGTAAAGAACGAACTCATCACATGTTGATTGATTTCAGTTCAAGATTACAAATTTCAGTTTATTCCCTTGGGGCAACATTTTTGAAAATGGTTAAAGCTTTACATATTACTTCATTACCATTAGCTGATCCTTCTTTATTTATTCAACATTTTGTCGAGAAATTGGATTTTAAAGATAAAGCAACTAAAGTGGCCAAAGATGCAGTGAAATTAGCTCAGAGAATGTCAGCCGATTGGATTCATGAAGGTAGACGTCCTGCAGGTATAGCTGGTGCATGTGTGTTATTGGCAGCCAGAATGAATAATTTCCGAAGAAGCCATGCTGAAATTGTGGCTGTTTCTCATGTTGGGGAAGAAACTTTACAAAGAAGATTGAATGAATTCAAGAGAACCAAAGCTGGTCTGTTATCTGTTAAATCATTTAGAGAAGTAGAACATTTGGAAAGCTCTAATCCACCATCTTTTGAAAAGAACCGTGCTATGGAATTGAAGATTGCAAAAAAGTTACAAGAACAGCAACAAGAAACATTTGAGAATTTATCAAAATTTTCACAAACAAACCCAGATGATGCTCCTCTTAAAAGAGAGGATAGAGAAGAAATGCAAAAACAAATTTTGTTAAATACTATTTTAAGTGATATTACACTTACCAGTGACACACTTAATGAGCAAATGGAGAGAATATTAAAATTAAAACAAACAAGTTTAGAAAATTCCCTTTATAAAACTCCATATGAATTATCAAATAGTCAAGAAAGTAATTTAGATAGGATATGGGATATGAATAGACCAAGAAATTTGGTTAAGAGCTTACCTAAAACAGATGATATCTTGGAAAAAGTATCTTCAGAAATGGAATTAAATTCAGATGATGATGATGACATAGTCATGGAAAGTAAGTTGACCGAAGAAGAAATAGCTATTAAGGAAAGAATCTGGACTGGTTTGAACCATGATTACATGGTAGAACAGGAAAAGAAGAGATTAAAAATGGAAGCAGATGAATTAACCGGTAACACTTCTAATTCTTCTGGTGGTCGTCGTAAAAAGAACAAAACTTCACTTCCTCCAGAACTTGCAAAGGACTTTGGTGATATTGAATTGGATGAAGACGGTACACCAAGATCAGCTGCAGACAGTGCCAAGAGATATATTGCCAAAACCTCAGTCTCCAAGAAGATTAATTATGATTCACTTAAAGGTTTATTAGGTGGTGGTATGGGGTTAAACTAAACCTAAAAAAATAAAGAGAAAAGTCTCAAAAAAAAAACATAGAAATGAAGAAAAGTATGTTTTGTTATTATTAGTATTATTATTATTATTATTTTTTTTTTTTAATTATCTGTATCATAGAAGTAGCGTATGGTTTATATTTTAATTCGAGTTTATTTACTTTTTTTTTTTTTTTTCGCAGTAAAAATTGATTTGTAAGTTTTGTGTGATAATTGGATTCATGTCTGCTCATCTCCAAATAGTTAGAAAAGGAGGAAAAAAAAAAATTATCTGAAAAAAAAAAAAGAAGGGAAACCCTTATACTTTAACGTTTATCTTTATATCAATAAAAAAACTACATAACACCATGGCCAAGAAGAGAAGAGCTGCTATTTTACCAACAAATATTATTCTTTTACAAAATGTTGTCCGTAGGGATCCAGAATCTTATCATGAAGAATTCTTACAACAATATTCTCATTATGAATCCCTTCGAGATTTATATTTGATTAATCCAACTGGTGTTGATTCCAATTCTACTAATGAATTTACTGATTTAATAGGGTTTATGTCTGCTGTATGTAATTGTTATCCAAAAGAAACTGCTAATTTTCCAAATGAATTGAAAGAAATTTTATTAAATAATCATCGTGATTTAACTCCTGAATTACGTGAAAAGATTATTCAATGTTTAACTATGTTGAGAAATAAAGATATCATTTCTGCTGAAATGTTAATTCAAACACTTTTCCCATTATTGACAAGTAATAATTCAGGACAACAGGTTAAACAAATGAGAAAACAAATCTATTCAACTTTGGTTGCTTTATTGAAATCAGTTAATACTGGTACAAAAAATCAAAAATTAAATAAATCAACTCAAGCATTATTATTTAATTTATTGGAGCAAAGAGATAATCAAGGATTATGGGCCACTAGATTGACAAGAGAATTATGGAGACGTGCAATTTGGGATGATTCAAGAACTGTTGAAATTATGACTCAAGCAGCATTACATCCAGATGTTAAAGTTGCTGTTGCTGGTGCCAGATTCTTTTTGGGTGCTGATAAAGAAAGAGAAGATAATTTTGAAGAAAGTTCTGATGATGATGGATTTGATATGAATGAATTAAGACATAAAATGCTGATTAATAAGAAAACTTCCAAGAGAGGTAAGAAATTAGAACAAGCTGTTAAAACCATGAAGAAGAAAAATAATGCTAAACATTCAGCTACTTATTTGAATTTCTCAGCTATTCATTTATTAAGAGATCCTCAAGGTTTTGCTGAACAATTATTTGAAAATCATTTGAGTAGTAAAAATTCAAATAAATTTGATTTAGAACAAAAAATCTTATTTATGAATTTGATTTCAAGATTAATTGGTACCCATAAACTTATAGTTTTAGGTATTTACACATTTTTTTTGAAATATCTTACCCCAAAACAAAGAAATGTTACTCAAATTATGGCTGCTTCTGCACAAGCTTCTCATGATTTAGTTCCACCAGAATCTATTCAAGTTGTGGTCCGTAAAATTGCTGATGAATTCGTCAGTGATGGTGTTGCAGCAGAAGTTGCATCTGCTGGTATAAATACAATCAGAGAAATCTTAGCAAGAGCACCATTAGCTATTGAAGCTCCATTATTACAAGATTTGACTGAATATAAAGGTTCTAAATCTAAAGCAGTCATGATGGCTGCAAGATCATTGATTTCTTTATATCGTGAAGTTGCTCCAGAGATGTTATTAAAGAAAGATCGTGGTAAGACTGCTAGTATTGAAATTCAAAAGGGTGAAAAGAGTGGATTACCTCAATATGGTATTGAAAATACTGTTACTTCTATTCCTGGTCTTGAATTATTAGCCAAATGGAGAAACGAACAAGGATTAGAAGGTAATGAAGATGAAGAAGATGATGCCAATTGGGAAGTTGAAGAAGATGCAGAAGCAAGTGATATCGAAGGTGATTGGGTTGATGTTGAATCTGATAAAGAAATTAATATTTCTGATAGTGATGATGAAGATGACAAGAACGACGACGAAGAAGAAAAGAAAGAAGACCAAGAAGAGCAAGAGGAAGAAGATAAGGATGAAGTTTCAGACTTGGAATTATCATCTGATGAAGAAGGTGAAGATGAATCTGAACAACCAGCCAAGAAGAAACAAAAGAAGAGTTCAGAAGGAGAAGATGTTAAACCAATTGATCCACAACAAGCAATGAATGAATTACTTTCAAGTAGAATCTTAACTCCAGCTGATTTTGCCAAATTAGAAGAATTAAGAACTGAAGCCGGTGTTTCTAAAATCATGGGTGTTTCTAATGAAGAAGCCGTTGATTCAACTACATTGGTTGGTAAGGTTAAATATAAACAATTGCGTGAAGAAAGAATTGCTCATGCTAAGGAATCCAAAGAAGGTCGTGAAAAATTCGGTTCTAGAAAGGGTAAAAGAGATGCTCCACATTCAACTACTAATAAAGAAAAGGCTAGAAAGAAGAATTTTGTTATGATGATTCATAAAAAAGCAGTTCAAGGTAAACAAAAGCTTTCTTTACGTGATAGACAAAAGGTTTTGAGAGCACATATAACGAAACAAAAGAAGAAAGGTCATTAGATAGAATGAAATATGTAGGATAATTATCGCTGCATAATTAATTAATACACTTATACAATATAAATAAAACTACATAACTACTTCACTTAAAGGTCGAATCAGACTCAAATATATAAAAACACAATAATATTTGCAACTTAAAGGAATTAAAAGAACCAAGAATGTATACACAGAATAATAATAATAATAATAATATAACAAAAAAAAAAAACAATAATCAGTAGATGTAATTGGAAGTAAACAAATAAAAAATTTTGAAAATTAATACAAAACTTAGAAAATAAGAAAGAACAAACTAAAGGCTAAAGTACTTCCAATACATTTAGGAAGAACCGTGACTAGAGTGGGACTTCTTTTTTTTGTCTTTTTTTTCAGACTTCTTCTTTTTCTTTTTTGGTTCTTCAATGCTTGTTGGGTGATCAATTGAAATATCGCCAATGAATTGATTAGCAGAAACATCTTCAACAATTGGAGATTGGACACTCTTTGGTGGGTAATAAGCAGTACCGTCAACCAAAGAAGTTTCATATTTCTTCTTTTCTTCATTGTAAATAATCATAGCATCATCGTATCTCTTCTTGTAAGAAGCTTTTTCTTCAGGACTGATGGTGTCCCAACGTTCTTTAATCATAGAGTTCATGTCAATGGCAGACAAGGAAGGTAAGTCCTTCTTCTTTCTTTCACCACCAATATGTTTTCTAAGATCATAAGAAAATTGGAAAAACATAGTCAATGGTTTCTTTGGGGCATTTGGATCCTTAACTGGTTTCTTTCTCTTCTTGGAATCACCACCTTCAGTTTTAAGAGCTCCAGATGATAAATCAGTAGCGACTTTTAAGGCATCACTGATGGATTTCAATTGGTCAGCAGAAACATCATCAGCACCATTAGTAGCTATCTTGTAGAATTCAACAGCAGCATTAGCAGCATCATTGGCAGCTTTGGATAATGAAAAGAGGGAAGAGACAAGGGTGTCTTTGGCAGTTTTAATATCAGACATTATGATTGAGAATCAATTTTTTTTTTGGTAGTGAGCAAATATATAATCCGTCGTGGTCGTCGTACCAAAGGGTTGTTTGTTTTGATGGTGGGAAGAATGGACGTAAGAAAAAAGTGGTTGGAACAGAATTTCAAAAAAATTTGGTGAGAGTTGGGGGGAGGTGGGCATAGCAAATGAGCAGATTTTTATTTTTTTTTTATTTGTTTTTTTGTTTCGGGGGGAGGGGGCGGAAAAGACGACAGGAGAGAATGAGTAAACGAAGAAGAGAAAAAAATTTTCTTCTGTTGTTTTTTCCTCTCCGCCCAAAGGAAACCACAGGAACGAATTATTTTCCTTACTTTTTATCGCGACAAATTCAAGAATTAAAGTGATACGGCCACACGCGAAGGCGGAGCTAGAGAGAGAGAGAGAAATAAAAAAAAACAAATCAGCGACTCAGAAGAAATAAAAAAAAAAAAGAAACGAAAACTTGGAACAGTCCTTCGCGACAAACAAAGGAAGAGAAGAGAAAAAAAAAAATACCATTCTGTATTCTGCTACCGACCCGCCTCGTTGGTGAAGAATAATTTTCCTTGAATGGGGGACCGGGAAAACAAAAATTACTACCGCGGTTCTGCACAGCAAAACAACAATAAACCTAAATGAATTTCAAAGATACGCGAGGAAAGTTTTCGCGTCTTAAATGTAAACAGAGGATTTTCTATTGGGATTATGGTTCTTAACAATGTGCACCGAATTTTCATACAAATAATTATGAGCTTATTGACGGGTAAAGGTGGAAACAAAATCGTGATTCTTTGATGTTAAACTGTCTGGTGTCTAAATACTATGTTTACGGCTATTTTTTTTTTTTTTTTTTAATTAAACTCTTTCAAGGTGAGTACGGGAGTGGTTGACAGACATACTGTATGTCAAGATTTCTATTTCTACCACCAAAATGGTATTTTATTTATGTATTCTAATTCCATAAGTATATATAGTTCTGTGGGAGAAACCAAATTAATTAACCGATTTTTTATATTTTCTGTGGTAAATCATAAAATTTTAAAACCGATCAAATCGGAATTTGAACATAATTGATTTTCCTCCACCTTTTTCTCGTCTTAAAAATTTACTTTCTTAATACGGAAATGAAAACCACACCCACAAACTGTAAAAACAAAAAAAAAAAATATCAATCGCAACAAAATTCGTTTTCTAGCTATTTTCTTTTCCTTCCCCCACATTTCCTTGCATAAATCATGAAATCCCTAGCGAACCTTAAATACGCTATTACATGTCCTGGTCAGGGTTTCTATAGAAACGGACTTTTAGAACTTACTAAGCATCATCAACATTTATATCAAAAATATCTTAATGAAGTGGATGAGACATTAGAGGAAAATTTCTCAAAACATTTATTCGCTAAAGAACATGAATCAGATGCCAAACAATGGTTAAGTAAGACTTCAAATGCTCAACCAGCCATGCTTGCATCTACGTACATTATTCTGAAACTAGTGGAAGAAAAGTATAAAATTTCATTGGTTCTGAATGCTTCATATCTAATGGGTCATTCTTTAGGAGAGTACACAGCGCTACTATTGAGTGGAATTATTGATTTTGCAACTGGTTTGAAATTAGTTCGAAAAAGAGGTCAATTAATGGAAGAGATATGTCGTGGTAAAAACTATGGAATGACTGCATTATTGATTAAGCCAAAATTTGTTGACGAGGTAATACAATTAGCTCAAGAGTATAACGTATTGGGGAATATTAATTCTTCATATCAAATAGTAATATCTGGAGAGGTTGATAAACTACAAAAATTCATTGATAAACTTAAAGAGGTGAATAAATTAGCATTAATGAAAGCAGTCCAATTACCAGTTGCAATTCCATTTCACAGTGATATTTTGAAACCAATCGTACCTGAATTGAATCTGGTGTTAGATGGTCAATTGAAATTGCAAAAAATACCGATTATATCAAATTTAAATGGAGAGGTTTCAACAGAGGCTGAAGTCACAGTTCGTAACACTTTGGAGGCAAATTATAAACCGGTTCAATGGTTAAAATCAATGTCCCTTTTAGAGGAATCAGACGTTAACACTGTGTATAATCTTGGACCTGGCGAGGCTATACATGGAATCAACAGAAAATACAAAGTCAATAGCATTAGTCTAGATGATGTTGATAACCTCCAGTTTACTAAATAATAATCATCAGTACTTAAATATACATATATTTATAGGTACCAACATATACACGTATACCGGAAGCAATTACATACCAGTTCTAAAAAAAAAAAAAAAAGACTACAACACAACGCCACTATTTTCTTCCTGGTCTACTTGCACATATAAAGTATGATTAAACCTTGAATAATAACGGAGTAAACAAATAAAAATTGAATTCTAATCTTTCTTTGCTTACTGTTAATGGTATTATTCATAGAGTTACCTTGTGGTAATATAAGGAATCTTAAAGATCTCATTAAAAAGATTGACAAACTAGCAATTAATGCCAAAACAATAAGGTAATAGAATGAACCCAAATATGAACCAACGAGATGTTTAACACACAACAAGACAACAATTGAGACATACTTATAACCAGAAACACTTATTATATCATAAATCTTAGACTGTGGACAATTCAACAAATACAATCCTGTTTTAAATATAACAACATCCAAAATAGAAAACGCAGTAGTTTGAGAAGCCAAATAACCAAACAATTGAGGATGGAAATCACCATTTAAACCTTGGAATGCAGCCCATAATAATATATAAGTAACAAATGACATCAATGGAATATATAAATCAGGAGCATTGACATCAAGAGTTGGTGGTAAAAATTGGTTAGGACCAGTTTCTTTGGTGACAACTCTACTCCATTCTTTATGTCTATATGGCATCAATATCAAAAGCACTTTTCTTAAAACATATGAGTTACTAACTTGAAAATAATATTTAATATCACCTTGAATATTGCCAAAATTTTCTTGAATATAATGGTTTGATTGTTCAAATCCAGAACGTGCAAATTGTGAAGCTAGAGCAGCAGCAGGATCATTCAAAAAATTGAATTGAGAACCTGATGGCTGTTGTTGCTGTTGTTGTTGTTGTTGCTGTTGGTGTACTTGTTGTGCTTGAGGTGTCATATGATGAATTGGTTGTGGATGTTGTAAATTTGTCTGATGCTGTTGTTGTTGCTGTGCCTGTTGCTGATATGAATCAGCCGAATTACTGTAAGGATTATACATGGTACGAGATCAATCGAGTGGTGAAACCAGATGTGTAAAAAAAAAGCTAGTACACATTCCTTATATTTTTTTTTTGCCTACTTTTTTTTTTTTCTTTTCTTTCTTGAACTAACACGAACTAAACAGAAAATCAAGAATGTATGTTAACAGTGTGTAGTGCGTAGACTTCCTAATATGGTATATAATGACAATACATAGTTAATAACTTACGCCGATTTAATACTCCGTCATCAATTCTGGTGGACATACAGTATATACAAAACTATAATATCTTATACAACACACCATTATAATCCAATTCTAATCCAGTGACTTTGATTCCTCGATTTATCATCAAATGGTCAAAATCAAGGGTTCCAGTATACCGAACCACTCCAAGGTTAACAAATGCTTTATCGGAAACAACAAATTTACCTTGAAATCGAACAAAATAATCACGATTAGAATTCAACTTTAATTTTTCATTTACATTTACTTCATGAATTTTTCCACTTCCTTTTTCATGGGTTTTTATGCTAGCATCAGATCGTTCCAACCTATCTAATTTCAATCCCAATGCAACTAATGTATCATTGACAATTGCTGCTGCATTAATTGGTTTAACAATCCAATTTGTATCAAATTCAGTAGATTTTCCAGCTTTTGTAGATTTTTCAACAATATCAATTTGCAACCCTGATACACTTGGATACTTTGACTCTACCCAGATTTTGAAATCATCTGGATTTAATTCCATATTTAAGGGTAACCCAAATAATTGCCTGATTTTAGAATTTGCTGATAACAGTTCTAAAACTGAATATTTGATATTCTCGTCTTGTAATAACTTACGATAATTATCCACATCATTATCTTTCTTTCCTGACTTATTCGATTGACTCATTTCTGTAATCAAGTACTCATAATAATCACTATCAAAATATTTCAATCCAATTGGATAATTGTATGTTTTTTGATAGAAAAGATTCATGTTCACCCATAATGGTAGGAATATCAGTCGTTTTCTTAATTTCCCATCATTTTCAACTACTTCATCTTGAAACTTCTTATACTGTACCATAACATAAAACATCATGGTCAATGAGCTTGATGCGGCCATCAAGATAATAATTGTACGTATTGGAAGTCTGTTAGAATTTCTTATGGGGATAGTTTGAAAGTTGCTTGACCTATTGGAATTCAGAAGAGCTGATTTTATCACTTGATTGATTTTCTGTTGTCGATCATCATAGTAATTCCTAACTGGAATAATCTTTTTGGGACGGAATAATCCTCGATATGCTATCCTGGTTAGATTTCTTGTTAACATTTTGGTGAATATACGATAAAGCAAGTTGAAAAAAACAAAAAATAAGAAGAGAGTTATTAGGGGGCGCGATTAAAGATAGTCATTGGTGTATTTATTTTTGATCGTTTGAGCGTGTGGAGTTGTTATTTCGCACCGATTTTTCTACTCTTTTGCTATGGGTGCAAGCACCAAATTGTATCAGACTATGATCATGTATTTTTCTGGTTTATATTAAATAACTGTACTATACATTATTTAATCTTCCCAATCAGCCCAATCAATATTTTTGGACTCCCATTCTTCAATTTGTTTTAATAAATCTTGTTGTTCTTTCTCCTCTTGTTCTCGTCGTTTAGCCTCTTGTTCTGGCGTAAGTTTCTCCTCAAGTTGTTCTTTATGATTGTTTTTATTGTTATTATTATTGTCTGGGCGATGTTGAAGTTTACTGTTATTGTTTCTATTTTTATGATTGTCTCTAGTGCCATGTCTATTATCATCTCTATGTGAATGATTTCTGTCCCTTATGGTATTTGAATTATGTCCATGAGTATGATGATTATCTCTATCATGTCGTCTTGATTCAGTATGTCTTGGTTCGGTACGTCTTGAACCTGAGTCTTTACCTCCAAGATTCAACATATCTAGTCTCTTAGCTAATGGATTCGAATGATCTATCTCACCAGATGTGGATGTGGATGACGACGATGATGGTGGTGTAGGATATGTTGATCTCTGTGATCTCTTTGGTGATCGTTGTTCTCTTGGTCCCTTAGGTATATTCCTTGCTACATGTTTTGCACCAACTATCTCTTTATTGTTCTTCTTCTCATTTATTTCATGTTCCTTTTCTTCAATGTTGGCCCATTTGCTAACCAATGGTTCGGATGCTTTACTTGTTATTGGTTTATTCCATTTACTATCTTCAAGACTATTGGATTTATGATCATGACTTTTAGAATCTTGTTTGATTGCTTCTTGAACCAATAAATCATCGGTAGCCCATTTAGATACCAATCCTGACATTGATCTATGTATAGCTTGTAGTCGTTATAGTTGCAGTTTGTTTATTTAAATGAATAAGTTGGCTTGTTGTGGTTTCTCTCATCATTTTGAAGATTAATTTTTTTTTTCTTTTCTTCTTTCTATGCAGAGAAAATGAAGAAAAGAATTTTTTTTTCTTGAATCTTGATTAAAAACTTGCGAGTTCTTTTACAGAGTTGCAAAAAAGAATAAAACCTTAGATTCGAGATTAATGATTCTATAAGAGACCAAATTACGACAATGTGCAACAACAAAGAGTTATTCAAAGATAAAGAGTGTACATAAACTATTTGCAAGAAAGTTTCCATTGCCCTAGCATGAATTGTAACGTAGGTTATATGAATTTGTCTGTTAAAAAAGAAAAAAAATTGCGCTTTCACTTGAAATGTCTATCAAAAGAGATATGTCAAGACAACGGAATTAGGAGTTCTCTACGGAATTATAACTCTTAAAGTGACAAACCTTATTTAAATAATTCATTATACTCTAGAAAATAAAACCCCATTATGATTGTTATACTATTTGGAACAGTTATTATTACAACGCATTTCTGAGTTTCCTAAATTGTCACCAATATTTTACCCCTATTCATTGTAAAATTAACCTGAAATTGCCTTCGGCATAATCATCATCTACTAATTTAATTACCAATGCCTTACGAGGCTCAGAGTTCAGGCTCTCAATGAGTGGTGTACAAAGTAACAATACAGAAAAAAAAAATTGGTCGAACTTTGCACCGTGGATATTGAATTCGCAGTAACTACTACTGTAGCACAAGAAACTATTAACAAATTATCTATCTAGTTGAAGTCAAACATGCTTTATTAAACACTTCTAGAAGTATTGCATTTTTGGTAGTGTAATATGACCTTTATCATGTATACATACATTCCAGCATGAGTCAAATAGGGGTTACAATAGAAACAAAAACAACTTCTTTTATAACAAGACCAACAACAAAAGTTTGAACGCAATTTGATCTCTCCCAGATAAAGTATTTCGCAAATGCGCCTTTAGTTTTGATTCTTATCATCCATCATCATCCAAGAAAAAAATAATTTTTAGACAAACCATCGTAATATTTTACATTTTTCGAGTTTATTATTTTGGTAACGTTGTAATCATGATTATAATTTAACATCATTACATACCTTAACAAATCCTCTATCAAACGAGATCCATCATATAATGGTGGTTTCAAGTATTTTGTTGATATTTTTTCAAAAAATTACCTCGTGTTATCACCCATCGTCTCCGCGGCTCCAGTGGGGATTTTGACCTTGATGCACTACCAATTGATACAACACTAGCGGAATCATATCTTTACAGTTTTGTACTTCTATTGTTATCATTTCATCTTTAGGAACTTTTATTTTTTTTAGTTTCCTTCCTCCAAATATAAATACACTATTTCCAGTCTCTGTCAAAGGTGGGATTGATAAACATAATTAACCATTCTATTTAACATTCATTTAAATATTGACGATCTGATTATGTTATTGTGTCAAACTTCTCCTATTACAAGTACTTCCAATTCAATCCTTGAACAAGAAGCTATTGTTCCTACCCCAAGTACTGCAAGTTCATTAGGTTCTGGTAAAAAAGCCAGATCTAATAGTTTTGAAACCATTGCATCGAATCCAAAACGTACCCGAAATTCAATCCTTGAAGAAGCTGCTAAAAATAGTACTATAAATACTTTTACTCCTCCTTCTAGATCATCATTTTCTATTCCTAATCAATTAGATATCTCAATTGAAAAGGCAACTTTGAAAGATTATCGTAGAGTTGCCAAAACTTTATTACTTGCATTTGAAGATGATCCTTTTACAAATTTCATTCTTAATACCACTAAATATAATAAATCAACTACTTCTGAAGCTACTTATAAAAAGAAGAAATTAGATTTAATGTTGTCATATTTTGAATATTCTGCTTATGATTGTTTATCTTCAGATGGTACTGTTTTTATCATCAAAGATAATAGTTTTGAACAATCTTTGAATGATTTTGATATTAAAAGTACCGATAAGTTTCCATTTTTGGGTGTTGCATTATGGAATCAAATATATGGTCAAAAAGTTAGTGATTCAAGTTCAGGTTCTGATTCTGATTATGATGATGAAGATTATTTTGCTTCTGAAGCATCAATTTTTAGTAAATCTTTACTTAAATTCAATCTAAAAGCAGTTAAAGGTCGTTGTCGTTTTAAGGTCTTTAAGGATAAACTACCTTATTTAGTTAAAGTTAGAAATGAAGTACTTATTAGTCAAGTATTATGTCGTGAAGATGATGATCATCATTTCCCATGTGATTTAGATATTTGGTATCTTGGTGATATTGCAACTTTACCATCAATGAGAGGTAAAGGATTAGGTAAAATTTTGATGAATTATGCTAGAGATCAATTTTTTTTGGAAAATAAAAAATCTTATATGTATTTGGAAAGTTCCAATCCTATGAATAGGCAATTTTATTTAAAAATGGGTTATACTTTAATGAAAAGTTACTCAATTAGAGATAATAAGTATGTTGATCTGGAAAAAGTGTTGCGACTAGATCCTAAAAATAAAGCTGTAAATATGGATGCTATGTTATATCATCCTTAATTGAATTAAAGTAACCAGATTGCACCGTTAGAAACTTTAAGTTTTAAATTATTGTTTTCTTTGTTTTGTTTTGTTTTATTTTATTAGCATGCAGGTTAGTTTATAATCTACCTGTTCCCTTTTTTTATATATATAAATATACTGAAATACTTTCTATCTAGTAGAGAATAAAATATGATTATTGTTCCTTTGTAATTTGTAGTACATATTGATTCTGCAAACATATATAATATTTATATGACTACGGTTGTTACATATTTAGCACATGTTACCATTAATATAATTACTTTTCAGTAATCCTGGCCAAAAAACTTGTTTCTCTTACATCATTTAATGTTATCGTAAGAATCTGTTGAAATAACACACAAATAATGTTCCGTGCGTGTATTTATCAAAATGGGTGGAAACCACCAAAGAGTATAAAAAACAGGCACAATACATGAAATAATGATAACATGTATGGTTTTGAGAGTCAATGAATTGAATGGAAAAACAAATTAATTGTTAAAGCAGAATTGTAAGAGTCTGTAAGAATATCCAAAGGAGAGAGGTCCATTTAGAATTACCGAAATAATGGATAAAGATCATACATTAACAACTTAGGATAATATTCCTAAAGAAATTTAACTCAAGATATAGCTGGGCAAACATGGGGGTATAAAACAAATCAAAATACCATCCAAAACTGAGCCAAATAATCAACATACCACCCGACAAATAAAAAATAGGAATAATTAGAATTATAATTAAATCTATTCAAAAGTTATATATTCCCCTGTACTTTACGACTCTTAATATGAATGAACAAAAATTTTAAACTATTGATTAGATTAAATAGAATCACTAGAAACTTTTAAATTATTGGTTTAAAAAAACACATCATATTCAGATATGTTTGTATCAGTCTTAATCCCAATTTTTTTTTTTTTACAATTCTTCAAGGGTTGATAAATCCAATCTAGTATGTGTATTTTTTTTTCAATTATTTAATCTATAATGGTCTTAAAGAACTATGTGAATACAGTGAAAGAAAATTCTTGAAATTATGAGTTAATTTATGACTTGTTTTATCAGCATCATTTTGAACTTTTCCCGATTTGAAATGAAGATTATTGTTATTTTTAAAATGGTTATGATTTGTAACAACAACAGTAGTAGTAGTAACAGCAGTAGGAGAACTCATTAGATTATTTTAATTTGATTGTATTGGTATGAATAGATAAAAAAACTTTATAAGCGTTTAATTAATTAACTTAATTGTATACATATAATCTGTTTAATTCTATTAGCAATTGGTTCTCTATTTATATTATATTCGAGATGATAATGATGATTATATTTGATTAATATCCGAATGGAAATACCCACAAAAGAAAAAAAAAAAAAAGATAATTCCGATATAATGGTACATCAGGATGTACAATTTCCGGGAAAATAATTCATCATTAACATTCTGTCAAGAGACCCTGCAAGTGTACTTGTTTATGATATAAAGTTGTTTTGCTGTGTATAATTATTTTGAAATTGAGAAACTTGCCACCATTAGTATAATTTGGGTGATTTCCGGTAGTGACATCATTATTATCGGAGAACCCTTCCCACTAATTAGTATAGGCTGTAGAAAATTAAGACATGTTTTCCATTCAAATTTTATGAATTGAAATTGTTCGTTGCGTAATATTCTAAATGTGCTCTACAATCAGCAATATTTTATAATAATGCCCATCTACCATATTGTATTCTTAATATAAAAAATATAAAAAAATTAAAGTTATCATAAAGATGACAAAATTTGGATTTATATTATTTTCTTTCAAGTCCACAGTCATATCAATACCATTAATATTATCAACTTGTTCTTCTTCAACATGACTAACTTGTTCTTCTTCAACATGATTAACTTGTTCTTCTTCAACATGATTAACTTGTTCTTCTTCAACATGATTAACTTGTTCTTCTTCAACATCAGTAATATCTATTTCTTCCTTGTTTTCATATTCTTTATCCATTTTTGATAACACTTCGTTTCCCGTAAATATAAATCTATTATTTTTAATGTTACTTTCTAATTGTTCCACAATTGGTGTTGTTTCTGTTGACCAATTTAAATTCAAATTTAAATTTTCTTCATTGGCCATAAGTTTCAATTCTTGTAATACCAATTCATCATCATCAAAATTTGTTAAAAATGAAAAGACCTGCTTATCATCATTTTTTAATTCCATAGTTATATTAGAATGAAATTTTTTTCTATAATTAACCAAATAAGTATTAAAATTTAATACTTCATCACGAATATTTGAAATTCGATCATAAATATTTTCATTACTTTTATTTAAATTTTTCAATTCTTCCATATCTAAACTATTTTTCCGTTTAATTTCTTTCAAATCAATTTCTAATAAACTATATTGTTTATTTAATTTGGTATGTAAAATTTCCAATTCCATTAATGCTGATTTTAAATTTGGTTTAACCCAATTAATTATTTCATTTCGTTGTTGTTGTTGTTGTTGTTGTTGTTGTTGTTGTTGATTATAATCTTCTATATCTTCTCGTAGTGGAGAATTTTGATTCATTTCCATTAAAGTGGCAGTTTCATCATAATCATAATCATATTCATATTCAAAATCATTTTCTTCTGATACAATCTCATCATTTGTAGAAATATTCATAATTTCATAATCATTTAAAAATGATGAATCTTGATTAATTCTTGTGATTTTATCTTTAGTATTTAAAATCTTCATATCTTTTAAACTTGAACATAAAATATTAAATGCATGTTGTTTATCAACTCTTTTTAAAAATTCACTTTGTTCAACAATTCTAGATTTAATTAAAAAATCATTTGATAAAAAACATGAATCAATACATGTTGAATTCATCAATTCAATTTCAATATATTTTAATAATCGAAATAAATCATGTATTGGTATTGTATCTTCATTGGTAATTAATGACCATATATGATCAAATATTGAAACTTTTGATTGTGATTGTGATGGCAATGATGATTGTCGTGGTTGTTGTTGTGATTCTGGAGTTGAAGTAGTTATGTAAAAATCATCTAAATTATATGATAATCTGTTGGGTGTTTTTGGAATATTTGATATACTTGGAATCTGACTCTTTCGAGGTGTAACTGGATGTGAACAACCAATATTCATGTATTTGAATAATATTAAATATTAAATATTAGATATACTGTAAATCAATCTAATTGAAGATCTTATAATAAAACAAAACAAAAAACAAAAAAAAAAAGAAAAAAGTGTCAAATTAAAATTATTCTTGTTGGTAAATTATAAATGTAGATTTCTTATACTTTACTAAAAAAAACAAATGTAACAAATTGAGGAGTTGAAAAAAGGGAATGACTTTATTAAGTGTATGTAATTTCTTTTATGGAAAATATAACTTGAATTGTACAAATACTGTATACGATATATATATAAGTATATGTATATGTAAATGTATAAGTTCTCCTCTGTTTTAATTTATTTGAAGTATAAAATTGATTTACACATTAAAAAAAAAATGTATTCTTTTTTTTTTTTTTAAGTAAAAAATGAAAGATCAATATAAAATGTGTAAAGTTTAAATCTAACTGCGGCTTTTTGATTCTCTTTATTTTGTTATTGTTTTTACCTTTTTTGCACGACTTGAAATTTCTTAATTTGGGATAATACTGTACGATTGAATTCTAGATCCAGTTGGTATACACATGTATACTGTATAAATGATAGACGATGGTAAAGAGTAACTTGGTGTACCTTTCTAGAGATCCAATTTTAAGAATACTGTAAAGCAAGACATTGAATAATAATAATAATAAAGAAAAAGAAAACATTATTCAAATCAATATAAGAGAAATATATGATCAGTAAAAAATAAATCTAACCAGGTAACCCTCTCCTTCACAATTAGTTTTTTTTTTTCCAGTATCAATAATTAAACTCTTAATATTCCTATTATAACAGATTCAATTAAATAATCTCTCTTTATATTTATACATTCTTCTTTTAATTTTTTTTCCTGTTTTATATATATATATCATTTCTATAATTAATTCTTTTGTTTCTTATTTTTCTTATCCAGACTATCTTCTTCTTCATTATCTTCATCTTGATTATCATCTTGATTATCATCTTGATTATCATCATTATTACTATATCCATCAATAAATTTCAATACTTCATCACGTAATTTTAAATTATCAACAATAATAACAACCAAACCATCACTTCCAACTTCATATTTAATATGAGATTCATTAGGCATAGCTATATTTAAATCAAATTTATCAAAAAAAAAATCCATTTGTTTAAAACTTGTTATTGAATCAATTAATCTTTCTTCCATTTCATTTAATTCTTTATCTTTTGGATGTGGATGATCTATCACAAGAATTATTCTTAATGGGTTATCTAAATCTTCTTGATCATGATCTTGATCATGATGATCTTGTTCATGATTTAGTATTGGATCATTATTATTTGTTTCTATATCTGACATGATTAATGATATTTCTTAATCTTTTGTTGAAGAATAAGTATGAATGTTTAATGATTAATATTAATGGTTTTACTAATGTCAAGATAATTTTTTTTTTTTTTTTTTGCTTTTTCTCATCGTGGAATTTTTTTTTTTTCTTCTTCTCTTTCCCTTTTAGTCCCCCTTGATGGAATAGTAATCTGTCACATATACACACACACACACACACACATTTACTGAATCATTATAGATGTATAATTTGCAACTTTAATTAACAAAATTATTGCAAACAAAAAGTATTATAAAAGAATTAATATATTTGGATAAGTTTCTTCATTTGGAGTAGAAACCACATCATAAATAATCTATAGAAGAATAAGAATACATATACATAAAAAAACAAAAAAATATCTGAATTTTTATTATATATATATATATATATATGGGTGAAAATAAAACACATCGATCGTCACTTACAAAGAATAACATACAACAAGGGATTCCCACCTTGAATTATATATTACTCTTGTTTTTTTGAGAAGGGCCATTATCAAGTTGTAACAAAGTATTCAAAACAATAAATAGAGTAATTTTCTTTTATTACAACTTATTGGCTAGTTAAGCTTCCCATTGTTTAAATTGGTTAATCAAACCATTAGTAGAAGCATCATGAGTAGCAACTGGAGTTTTATCATTCAATTCATTACCAATGACTTTAGCCAAAACTTTACCCAATTCAACACCCCATTGATCAAAAGAGTTAATGTTCCAAATAGCACCTTCAGTAAAAGTAACATGTTCATAATAAGCAATTAAAGAACCTAAAGCAGCTGGAGTAATTTTTTGAGCTAAAATAGAAGTAGTTGGTCTATTACCAGAAAATTCTTTATGTGGAACTAAACCACCAGTAGCACCTTCAGCTTTAACTTTAGCTTCATCTTTACCAACCATTAAAGCTTCAGATTGAGCAAAAAAATTAGAAGCCAACATTTTTTGATGTAAATTATTTTCAATTGGATTATGAGATTGAGCAGCCAAAATAAAATCAGATGGAATTAATTTAGTACCTTGATGAACCAATTGGAAAAAAGAATGTTGAGCATTAGTAGCTGGTTCACCAAATAAAATAGTACCGGTTTGATAATTGGTGAAAACATTAGCTCTTGTAACGGATTTACCATTAGATTCCATAGATAATTGTTGTAAATAAGCTGGGAATCTATGTAAATATTGATCAAATGGAACAACCAAATGAGTTTGAGCACCAAAGAAATTATTATACCAAACAGATAATAAACCACCAATAACTGGGATATTTTTTTCTAATGGAGCAGTTAAAAAATGTTGATCCATTGCTTCAGCACCTTTTAAAAAATTATTGAAATTTTCAAAACCAATATAAATAGCAACTGATAAACCAATAGCTGACCAAACAGAATAACGACCACCAACCCAACTTTCAAAACCAAACATATTTTTAACATCAATACCAAATTTTGCAACTTCTTTTTCATTAGTTGATAAAGCAGCAAAATGTTTAGCAATATGTTTTGGATCTTTAGCAGTAGCCAAGAACCAGTTCTTAGCAGAAGTAGCATTAGTGATAGTTTCAGCAGTAGTAAAAGTTTTAGAAGCAATTAAAAATAAAGTAGTTTCTGGATTCAAATTTTTCAAAGTTTCAGCAGTATGAGTACCATCAATATTTGAAACAAAATGAACATTTAAACCTGGTTTACTATAAGCTTTCAAGGCTTCAGTAACCATAACTGGACCCAAATCAGAACCACCAATACCAACATTAACAACATCAGTAATAGCTTTACCAGTATAACCAGTCCAAGAACCATCTCTAACAGAATCAGAAAATTCCTTCATGTGTTGTAAAACATCATCAACTTCTTTAGCAGTATCTTTACCATCAACTGGCATTTTTCTTAAAGCACGGTTTCTTAAAGCAACATGATAAACGGCTCTATCTTCAGTAGTATTGATATGATCACCAGCAAACATATCATCTCTTAATTTTTCAACATTAGCTTCTTTAGCTAAAGTAATCAATTGATTTAAAATTTCTTTATTAATTAAATTTTTGGAAAAATCAAATAAAATTTTAGAATCATCATAATTATTATAGATCCAAGAGAATTCTTCAAATCTATTTTTATCATTAGCAAAAGCATCTCTAACACTGAATTTTTCACCAACAGTTTTGTAAGTTTCTTCCAATTTTTTCCATTCAGGTAATTCTGAAGCTAATTTAAATGTAGACATTGTTAAAAATGATGATGTTTGTTTGTTTGTTTGTTTATATATGAAATTGAATATAGATAATAAATCAATTGAGTTGATATTATTAAAATCTAACGGTTGATATATTAAACTAAGAATAAAAGAATTAAATTAAATTAAATTAAAAAAAAAAAAATTTTTTTTTGGGAAATCAGAAGGGGAGTGGTGTGGTATAAATGTAAATATATTAAGGGGAGTAAAGAAATTGAAATTAAATTTACAGAGAAAAAAGAATGTAGTGGTTTGTGTACTTTAATAAAAATTTCATCAACTAAAGGATAAAACAAAATTATAAGACAAATAGCAAAATGAAAATGAAAAAAAGTCAATGGATCAGTCGGTACCGGAAATTAACAATTGCTACTTACAGTACAAACCACCTACTACCTTCTACCTTCACCTCCTTCCTCCTCCCCCGGAATTAATAAAGTATATCAATGTTTAAAATTCCTATAAGTAGAGTTTGTTCTTCTTTTTTTGTAAAATATTATTAATAATTAACATTGACTAAATAATTATTAATTTCTTTATTAAAGTTTTCTTTTTCTCTGATTTGGCAATTCCGAAAATTAACTACACAATATCCTGCACAATGCTTGGTCGGATTGACGTCGACCATTTTTTTTGATTTTTTTGATTTTTAGTTCATCAGAGTTGCCCCCACGATAACATCCGGTTGGAATTGAACTTGTGTGTGCATTTAACATACAACGACACAACCAATTGCCCTTTAATGAATGAATGAAAAATTGAATACTAAAGAAGATAATAAAGTTTTTTTTTTTTTGTAATTATAAAAAATTATTTCTATACATATACTGTAAATGTATTTGCATTTAAGATGAGCTTTGCCACGTTAAAAGTAAATGACATCAGAAGACGACACAACTTTAATGATAATTTTTTCTTCTTCTTCTTCTTTTTCTTCACTGAATAAAAATTCAATTATTTTTTTTTTTTATTCTTTGTCCTCGCCTCGTCCCATCAGTTGATTTTTAATTTCTGGGAGAAAAAAAAAAATCTAATTGTAAAAAAACATAAAATGTCACATTATTAGAATATACAATCTAAGTACTAAGAGATGAAAACCTATACAGTTTAACCGGAAATACAACGGTTAAATTGTATTCCTTCAAATATAGACACATTGAAATAACTAATTTAATTCAAGTTTGTAATTGTATAAAATTAGGAGTTACAAGTATTTAACTCCATTAAATAACACAAATTTGAATATAACAAAAAATTCATAGACCATCCAGGGGGGGGGGGTTTGGCAATACCAAAATCTGCAAAAAGTTTATGTATTTGTGAAGTTCTTGCAATGTAAATTCTTTAAATGATGAATTACTAGTTATTATTATACAAGACTCAAATTGTCGTTTTTTTATTTTGGGGAAGAGGAGGTCTAAACTGTGAAAAAATAATTGTCAATGATTATTCCATAGTTGTTGTTAATGTTGTTTAATCATTATATATAACGTAATCAATAGGTGAATAAACTCTTTTCTGAGAAGTTCATCAACTATCAAGAATTATATACATAATAACAATACTTCTGATTTTTAAATCAATTCATCTCGGAATTTAAACTGGGGGAGAATGGGGGAGTACAGAGTATCCATTTTTTTTTTTTTTTTGCAACTTCACAAAATTGAGTACAAACAAAAGATCTTCGGAAAAATTTGACGGTTTTATTATGCATAGAAAAAAAGAAATTGATCCTTAAGATAATGACAGAAATTTAAACAAACCTCAACCACAACAACAACTATTATTCATGTTACACTTAAGATCAATATCGGGGTTAGTATCTCTAAATGAGTTACTGATGATTCATTGGTTCAACAAGCAATCAATCAAGATTCTAAAAGTCATGATCATAAATTAAATAGTCTTGAAGATAGTAAATGGAATAAACCAATAACAAGTAAAGCATCCGAACCATTGGTAAGTAAATGGGCCAACGTTGAAGAAGAAAAAAAAGAAGACAAAGTAGATGAGAAGAAGAACAATAAAGGGATAATTGATACAAAACGTGTAACAAAGAATATACCTAAGGGACCAAGAGAACAACGATCACCAAAGAGATCCCAGAGATCAACATATCCTACACCGTCATCATCGTCATCTACATCCGCATCTGGTGAAATAGATCATTCAAATCCATTAGCTAAGAGACTAGATATGTTGAATCTTGGAGGTAAAGACTCAGGTTCAAGACGTACCGAACCAAGACATACCGAATCAAGACGACATGATAGAGATAATCATCATACTCATGGACATAATTCAAATACCATAAGGGACAGAAATCATTCACATAAAGATGATAATAGACATAACACTAGAGACAATCATAAAAATAGAAACAATAACAGTAAGCTTCAACATCGCCCAGACAATAACAATAACAACAATCATAAAGAACAACTTGAGGAGAAACTTACACCAGAACAAGAGGAGAAAGAACAACAAGATTTATTAAAACAAATTGAAGAATGGCAGTCCCAAACATATTATTCGGGAAGATTAGACATGTAATTATATTTATATATGTGTATTATATGTCTATAATTTTTTTTTTTTTTGTTTCAAATTTTGCAACAATTCTTTATGAAATTTGTAATTTCATGATATTTAAGTGAATTTTTAACACGCTTTATTGTTGGTATTTAATTTAATCTAATTCAATAAATGTAATTTACTGGTTTTTGTTGGTATAGTACTATTTTTAGTATAAAATATTCTACATAACTATATAGTATATAATTAAGGTTCTTAAATAAGGAGAACATAAATCTTAATAGTGCAATTAATCTCCACATTGAAAAACAAAAAAACTAAAGAATTCTCTACAGTATCTCCCCAAATTGTAGGTACCTACACTACCACCATTACAAACAAACTATACATAAATGTACAAAGTACAAAATACTGTTACACATGGGTAATAATTTTTTTTTTTTTTTTTTTTGATAATCTTTTATTTATGGATGTTTAATGAATAACTCTATAATCATGATTTATATTAATGATAAATATAAAGTTCTTGATTTATTTTATTTTTAGATATATAGTAAGATTTAAGTTGACATTACTACCTTAATTCTGCCGTGTGGATGTATATATTTTTTAAATCCAAAGGAGTGTAGACTTAAAAAAGAATAAATGAAAATTTTTTTCCCTTTTTGCCCTTTTTTTGCAATCTTTAAAAAAAAAAGTTTGACAGGGCTTGAATTACAGGAGAGATGTAGTGTAAGATTGTGATGGGGGAAAGGGGGCTAGGTAGGTAAGTACAGTAGATAAGTTATTTTTAGAAATTAATTAATGAGAGTTACAATACGATGTGTGTAATAAGGGTAATAATAATTGGGTTTATTCTTAGATACATGTAAACTTATCCATATATATGTTAATAAAATTAAACTACAAAACGCCTTGGGTAATTGATTACAATATATGTGGAAAATTTACATTTATATATATCAAAATAGATTGATTTTGTGGGAGAAATCAAAAAAGAATTGGTTAATGATGATTGCGATATAATAATAATAAAAAAATTTTATGATACTTATACGAAAGGGTGAGAGATTAAATGGTTAACTATAAAGAGAGAAATACAATTTAGATATAATTGGTTTGAGATTAAAATTTTGATGCTTGAAGTAAGAATGGAAAGAATGAATGAAAAAAAATTGAGGTCACGGTTAAATGATTCATAAATATTTCGGCCCGTCTATCAAAAAAAAAAAAAAAAAAGAATTCTAAATACGTCGTGCGCCGCGCGGAAATAAAAGTAAAAACAAAGCAAAATTGAAGGGAAGAAGGGAGGGGGGCGGGCGAGTAAAAGTGAGAGTTAGAGCGAGAGAGAGAGAGCGAAATAAATTGAAGCGTGTAGATAACTAACATTTACACTTACACGTATTACAAAATTGAATTTTAAAAAAGGAGATACAGAAGAAGAACAACTAAAAATATGAATTGTAGTGAAAATTTAAAACTAAAACTAAAACTAAAAAAAAAAAATTTCAATCCCGCCTTAATAAATTAACAAAATACAAATACATACAGTGGGCGGACAAAAGTCTCCAGCGAGAAAATTGCAAATGTAAACAAACCATTTTTTCGTTTTTTGCGCAGAGATTTTATTGGCTCCTCAAATTTTGAAATGCCATTTTTTATCGGAAATTAAATATTTTCTGTTTCCGGACTTTTACGATCCGGTATATTTTTATTTTTTAATGAATTCATTTTTTATCTTAATATACAGTACAAACAATAAAAACTATACAAACCATGTAAAGAAAGAGCCATAGGGTCAAATAATATCCATATCTACCTCTTCAGAAGAAGTGTCACCATTTCTTGTATATTTTTTTTTTTTGAAAAAATTTTGCAAAAAGCTTAGACGAAAAATTAAAAAACTAGATACATTTTATGATTTTGCAAATTAATTTGAGTACCTTGATACTCATTTCCACCTGTGAATGGTGGTTTCGGTGTTCACACTACTCTCTTGGTCTAGTTTTACTTTATCAAATTTGACCCACGCACTACCTATACCAGTAATAAAATCTCTGCGCAAGAAGCGAAAAAACGGTTTGTTTACATTTGCAATTTTCTCGCTGGAGACTTTTGTCCGCCCACTGTATATAAGAACGTGAATAGTGAAAGAGAACATCAGTAACAACAACTTTTTCCAATTAATTAATTAATCAAATCAAAACCAAACAAAAAAAGAAAGTAAAAATTTTACAACAAGAAAAAAAAATATCAACAACAATTTTTTTTTTACTTTACAAAATACAATTAACTCAAAAAGAAGAACAAGAAGAACAAGAACAAGAAGAAGAAAAAGCAAAGGAAAAAAAAAAAAAAAAAAAAAACTTTACACATCTTTTTGCTATATATCCTTTTTTTCCTTTCTTTATATTAATATTAATATTCTTATACATTTTTATATATATATATATCTTTTTTTATCCAATTATTCATAATCTTATAATCATTATTATCATCAGTTAATTAATTATAATGGGTTCTCAAAGTTCAAAATCTTCAAAATCTTCAAGTTCATCATTACCCCAAATTCAACGTTCTGATACCACAGCTTCCACAAGTTCAGTTAAATCTTCACGATCAATATTATCATCAAGGCTGACCAAATCATCCCTGAAGAATAATAATAATAATAACAACACTAATACCAATACCAATAGTAATGACAATAATAATGATATCAATTATAATAATAAAAGACCTTCATTTTCAAGAAATGGTACATCTGATAGTCTTTCAGTACCAAATAATTCTATTCAACATGATATAAATGGTAATAATAATAATGGAAATGGAAATGGTAATAGTTTTCCTAGTTCTCCAATATCCAATTCATTCAATGGAACTCATTCTATTTCTCGTACATCAACTAATCATTCAATGACTCATTCAATTATGTCAACAACTTCACAAACTTCAATTCTAAATAGATCATCATCATTTTCACAACAACAAGAAGATCAACTTGGACAAGGGCAGGGACAAGGACAAAAACAAGGACAAGGACAGGGACAAGAAAATCAATTTGAAGAAAAACCAAATAATTTAGAAAAATATTCAACTTCAACATCATCAATAACAAATAGTTCACAAATTGATATATGGATAGATAAATTAATTAATGCAGCTTATGTTAAACGAACTAAAAATGTATGTTTAAAAAATTCTGAAATTGAAATTATTTGTTCATCAGTAAGAGAAATTTTTTTAAGTCAACCTTCATTATTAGAATTATCTCCACCTGTTAAAGTTGTTGGTGATGTTCATGGTCAATATTTAGATTTAATTCGTATTTTTTCAAAATGTGGATTTCCACCAAAGACAAATTATTTATTTTTAGGAGATTATGTTGATAGAGGTAAACAATCTTTAGAAACAATATTATTATTATTATGTTATAAAATTAAATATCCTGAAAATTTTTTTTTATTAAGAGGTAATCATGAATGTGCAAATGTTACAAGAGTTTATGGATTTTATGATGAATGTAAAAGAAGATGTAATATTAAAACTTGGAAATTATTTATTGATACTTTTAATACTTTACCAATTGCTGCAATTGTTGCTGGAAAAATTTTTTGTGTTCATGGTGGTTTATCTCCAGTATTAAATTCAATGGATGAAATTAGAAATATTGCAAGACCAACTGATGTACCAGATTTTGGTTTATTAAATGATTTATTATGGTCTGATCCTGCTGATACAATAAATGAATGGGAAGATAATGAAAGAGGTGTATCATATGTTTTTTCAAAAGTTGCAATAAATAAATTTTTAAGTAAATTTAATTTTGATTTAGTTTGTCGAGCTCATATGGTTGTTGAAGATGGTTATGAATTTTTTAATGATAGAACTTTAGTTACAGTTTTTTCTGCTCCAAATTATTGTGGAGAATTTGATAATTGGGGGGCTGTAATGGGAGTACTGGAGGATTTATTATGTTCATTTGAATTATTAGATCCTTTAGATAGTGTTGCTTTAAAACAAGTTATGAAAAAACAAAAACAAGAAAGAAAACTTCAAAAATCTATTGAATCATGAAATTAATCTTAAAGAACTTTAATAGGCAACAGATAAAGTGTTTAACTATATAAAAGGTTGAACTTTAAGAGCCAGTAGATAAAAGGGATTTATTTTTCAATTTTTTTTTTTTTTTTCATTCATTCACCAATTATTCACATGTAGTTATTTTATATACAAGTATATACAGAGTATATATATATATATTCAATTATTCAGTTAAATTAATCACGTGAATGAATTTTCAAGATCACGTGTGGAAAAAAAAGAAAAAAAAACACAATATTTTGTACAACCAAAAAAAAAAAAAAAAAAAATATCAATATCAATATCAAGAATTAATAAATCATATAATGCCAGATTCAACAACAACAACATCATCATATCCATTAACTAATTATTATTTTTATTAAAAACAGAAAATTTAAATCCATTAATTGATGCAATAAATCAAATAACTGATGGAATTACAAATAATCAAATTATAATTGATTCATTATCAACAACAATAATTAATGAAAATTCAAGAATTTTAAATAATGAAAAATTTAAAATAAATGATCCATTACATTATTTACTTGAACAAAAATATAATCTACTGAAACCAAACCAAAATCAAAATCAAAACTGGAACTAGATCTGGAACTAGAACTAGAACTGGATTGATTGATGATGATGAAAATTTAAAAGAATATAAAGAAAATCTATTAAATGATATTAAACAATTAAAATTAATTCAATTACAAAAAAATTAAAAATAAAGAATTTTATAAAATTTTAAATCAATATAATGATGAAATTATTAATTTATTATTACCTGGATTAAGAAAATTAATTAATAATTTATTAATTAATCAAAATTTATTAATTAAATTATTATATGATAAAAAAAATCATATTGTATTAAATCAAATTTATAATGATTATTTAAAATATGTTGAATTTATTTGGAAAATATTTGATAATCTTAAAATATTATGTGAATCAATGAGTTAAGTATCATATATATATATATACTATTTGAAAATTGAAGGATGGAGTAAGTGTCGAAAATCTAATGTCATAAAAGAGTATATACAAAGAAATCAAAGAAAATGTCGTTTTCATTACGCGTATGGTTTTTGTTCTTTAATTTAATTCTTTACATTAATATACTGAGTTTGAATTAGGAGTAGTTTATTCATTTTTGTGGGAAATGACTGTATGTATATGAAAGTGTTTATAATAGTTTAGTTTTAAATATAACATGAACATGTACTATACATTACTGTATAAATTATAATACGACATTAATTTAGGCTACACTTTTTTAACACAAATTAATGATATGTAAATTTACATAATGAATCAAAATAGAAAATACAAAAAACTTAACATAATTTAATTTAAAACTAAAGTATACTTAAAGACTAAGCCTTTAATTTTTGGTTATTTGCGTAATAGGGCAAAAAAATCATAAACTACTTTTAATAGTAGAAAAAAAATGGGGACCCCGAAATAGAATACACAAAAACCAATAATTTATGATTGATTGATGACAAATTATTCGGTTTTAATTACTTTAACACCGACTAATTAAATTAAAAAATTTTATTTAAACAAGAAAATATTTTCCAATTTAGATTAAGAAGATCTACTGTACATTATACTAAATAACGGATTTTTAATCTTGAATTCCTTATTGTTTGTACCCTTTTTCCCTCTCCCCCTGATAATAGTTTTGTTTTGTTATACTTTGTATATTGTACATGTAAGTTACTCTTCTATACAATTTTACAATAAATACACACAGATTGTGTATAATATTCAAATTAATCAAATGCCAAGGGTTATAGTATATGTGTGTTATAATCCAAATCTACCTCATTGGTCATTACTTAAGATAGGATAATTTTACTGTAAAATGATAAATCTTGAATAACAACAAAAAAATTATTTTTTTTTACTTTCAATTTTGTCATAGAAATCACTTTGGTGAGGTTATATTATTATTATTCATTTGCATTCTTCTTAGACAGTGTCTCTCTAACACTACATGTTGGTTTCATAAATTTCCAGGGGGTTCTTATTAATGTACTATAGAAGTTTACAAAATCATCAAAATGTTTACATTTTATTCATGCCATTTTAAATATATATACATGTATTTGAGTATATATCGTCTAAATAAGTAAATAAGTAAATAAATAAATAAACCGGATTTATTGATTATTGATGAGATCATGTACATATATATATATACATTGTTCAAGAAAATTTTTATTGGTTGTAAATAACGATATTGGTAATATCATTTACATGTAAAAAAGAAAACAGTTTGCATAATTTTTTTAGGTTATCATCATAATCATCGCATCGCATCGCATCACGTATTCACAAAAAAACCACATACTGTACACAATTCCAATTTTAATTAAAAAAAACATTAGCGGCTTTTAAAAAACACATTATATGTAGATTTTAATTCCTTTAATTATTTAAAGATCGGATGATTTAACTGTATTTAGTCCTATATACCAGCTGTTTCATTTTTTTTTCCCTACAAATTCTTTATTTTTATATATATATATATCTTTAACATGGTGCTGTACATTTACTTGAAAATTGAACTAAGAATATATTATTAATACGTTAAACATAATTCCAAAGACGCGCGGATAATGCCAAATTAGCAAAATAAAATGGAGAAATGGAGAACCTGACGACATTTCTATTTGGGTATTTTTTTTTTTTTGAAATTAATACATTCATGTATGAATGTAAAGAAAGAGGATTTGTACATACAGTACAATAACCACTGTATATATAACTAATCATCATTACATATAAGACACAATTAAAATTTTTGAAATTCAAATGTGCCTTAAAAAAAAAAAAAAAACAGAAATAATTTTTTTTTTTTTTTGTTACATCCCTGTAACTATATACAGTACAGGAGATATATTTATCGTGTATTCACCAAATTATTTTTGGTACTGTACTCTCCTGCGTTAACCCAAATAAAATTATTGACCAAAAAAAAAAAAAAAAAAGGGGAAAGGGAAAATATCATCTTCATCATCATCATCATCATCATCATTTCGATCATTTCATCAATCATCAAGTTTTTTTTCACTTTTTCATCAGTATTTTTTTTTTTTTGATGAAAGAGGATATCATTAATTTATATAGTTAATTTAATACGCGTAATTGAAAAAAAAAAAAAAATCAAAGAGACTAATAATGGAACTTCCCTTTTTTTAAATGTAAAATTCACGATGAGATGTATATAAAAATTTTATTTTATTCTTTGAATTTTCAAGGATATTCATTTAACAAAGAAAACCAAACAAGAAAAATGTAAATGATTTTATATAACTGTACATGTATAATTCTTCTTCTCTTCTTCTTCTTCTTCTTCTTCTTATTCTTTTGTCTTCTTTCTTATTATATAGAGAATATGGACTTGTTTGGAAGGCAGAAGTGAAGAGAAGAGAAAAGGACTATTTTTTTTTTTTATTATTTTCTCAAAGAAGATCTTCATTATATCTGAACACTTTGTAATTTAAATTAATTTTGTGTATTTATGAATTATTACATTGGAGATCTTTTTTTTTTTTTTTTGCTAAATTGAAAATTATACTATGAAACATTACATTTATACCGGTTCTCTTAATAAATCTGAGGATTGATATTACATATTATGTACTATGAACTATATTTATAAATTATAGAATTCTATTCAAAATTTCATATTTAATCCTATTCAAGAGATGAAATTATCAATTTTTACATCTTTTGTTGTTTGCTTTATGGAATTATGTGTGTACAGATATTCATCCACCAAAAATAGCAACTTCCATATATCTCCCATTAAAATTTTTTTTTTTAAAAAAATTGAATTAAATATTAATTAATAAATACATAGATACATAGAAACATACATATGATAATTACCTATATTCATAAAGAAGATAATAGAGAAACGGAAATAATTCACACATTCAGTTAACTAATCCTTAAACGAATGGTATAAATATTTTTGTTTCTTGTTTATTTTATTCCTCTTTTATTGAAACTGCTTCATTTGGTGTTGGTGAAATTAAATTATTAATTGTAGGTTTTTTTGAAATATGTGATGACGATGATGATGTAGAGGAAGAAACAGTAATTGAAGGAAGTGCTTGATCTTTCTTTAATACAACAGTATGAGTATGTAATGTGTCATTTGAATGTTCTGATTTAATCGAAGGTGTAGATGTTCTCATACTTTCATCAATAATTTCTGTAGATGTAGAATAATTGTTACTATTGTTTGTATCACCATTATTTTCTAATTGTTCATCTTCTCGTTCTTCTTCTTCTTCCTTATCAATCATCATAGAATCATCATCATCACAATCTCTTTTATTCTCATCATCATTCAATACTCCCTTTAACCAATTACTCTTAACTTCCTTATTGGAATAAACCAGTATTGAATCACTCAATCCTGAACTTTGTCTTTCATGAAATGATTTATTATATCCTGTTGAATTACCACTGGAACCTCCACCCCAATTTGGGTGAGGTAGATTATTCACTGATGGTAAACTGTTTGTGGTATTATTGGTCCAATTTGATGAAGGACTAATAATGGAAAAATGTTGTGACATTGGTGATTTCATCGATACCGATGATGTAGTAATTGTAGATGACCTTGGATTACTACTACTACTTCCTCCTCCTCCTCCTCCTCCAATACCAACACTAGTGTTGTTATTATTATTATTATTATTCAAACTATTATATCCGACACTTTTATTGCTTCCTTGATTAAATGATTGTTGAAATAATGGAGATATCGGACTAGCCAAATTAGGTGTCATTGAAGCAACAGAAGTAGCTGATTGAGGTGGTGGTGGATAAACAGCTTCAGATATAACTGATGATGTATTACCATTGGCAATTGATGGAGCATTCTTAATATTATCACCAGAATGATTAGAATGTTCTAATGATAATGGTTCTGGTCTTCTCTTGGGATTAAATGAATGATCTGGAATTTTTAATCCACTTTCATTGTCAATTTGATGTGGTAATGGTGGTAATGGTTTTGAAGGATGAGCAGAAATTTTTGGTGGAGGTGGTAATGAAGTCAAAGGATTATTATTATTACTATGTTGATGATGATTGTGATGATGTTGATGATGATGATGGTGATGTTGTAGATGTGCAGATGTAGGTGCAGATGCAGATGCAGAAGTTTGTCTATATTGATCAAAATAACTACTACTTGCATGTGCAAGTGGTTGAGAATTGATGAACCACCAGGACCTGGTGGTGGAGGAGGTAGTTGTGATGCATGTGGAGTATATGGAGTGCTTGGGGACCATGTACACCCACAGGTACGGGAATTTGAGATGAAATTGAACCTGGAGTTACTTGTTGTTGTGGACTATAAAATTGACCATTATTATTATTATTATTATTATTATTATGAAATTGTGGAATTGGAGGATGAAAATTATATCCAAATTGTTGATTTCTTTGCATTTGTGCTTGATGTTGTACTTGTGCCTGAGCATGAGCTTTCAATTGTGCCTGTTGTTGTTGTTGCTTCTTTTCTTGTTGTTTCAATTTCTTTTTTGTTTTAGATCTTTCAATCAACAATTTACTATCAGCATTATCTTTAGTTAAATAAGTTTCATAAGCATGTACTGTTTGTTTATGTTGACGTAAATTATCCAATCGACTGAAATTCTTCGAACAATAAGGACAAGTAAATGGTCTTTCTCCAGTATGCTTTCTCTTATGTCGAGCCAAATGTTCACTTCTTGTAAATGACATATTACAACCAGGATATCCAGTACATTGAAATACTCTTCCTTTACTGGATCGTTTAGATTTGGGTTTTGTAATTGAATTGTGGGAATTAGATGAACCTACCGATTCTGCAGAAGAATTTGATGAAATAGTTGAATGTGTGGCATTAGTCATGGTCGGTGATAGAGCTGGTAATGAATTTATGGCTGTAGAAATGGCATTTAGTGGAGGTGGTGCACGTAGAGCAGGCAAAGGATAAAGTTGCTGTTGATTTGATGTAGTTGACGGTATGGATGAAGAACTAGGTATATGTTGTTCAGAACTTGTACTTGAAATATGGTTGCTATTACTACTATTATTGGCCGATATAGGAGGCAAATGAGGAGGAGGTATTGGTGGTAAAGGTGGTAAACCATTGGTATGGTTGCCATGATGAAGTAGTGGTTGGCCAGGTTGTGTATGAGATTGCTCTTTATATACTTGGGTATTACTTGACATGATTGAAGTATTATATAAATTATCGTTAGAAGATACTAAAACCTTCTTTAAGTACTCTATGTTTTTGAATAATGGAGAATTTCTTGAATTGTAATTTTTTTTGTCGTGTTTCTTTCTTACTTACCTCTTAAAATTAAGTTCAATTATACAAAAGGGGAGGGAAGTAAGGAGAGCCAGATTTAAATTCAACTCAATTCAATTCAAACTAAACCAAAACAAAATAAAAAAGTAAACCTATTTCTGTCTAATATCCTTGAATGAAAACACAAATGTTTTTTTTTTTTTTGAAAATGATAAAGGTATTGGTGAATTATCAATTAAAGATTTACAACCTTATTGTAATGAATATAATTTGACTGGACAGCTTTAAAAAGAATTTTGTTGTAAAGAAATAAACAACAACAAAAAAAAAAAAAAATAAAATAAAAATTCCAATGCGAGGGGACAGTTACCAAATACTAACAAACTAATTCTTGGGGTATTTTTTTTTTTCTTTAGTTTAAGCTTGTTGATTTTCTTTAGTTAAGTCGTGTAAAAACTCACAAAAAAAATTTAAAAAATCAAGACGAGGAGCAGTTGTTCTTCTTCTGACACAAAACACAATTTCTTTTTTTTTTTTCAATAAAATAAAAAATATATGTTCTCTTGTTTTTGTGAATGAGGTACAGAAAGGCACACAATGTAACACTGACGACACAACACGACACGACACGAAACAAATAAAAAAACAAAATTCTCACACTATTTGCGACACACACGTATATAATGTGATGATATTGTATAAATGGATGTTGTTGTTGTTGTTCTGGTTGATATGATGGTGATTGTTATAGATATCAGACCAATACTTTAATCTAGCGATTATTCTTCCTGGTTTAACTTTAATTTAAATTTAAATTTCCAAGTTTTTTGAAACTGCTTGGAAAAAAAAAAAAAATAGCCTGAATTTTAAGGGGAATGTTATACTAAACGGAAAATGCAAAAAAAAAAAAAAAAGTAGATTATTTCTTCACAAATTAAAGTTGAAATTAAAGAACTAGTGGGTGAATCTCGACCAATTATTGGTAATGATCTGTAATGGGATGATATAGTTGTCAGTATATTTATGGGGAAGAGCCTGTGTAAATACAAAGCGAGTGGGACAGGGCGGGGTTGATATAATTGACACTTCAATAAAGTAGGTATTGGGAGATTGTTACAAAAAAAAAAAAATAAAATAAAAATGTAATCGAAACAAAATTTTCCCCCCGATGATATCCTTCACTTGACGAAATTAAGACGTGACGAGAAACTTGAAACGAGTTTGATTTCCAATGAAAGTTTGAAATTTGTATGTACGGTAAGGAACCACGAAAAAAAAAAGGGGGAGAAAAGTTGAGAAAACTTTAATGTGAATGAGGAGCAGAAGGAGGGAGAAAGGGGAAAAGGTATGGGGAAGATGTGAGTCAATGAAGTATGATTTCTTTCAACAAACTAGTTGATGATAATGTGATATATAATAAGTGAAATAGAGAACACAAATAAGTTAATCAGCTAAAATTAAATAAAAAAGAGAGAGACAAATTAAAATACAAATTAAAAATCTTTTTTTTTTTTCTTTTCAAAAACAAAATATGAAACTTGGTGAAGTATTTATATGATCATCTAAACCAAACCAAATAAAAAAAATATATACGTAAAATAAAATGTCATATAAGAAATTTTAATTAGTAATAATGATAATCTGAATTAAGAAAAATAATTATCAATTATGAAATTAAAACAAGGAACAAGGAGAAGCAAAATTAAAAAAAAAAAAAAAAAAAAAAAAGAAAATTTTAGAATTTTTTAAATTTTTGAATTTTTCACTTTGCCATTTCAGGCATTCGGTATACAAGAAGCTTTTGTTACATAATTTTTGCGACTTTAAATTATACAACCTGAAAAAAAAAGAATGTACAGGATACAAATTAGATCATCACACCTAAAGTTATAGCACAATACTCCTTTTAAATATATAACTCAACATGCACAAAATTCATGTACAATTTACAACATACACAAATAAACCAAACCATATTAAAAACCAAATTATAAATTCATCTCGCTCATTCATCTTTTTTTTTTTTTTTTCTCCTGAAAAATGTCGTACCTCTTTAGATCACCTGAAGTGGTAGTAATTATCACATTATGCATAACGCATTAAAAAATATATATAGCCCTTTATGCATATATTAACAATTTTTTTATGACACGACATTGGAACAAAAGCATTGTTTGAGATATTTCCATTATAACAATAGCACACCCAGAAGAACTCATCCTCTTCTAGAACTACTTTGTCTTTTTTTTTTTTGACATGGCCTGGAATAACCAACTGGTTCCAACTATTCAAAACCATACAGCAAAACATCATCAAATGTATATTTGGACAGAAGAGGCTTGTTGTGGATATATTATTATTATTATTAATAAAATTAAACGAGATATTTAAATTTTTTTTTCTAAAAATTTTTTTTTAGTATAATCTACAATTTCAGATCTTGTGTTTGATAATAGAATGTGTATCCTAGAACAAAAGGATTCATTCTTTTGATGATACATAAATATTACTATGAAACACTTAATTGAACTTACAAATAATCAATTGATTAACCTGATTCACATAGGAAAACACTCGTTTAGCATATGTCGTAGATCATTACACTTGGTACCTAAGTCTAAAAAAAAAAAATTTTTAAAAAAAACTGGTTTTCAAAAGAAAGAAAAATTAGTTTAAAGCCAAAACTGGTTAAAATATGTCAAACTACTATATAAATTTATTATTCTGCACTTATCTGCTGGATAAGTTTGTTTGTGTATGAGTGTACAGTATATATGGATATGGATAAGGGATGAAGTAAATACCAGTAGATGCAACTTAAGGTACCATAATGGTTGTTAGTTGTTGCTTATTAGTACCTGTTATTTTTAAGTCTTTGTCATATACTATATAAATATTTTTATCATTATTTTCTGGCGCGTTTCGTTCCCCTTTTTTTTTTCTTTGAGTGGGATTTTTATTCTAATTTAAGGGGGACTGAAAGAACATAATCTTCTTTGTTTTCACTTTGATTACATTAATACATCTGTACTTGATTACATGAAAAAATAATACCCTCATCCCTTTCCCCGATACATAAATTTTTACACTACCATGTATTCGAGACTGTGTTGTATATACAGTACATAACCAGTACTAGTGTTTGAAGTATTTTTTTTTCTAAACACTATAGTTCAATTTAGTTATCATTGGATCCTGTTATCAGAAGGCTTGGTAATTAGTGTGAACTAATTCATTGTCGTGAAACCATGGAGGGACCCGAAAAATAAAAAAGTTTGACATTGCAACCTATACATTGTATATAGAATCCGCACTAACCATAATATCGTCATTCTCTGTATGTCTTAGTTTACTGCGATGGATAACGGTTCAAATTAAATATATATTACAGAAAAGCCTCATTAGGAAAGGAGGAAGGGAAGGGGAGGGGTAGTGAATAAAATATAATACGTAATGAGGTTTGCTGATAGTGAATTAAAAATAAATCAAGTCAATATCATTACAAGCCTTTCTTTTTTTTTAAAAAAAAAAAAATTCTTAATCAGATTCCACTTTATCCGTAACGATGATTAGTTTCATCATACAATTCTAATGGATTTCATCTGAGTTTTTTTTTATTATTATTATTTCAAATCGCTAGTAAACACCCCGTTTTGATGTTATTTTCTATTTCTGCTATCGGCTTGAGGCTTGCTTAAACAGTAATGATGCAT
The DNA here is from genome assembly GCA_911254575.1 of Candida sanyaensis. Classification (NCBI taxonomy): domain Eukaryota; kingdom Fungi; phylum Ascomycota; class Pichiomycetes; order Serinales; family Debaryomycetaceae; genus Candida; species Candida sanyaensis. Next base: position 1,421,284 of record CAJVQF010000004.1, read on the forward strand.
GTAAATCCTTTAATAGTAATAAGTTTTAGATAGCTTATTTTTTTTTTTGAATAGAACAATTCCAGTTGTATACAATGTATTTGTCATCATTAGTTGTATCTTTACTTGCTTAAATTGTTTTACTGTTTAATTTATCTTATTTTTTTTTTTTTGATTACTTTCTTTAGTTATCAAAAACCGCCTTGAAGTAGTGAATTTTTATTTCTTTTTTTTTTTTTTTTTTGCAATTCTTGGTATTGTAAATAATGATACTTTAGTTTAAAAATTTCAGTTGTATGCAACATACATTGGTTCTGCTATTTTTTTAACGCCTTAGTGATGATATTACAATAGTTTATCATTGAATATCGATATTTATATACATACATTTACGATGATTCCATATATCCATGAAAAAAATGTCGTATTTTCTAAAAACAATCTTCCTAATTAATCATACTCCAATAAGCTTTTTTCTACAAATGATTATATTTAAAGTGACTAATTATGAAATAGTAACAAAATAAAAAAAAAAAGGTCATTACAATTATAAATATCTTGCCTGATTGATTTGAAATACTTTACGTAAATGCTCATGTCCAATCTAAAATAAAATCTCATCTTCTCTTTCTTTCAAGGGAAAGGGGAAAAAATTAAGAAAACTCAGTAGAATAAATCAGGTTAAACTGGAGCTTATGTAATGTAATTTTAAATAATAGAGGCTATGGGAAACTACTAGATCAATCATAGCAATTATATTAATTTAATTTAAGCTTTTATTTTTGATTATTTCTCATCCCTTGATGTTTCACGAATTGATGGTCATCATTTCCTTCCGATGAATTCCTTTTCTAAAAGAAACCTTGAAAAAAAAAAAACAGTTTCGAAAGGGGAATACACATTAGAGCTGCAAGAAGAATTAAAAACAAAATAGTAAAATGATTTTGAAGAGATTATACTGTACGTATTAACTCATTTATTCACACTAAATTATATATAGTTGCACAAATTACATGATACTTTTATTATTATTGTGTTTTTATTTAGAAAAAAAAAAAAACTCCGTAGTTCTAGATTTGCTTCTCATTTCCCCATTTTTCCTAAAAATAAAAGTATAAAGATCACATAATGGTTTGGACACACATATATACACTCCCGCTTATACATACATAATTAAGTCATTACGAAGCCTTGGTTCTTTGTACATATGTAGATTATAAAGTATCATTAATATCTCTCATCAAACATTTTCCCCTCTCTCTCTCCTCCCTCTTTGATACTCCACCTTTCATGTTATTGAAATATCGAGAATAATACGTGGCATATACATATGTTAATGCTATATGACAAACGATAACAAAAAATCAATTTTCATCCCCCTCCTCTTGTTGAATTACTCCTCCTTTTCTACTTTATTTTACCTGTATATTCTAATTCAATTTAGCGTTCCAGAGTGAGGAATTTCAATATACAGAGGGAGGGGTACACTTCGCCGCGCATTCCATAACCGGGTTACCGAATTTAAACTTTTTCATGTCATGACATATTGAACAATTAACATTCGATTGTTTCTTTTTATGTTTTTCTCTAATTTAAACTTCATAGTTGAAACAGATTGTATTATATAAGCAAAGTATAAACTCAATTTTGATAATTACATACGCCTCGTGAGAGAAGTTCACGTGGGGCAACCATGATTGATTTTATTTTGTTTCTATATATATACATGTCGTAGATACAGAACAAATCCACACGATGATGATATATTGTAACGTTGTTGTAGTTGATGATGTTGACTAACCATGGTAGAAATGGTCTAAAACTTAATATGATTATGGTTATATATCTCTAGGTTACGATTGGTAGAAATCCCAAAAAAAATTGGGATTAAGAAAGATATCGCACAACTTAATAATTCATTGGTTTGTATGATGCCATTGTTTAATAAAGGGTGTACAGTTTCCGCTTGATACAAGAAACATGAAATTTACATCATAAACTCAAATTATTAACAATTATACTCCATATGGGGTCTAAATAGAGCACGTTGGGATAAAAAAAATTTTAAAAAGTAAAAAAACTCCGAATACCAAAATATGCCTTCTAAGATTTTATCAGATTAGACATTTAAAAAAAGTATCATAACCAAACTATACATAAGGGTTCGTGATCTTTTCAGTAAAACTTAACAGTTGAATTGAAGTTCCAAATAAATCAAGAATATAAAAGAATATAATATTTTTTGCAGCATTTATTATTATGAATTATTCTTAATTTGCGCATCTTGTAAACCGTGTAAGTTTATAACGCATTATGAGATCAGAATGGTGGTTAAGAAAAATACGCGTACAAATATTAACAATCAAAGCAAATTATCTTGGATGTGTTTACAATGTGCAAGTGAAGCAATTATATTTGACAGCAATCATAAACAAAGGGGGAACGACAATTGACATTTTTTTCATATTTCGCTTGAATGAAGTAGTATATTCTATACGACGAGAGTGATAGATTCGATAACTGTGTAACATTGGTTTTTGAACAATCTATATATTGTACTGATTGTTGTAAGCACCAATTATTTCCAAATTTGGCGATGACAATACGCATATTTAGTTCGTGCATTCCAATGGTTAAGACAAACGTACAGATAAGGACACATAACGTTCTTGATATTCCAATTACATCCAGTTGTTGTTATTAAAAAAAAAACCATGGTCTTTATAGATGATGTAATTATACTTATCGATAAAAAATGGCTTAAACTTCCTAGTAACGTTATGAGCAATTTAAATTAATTTGCTCAAAATTGACCTTTTTAGCAGTACACAAGCAGAAACAACCTAAACATTTGTTAAAGTATTTATCTTATTCTAGTATATTCGTGTCTGATGTTTTCATTAGTGTTTAAATTATGAACCGCCGTGCGATTATTTCATATGAACATTAAAAAGAATTTAACCTAATTTAATTAAAGCCTCCCTATTGATAATGCACCAAAGAATATTTAAAAGTTGAATATGAAATACTGTACAAAATCTTTAAAAACCAAATAAAAAAAAAAATGTCAATGTCGCGAAATTGATTTATTGTCACAAAATTAAAAACTAGATAAATAAAATCTGATAATAGGTCCAATAAGATTTGCGACTTGCACAAATGTGCACGACTCAAGGTACAGGAACAGAAAAAAAAAAGACAAAAAAAAAAAAAAAAAATTTAATCTAAAGCGCTTCATCAGTAAGATATTTCCAATTAGAATATAACTTCAGTGATACTTTACGACAAAAATAAAAATGAGTGCATTTGCAGCTCTTAAAAGTAATTCAAATGGTGGATCGATATTTAGTACACTAAACAATAGTGAAGAAGAACAAGATGATGATGATCAAGGATTAATTCAATATCAAGCAAATTCATCCGATGATGACCTTCAAGAAGATGATGAAGATGAAGAGGACAATGCAACACCGGATTATGGATTACTACTACCTATTCAACAACAAGAGATAAATCCTTTATCAACTCCAGTTATACAGAATATTAGAATCACACAGTCAAATTTTATACCCACACAAGAAAATTTACAATTTAATGAAGGATCTGTAAAAATTACATTAAATGAACCATCAGAATATTTACTTCTATCTGGACAATGTAAAATTAAGATACTTCTGGGGGAATTGAAATTAAATAATTGTCATATTATCAAAGGTGATGAATCCAAGTGTTATGATTTAATTGGATTACAATCACAATCTTTACCTATTTTAGGATATCATAATAAACCAGTAACATTTGAATTAATTAATTTATATAATGGATTAGAAAATATTGGAAATGTTTGTAAATCATTGAGAAATTTGGTGAAACATGAAGAAAATCAAGATAAATTATTTAAAAAATTTTCTTTTGAAATTGTATTTGGAGATCATCAAGGAGTTTGTGGATTAGATATTAATCCTGCTTGGATAGATGAATTAAATATATTGAAAGAAACTTATCAACCACAAAAAATAATGATTATTGGTAATAAAAATACTGGAAAATCTACATTTTGTAAAACATTACTTAATGAATTACTTCTTGAATTACCACAAGCTCGTGTTGATTATCTAGATTTAGATCCAGGACAATCTGAATATTCTCATCCTTATACATTATCCCTTTCTAAAATAAATGAAGTTCAATTTGGATTTAATTGTTCAAGTTCAATTATAGGAAAAGAAAAAATATGATCAATATTTTGGATTTACAAGTTCAATTCATTCACCCACTAGATATATGAAAATCATTGAAGATTTATATTCTAAATATGATGGTAAGAATCATTTAATTATAAATACACCTGGGTATATTAAAGGATTTGGTAAAGAATTATTAAATGAAATTACTAAATTGATTCAACCAGATAAATTAATTATTCTTTCAAATAATTTGAGTTTAGAATACCCAGATAATTTATATTTATTACAAGATTTACAATATTATGATGTTAAAATATTACCAGGAATTTATCAACTTTCAAAATATTCTGCACCAGAAATCAGATCTATAAACAAGCTATTATATTTCCATGCATCATCATCATCATCATCATCATCACACACTGGATATTTCGATTTTTCTAAACGATTGTTAGATACATCACCTTTGAAACTATCATATAGTTGTCCGTCTCAACCTGCTCAAACAAATGGAATCATCACTTCAGTAACGGTGTTAAACTTTGATATCCCAAAAGATTTTGATATTTGTTCATTATTAGAAGTGACTATATGTGGAGTTTATCTTACAAAACAAACCTTGGTTAATCCTCAAATACCAACAAATCCAAACTATCCTTATTTTTTGAATCAAAAAGAATTTGATGATGTATTTAATATTGATTCAGAATTTGCAGGATTATTAATTATTCATAGTATAAATCCTCAAAGTCATTATATGAATATCTATGCACCTAATTCAGTAGTTGACAAACTTAAAAAGGAATTAAAAAGGTTATAGTATAATGTTAGTTAAAGGAGATGGTGAAATACCAAGTTGTGAAGTTTTACACCCCGAATTAGTTGATCTTAAAGTTAATCTTGTTAAACAAAAGAAACGGAATAAAGACGGAATTAAGATTAATGATTTTAAGTTTCCATATGTTAATTTTGAGGACAAACGGATGAAAATTGGTGGAATTTGGAAAGTTAGAAAAATATTATGAGACGAAGTCATAACCATCAAAGAGATTAACAAATGAATTACGAGATCAATAAAAGATGTACTAAAATATAAGGAACGGGATTAAATGACAATATACCGATAGAAAATAGCGTAACCCGCGCGCTCCACAGTATTAAAAAAAAAAAATTATTTCATGGTACGCCACACTTACAATGAACGATTTTACTTCGACATGTACATTTTTCAATCTCTTTGCTGTAGTTTATATAAGAAACGGAAAATTTCAGCAACTTTGATTAATAATTTAAAAAAAAAAAAAAGTTTAAATAAAAAAAATTAACTTTTATCTCTTAACCAACTAAACAATTAATTATGACTTTAAAATTATATACTGCCCCAACCGGAAATGGTCGTAAACCATTAATCTTCCTCAAATTGTTAAACATTCCTCATGAAGTTCAATTGTTTAGCTGGCCAGCAGGTGATCAATTGAAACAAGATTGGTATTTGAAATTAAATCCTCATGGTGTTATTCCAACTTTGGTTGATGGTGATTTAGTCCTTGGTGAAAGTAATGCAATTTTACAATATCTTGCTGAAACTTATGATAAAGAAGGAAAATTCAGTTATAAATTAGCTACTAACCCAATTGAATATTGGCAACAACAAAAATGGTTATTCTATCAAGCTACTCAATTCGCTGGTACTTTAAAAGTATATAATGTTTATATTGGTTTAAAAGGAAATGATGAAAAACTTTTAAAGCAGCTTTGGGAGATTTTGAAAGAACTTATAAAGTTCTTGATGATCATTTAAAAGAAAATAAATGGTTTGTTGGTGATAAATTTACTTTTGTTGATTTGGCAATTGCTGTTGGTCATCATAGAAGAATTGAAGGTAGTAAAAGTCTTGGTGATGTTACTTCTTTCAAAGATTATGAAACAAAATACCCTCATGTTGAAGAATGGTTTAGTAGAGTATTTGCTATTCCTGGTATCAAAGAAGGATTTGAATTAAAATGAAAGGTTACACGCCATGTACATGTACATTTACATCTATAGATGGTACTAGTGATATACACGACTTATCATAATCCACAATTCTACCCTACTTTATTTTTCACACGACCTTCCGTATAGTATTCTCTCTTTGTTTTAGCATATGTTAGTTTGTCTCGTTTGTAATTAAAGAGAAAGAGAGAACAAAAAAATGTACAGTACAAAAGAAAACGTTATTTTCATGAGTTGGCACACCAACACCTCCTCATTTTTTTTCCTTCTCTCTCTCTCTTTCTCGTTCTCTCTTTAATTCTTTATGGACAACCCAACATCTTTATAAACTCACCCCCAACTTTTATCACACGACTCTGTACATATCCCCAACATTATTAATTGATCAATAATTGTATCAATTTCAGTTTCATTTACTTGTCCTCCTCCCCCCCTATATATATAAAATAAAATAAAATCATTATGCTACTAAATAGAACTCAACAATACATTATTGCTTATTCCGCAATTACCATGGCACTACTAAGTTGGTCAATCTACGATTCCTTATCAAAATCTTACAATTTTGTTATGTTCATGGTGGAATTTACTGATGGAATCAAACTTGGGATCTTGATTAACTTTATGGTATTTTTATTCTTGGCTATTGATAAAGCATTACAGGTGTTGATTTTTGGATCTTTAAGAATGATTGAAGTTGAACATTTGTTTGAAAAATTACCTATATTTGCCATTAATTTATTATTGAATTTAACCACTGGTGATAATAACATGATTTTGAATGTATTTCTAATGGGATTGAGTATGAGTTTTAAAGTTTTCCATATTATAATGGTTGATCGATTAGATTATGTGAATGTATTGATTGTTAATAAGATCAGTAATCATGATTCACAAGTGGATCTTACGGATGTAATTAGACATTTTGGATTACTGGTTAATTTTTGGTTAAATTTGGGTTTTATTTTCATTGATTTTGCATTGGCCAAATTTTTGGTTTATGATGTTTTCCAAGGTATAAATTCCGTAACTTGTCTTTTATTCGGATTTCAATTTGCGGTTCAGGGTGTTAATGCGTTAACTTATTTTGCAAAATTATCTTTGGGAATTTACGAGATTGTATTTTACAGAATTAGAAAGAATGAAGTTCATGAAAATGAACAAGAATCAGTGGGTGGAGCAAGCGAATCGATCAATGCTGTTTCAGAAGGTGAAAGTGAATCCGTAATATCAGGAAATTTGGGTGAAGCTGATGTTGAAGATGATGATGATGATGATGATGATGAATCTGATGACGATGATGATGATGAATTAGAATTCATTTGGGAAAACAAACCATATTATACCAAAGGTGTTGAAATAGCATCTTCTGTATTAACTTCAATTTCTTATTTATCCTTTCTTTATTTATTAACTGTTCATTCTGGACTTTCATTACCATTGTCAATGTTACAAGGAACTTATTCCTCTATAAGAAAAACTTGGGTTGAGGTTACCCAATTACTTGCATTCATTGAAAAATCAAAACGATTGGATACTCAATTAGCCGATGCTAACCTGGAAGATTTAATGGCATCTGATAATTTGTGTATTATTTGTCGTGAAGATATGCATTCAATAGAGGATTACCAAAGACTTTTCAACAAACCACAATCACCAAGAAGATCACCAAAGAAATTAAAATGTGGTCATATTTTGCATTTAGGATGTTTAAAAGATTGGTTGGAAAGATCTGATAGTTGTCCATTGTGTCGAAGAAAAGTTTTTGATGAAGTAACTCCAACAAATCCTCCATCTGCTCGTGTCCCACAACCTGCTCAAGCACAACCAGGTGCAGTTCCAATAGCACCACAAGTAAATGTTGCAAACCCACCTGATAATGCAGATCTACAACGAGGTTTGAGAGAGATCAATGAGTTTTTTCATACTTTCCAACCACAACCAAATAATCACCTAGGCGAGAACCAAGGTGTACTTGACCCAAATCAAAACAACATACAAACACCAATAGATACCGGTACAGTTACACCAGCAGAACCACTTGAAGGCAGTTCAAGAGATGTTCAAGAACAACAACATCCACCAATCGTTGCTTCATCGTCATCCACGAGTGATTCATCCGCCACCACTGGATTATACCAATCCATAGTCTTACCAAGCAATGCTTTAATTCCACCTGGTTGGTTGTTACTTCCATTAGAAAAACCACAAGAAGAAGAAAAGGGTCAAGTTGACTATAAAGTCAACATTTCAAATTATCATAAGGCAAATATGAAACTACAAACAAATGAATCTAATGTTCGGAATATAAAAGTCTATGAAATTCCAAAGGAATCGCCTCCTATATAGTGGAAACTAATCTGAATAATATATATATATATATATATATATATATGTATATATAAATAAATAAACTGTTGGATATAGCTATTAATTTGAATCAGAATCGAAATCAAAATCAAAATCAAGCATGGTTTGTTGACTTTCACTTTGTGATTTGTTTCTTTTTGATTCTGGCTCAACACTTGAACCTTTTGTACCATATAATTCTAAACTGTTTCTTCTGATATCAAAATCGTTTCGATTATGATGATGATAATCATCATCATCTCTCATGTTTATATCATCTTCATAATCATCTTCGAATTCTATTGCATGTGTATCTGATAACGTACTAATTGGTTGGGTATCGGATAATGCATTAATTGGTTGGGTATCTGGTAATATATCGATTCTTTGAGTATCTGGTAAATATAATGGTTGTGATGCAGGTATTTCATCAAATGATCCATCTTCTTCTTCGTCTTGATACTCTCTTGAATGATCATTGATGTCAATATTATCATCTGTCATATCGACTTGTTTTAAACTTTCACGTTTTGATTTAATACTATTGTCTTTTTCGTCACCCACTTCATCTTCTTCTTCGTCATCATCATCATCTTCTTCTTCTTCTTCAATATAATTATCATCATTAATATCATCAAGTTGTGTTGGTTGAGTGGCTCTTGGTAAAGAAATATGTTTTCTTGTATGTTGTCCTTCTTCTTCATCATCATCATCATCATCATTTTCACTTGAGTCAGAACTTATTGCATCCCAACCCAAATCATCAGAATCATTGACTTGTTCATTTTCTTTATCTTCTTCTTGTTCTTCTTCTTCAGTGTCTTCCTTTTCACTTTCACTTGATTCTTGCTTGTTAACTTTTTTCTTAACCTCTTCATATAAACCCTTTAATTGACTTTCAATTTGTTCTTTGGGATACATTAATTGTAATTCAGTACATTGCTTTAAATTTTTAATGATTTCTCTTTCAATTCTTCCTAATTCTTCCAATACTTGATATTGGGATCTTATTGGTTGATTCATTTCATTTGTAAATTTTACCATATCTTCATTCTGTATTTTCCATGCTTCAACAATTTTAAACCCATTACATAAACCACATAAACTAGAAATAAAATATAAAACACCTTCATGATTATAAGGAGGTTCCAATATCAATTCATTAATTTTATTCATTACTTGTTCATAATCTTGAAGAACAAATAAATACCATAATGAAGTAATAATATACATAGGAGTCAATGTTTTACTACCTGATCTCCAAACAGGAGCAACATTACTTCTATTATTAGTCATTGTATTGGTTGTTGCATTGACATTAGAAACCAGATAAAATGATGATAAAAAATTAAAAAATTTCTTTACCTTTAAAGACCACAAGTTACTTTTATGATGAATTTCATTCATATGTAATAAAATTTCAATACCTAATGGCCATATTGCTCGTAAATCAACTTGAGGAAATCGAATCAAAATACTAAATATTTTATATGCTAATTGCCAATTTTGTTTCATGATTTGTAAATGTAATAATGAAGTGAGATTTTTCAAATGATGACTGAATATTGATTTGGATTTATTTTTATCACCTTCAACTGGTAAAACTTCTAAACCATTGGATTCTATTAAAAATTTTGATTTACTAAGACGATTTGTTTTATCAAAATTATTCAAAAATTTATTTAATTTATTACTCATTATAATATCATATTCTTCATATCTATAATCATGTTGTTCTGATTCATCTATTTCTCCATTTTCCAGTTTCTCTAAATATGACTTAACTTTTTGCATAACTGAATCATGATTTTCCTTTTCCACAAGTTCATTCTTACTCTTCTTTCTATTATTACTATTATTCATCTTCTTAGCCACATTTTTATTCAAAACATCAGCCAATTCATGCCAAATTTCATAAGTTTCTTCAGGTTTTAATTTTTTATTCAATTCATTATGTAATATTTCCAAAATTTTCCCTTTATTTCGTCGTAGTTTTTGTTTGGTTGATTTATTTGATTTTTTATAAATTTCGGTGAATTTTTTAAGTTCTTTATATTTACTAACTAACTGCCTTGAAGTCTTTGCTACTCGAGCATGCTCTTTATTCTGAAACGTTATATCTTCAAACATAGGTTATGTAGTCTTCTATCCATAGTCCTCCTTGTTGCTTTTCGTTGCTAGTGATAAAGAAATATTCTATTTAATTGATTCTTGTTTATGAATAATTTTTTTTTTTTTTTTTTTTTTTGATTTCTATTATGATTTCTTCATTTCTGAGATGAGAGAGAGAAAACACCAAACAAACAAATAAAAAAAATTACTGCAAATTAAGTACAGCATAAAAAGAAAAAGAAATTTACACACTATCAAATTATATGAAGTAAACAAAAAAAACAAAAAAACAAAAAAAAATTAATAACTTATTGAATTGATTTATACTATTTACAGATCATGTCGTTATAGATATTGTTCAGTGTGTTTAAATATTTACCAACTTAGAACATACCTGGCATTCCGCCCATACCACCCATTCCTGGAGCAGCTGGAGCAGCAGCTGGACCCTTTGGTTGTGGAGCATCAACAATAGCACACTCAGTAGTGGCCAACAAGGAAGCGACACCAGAAGCATCAACTAAACCGTTTTTGACAACCTTAAATGGATCAATGATACCAGCAGCAATCATATCAGTAAATTCACCTTTAGCTGAATCGTAACCATGGTTGAAACTTGGTTCATCGTAAATCTTACCAACGATAACAGCACCTTCTTCACCAGCATTTTCAATGATTCTTTTAGCTGGTTTGGTGATGGCAGCTTTAATGGTTTCAACACCCAATTTTTGGTCAAAGTTAGCAGCTTTAGTTTTAACTTCATCCAAAATTCTGGAAGCTTTAATCAAAGCAGTACCACCACCTGGCAAGATACCTTCTTCAACAGCAGCTCTGGTAGCATTAAGAGCATCATCGTAACGGTCTTTCTTTTCACCAACTTCAACTTCAGAAGAACCACCAACTTTGATGACAGCAACACCACCGGACAATTTAGCTAATCTTTCTTGTAATTTTTCTTTTTCGTATTCAGTGGTGGCAGCATCGTTGATAACAGATCTGATTTGTTCACATCTAGCTTCCAAGTTTTCTTTGGAACCTTCACCGTTTAACAAAACAGTATCTTCTTTGGTAACAGTGATTGAACCAGCAGAACCTAATTGTTCAATGGTGGCATTTTCTGGTTTGATATCTAATTCTTCAGTGAAGACGGTACCACCAGTCAAAATAGCAAGATCACCCAAAGTGTTCTTTCTGTTGTCACCGAAACCTGGGGCTTTAACGGCACAAACTTGAACTTGTCCTCTCAATTTGTTCAAAATACAAGCAGCCAAAGCTTCACCGTCAATATCTTCAGCAATAATCAACAATGGTCTTCTAGTTTGGTTGGAAAGTTCCAAAGATGGCAAGATATCTTGAATGCTGGAGATTTTCTTTTCAGATAACAAAAGTAATGGGTTTTCAAATTCAACCTTACCAGTTTTGGTGTTAGTGATGAAGTATGGGGAAATGAAACCACGGTCAAATCTCATACCTTCAGTGACTTCCAATTCATCTTCCAAAGTTTTACCTTCTTTGACGGTGATGACACCTTCTTTACCGACTTTTTCCATAGCACTAGCCAATAAATCACCAATGTGTTTGTCACCATTGGCAGAAATAGTGGCAACTTGAGCAATTTCTTCAGAAGTGGTGATTTCTTTCTTGTTTTTTTGCAAGAATTCAATAACAGCTTCAACAGCAGCTTGAGAACCTCTTCTCAAATCCATTGGGTTACAACCAGCGGCAACGTTCTTGACAGATTCAGTGAAAATAGATCGTCCCAAAACGGTGGCAGAAGTAGTACCATCACCAGCACTTTCATTGGTTTTGGAGGCAACTTCTTGCAATAATTTAGCACCCAAGTCTTCAAATTTATCTTCCAAAGTGATTGATCTGGCAACAGTAACACCATCCTTGGTAATTTTTGGAGAACCAAATTGTTGTTCAATCAAAACATTACGACCCTTTGGACCTAATGTGACAGAAACAGCATCGGCTAAAGTGTTGACACCTTTCAACAAGGCAGCTCTACCTTCAACTCCGAATTTCAATTCTTTGTGGGATAAATGACGAACAAAAGTCTTGATTGATGATCTAGTGTTGGATCTTAACATTTTATTTTTACTAAACAATAATGAATGATACTTGTTGTATTTCAAAAAAGAAGTAACAGGAAAGTAAATGGGAAAAGTGAAAGAAAAAATTTTTGAATGGTGAAAAATTTCGGATATTCGTGCGAACGAAACCAACAAAAAAAAAAATAAAAAAATCCAAAGGTGAAATTTTTTTTTTCCAGAAAATTCTGCAGTGTTATTAATTTTTGAATAGTGGAGAATTTTTGCATAGCAGGTCGTGTCCCGTATCCATTCCTGCCCTACCCCCCACATGACTAATTTATCATCAACATGGGTGCAAAATTAAAGAGCCTGAATTAGTAGCATCTACATGTACTTGTATATAGAAGGAGTATATATATATATATAACGAAAAGAAGAGAGACATTGTAATTGCGACAATGTTTTAGTTAAAGCATCGATAGATCATACTTGAATATGTAACAAGTTTTGCCAAATTGTTATTCCTCTTTTTTTTTTTTTTTTTTACAGATTTTGTCAAAATAATTTGAGAAAATTTCATATCTCCGGGGTTAAGAAAGATTTACAATTTCAACTACAATTATAAATGATTTCTTTTATAATACATGTATATTGCACTATAACAATTGTCCCCGAAACCCACCCTCCTGATCAACTCCTCTTCACCCCTCCCTAGCTGGACGTTGATACCCTTTGATCCCCCGAAGAAGACAAAGGGAAACAACAAATAAAGACTGAAACAAGTCTTGTTAATGATAATGAATAAAACGTTCTGAATAATAATGTACTGAATAAATAATACCAAATAAAAAATTAGCTTTACATAGGGGAAGTGAAAAAAGAAAATTAACCAGTACCAACAAATGCTATGCTACTTATAGTTCAATCAAATCAACCTGCCAATTAATCATCTGTAGCTTCGTTTCTAATTCTTGTAATTGGGTCTGTAACTCATCAGCTTTTGTATCATAGAAAGCAACATCAACAAATGACTTAAACCTAACTTGATCTTTTGATTCCAATTCATCATCTTTACCTTTATTAACAATTTCTTTTACTAGTTCTAGTCTCTTCTGCAAACAGTCTCGAAATATCAATGCTTCACTAATTGTTTCGGCTTTTGTTATACCAAATGCACCATCTTCAATCTTAGATATGTTATTAGTGTAGTTTATAGATGCTATTAGTTTGGACAATTCATTGTTCTTAGCTACAAGCTCATCATATTTTTCGTCAACTTTGTAAAGTGGAGTAGTACCTTGCTGTAGAATCAATGACCTTGAAATCTTTGATTTTAATTGAGAAATTGCTTTCTTCAATTCCTTTCGTAGTTGCAATGCTTCAGCTAATTTCATTTTTCAAAGGATGGGAACTAGTTTGTTTTGTTGTGTGAATGATTTTAATTTTACATTTAAGATTGAGGAGAGAAAATAAACCTCGTATTTATACTTTTCAAAATATGGAATTCCTCACCTCCCCCCATTGTAAAAAATAAAAAAAGGCAAGACCAGGTGTTTTTGTTTTTGTTTTTGTTAAATTATGACTCGTTTACCACACAACAGAAGACACACATTGATAAACAAACATTGATTTCCTCTGACTCATTCTATATAATCATAGAAGTAAACAACAAACATTTGAATTGTGATAAACAAAAAATAAAAATTAGTCACAATCAATTGAAGAAAATGTACAGTAAACACACACAAAGCACAAACACACTATTTATAATCCCAATCAAAATACATTCCTTTCGCAATTATTAATTTTTCTTTTTTTTCTTTTCTAAATTAGTTATCACACCATTGCAAATCATGAAGTTAATAGAAGCTTTACAATTACAAAGTGAAATTAACTATCAAAAATACATATTGAAAGATTTAATTTCAAAATGTTGTCGAGCACAAGAAGGTTTGGAACCTCCATTTGATGTAAATAAATTATTTCAAGAATATGAAGCTCTAGAGAAAGAATTAATTATCGTATCAACAAGGATCCAGTCAACTAATAATGTTATTAAGTTTACATATTTAAACAATGATTCCCCGAAATCAATGACTCAAGCCTTAGCAGATATGGATGCTCTTAATGTGCAATTAAAAGTGGTTTCTGATATTATTCTGGATGGTATAATTACTCCCGGGTGGAGTAAAAAGAAAATACCAGATGTATCTTATGCTGATGTTGTGAAGTATCATAAAATCCGAAATGAGGTACATCTCCAGGTGAAGGCTTTGAAATTTAGCATTCAGAAAGCAAACATGGAGTTTGATTTGATATAGTTGTATTAGTGCTACTGTTATTATATTATATATATATTACTGTTTTTTTTTTTTTATTATTATTATTTCTAAAATAAAATCTTTAAAAAAAGGTAGACATGTGCATTTATTAAATTCCAAAACCTGTCTAATCTCTTACTTCCTAGATTAGCAACATGTACTTGAGCTTTGATTAGTATCTACACTATTGTCAATACTTATATCAATGGTTTCTGGTTGATTATTTTTGTTATTAACGTCTTCGGAATTCTCCTCTTGATTAAATTCAGGTAAAGATTGAGCAATTTTCTTGAATAATAACTTTACATTATGATTGGCCTTTGTAGAAGTTTCAATGAAAAATTTGGCACCAATTTTATTTTGTAAAGTTTCAACATCTTCTAAACTGACTTGTCGTTTATCAGTAGCCAAATCCAGTTTATTACCCACTAATACTATTATAACATCATCCCCTCTTTCTAATTTGACATCTTTAATCCATTTATCCAAATTATCAAATGATTTCTTATTAGTTATATCATAACATATCACTGCAACATGTGAGTCTCTAATATAAGATGGAATTAATGATCGAAACCTTTCTTGTCCTGCAGTATCCCATAATTGTAATCTTATAGTCTTACCTTCTTCCAAATACATAGTTTTAGATAAGAAATCAATACCAATGGTAGCAGCATATGTTTCATCAAAAGTATCATACATAAACCTAGTAATTAATGAAGTTTTACCAACACTTTGATCTCCAAGAAAAACAATCTTATATTTCTTTAGTAAATTTGACTTATCTGAATTCATGATTGAAAATATATGTATAAAGAAAAAAAAAAAAAAAACCTATAATAACAATAAAAATGTGACTTGAAAATTCAATGACTACCCTGTATTTGATATGAAATGTGTACTGGCAGTAAATATTAGTTGTAGATCAGATCAATCAGTCTTGTAATTACACTTGTCTTCTTTTTCATGATGTTTTTTTTTTTTTTTCGTTGTTTCTGCTGGATGTGCTACAGCATTTCAACGATTAAAGAATGCAGCGAGAAATAAGCCAAAAAAAAAAAAAAAAAAAAAAAAAAAAGAAAAATTTTTTGAAAGAGAGTGATCACTTTATTAGTATCAACAAGTCATAGTACCAACAATGGATGACGCAGAATTAAACGCTATTAGACAAGCTAGATTAGCTGAACTACAGAAAAATGCCAATGGAGGTGCAAGTACTGGAGGAAATGGTGGTGTCAATGCTCAACAACTGGCCAATGATAGTATGGCAGCCAGTGTTCTAGGAAGAGTTTTGGAAACAGAAGCAAGAGAAAGATTAAGTAGAGTAAGGATTGTTAGACCAGATAGAGCACAAGCTGTGGAGAATTATATATTAAAATTATATTCCATGGGTCAAATTCGTCAAAAACTCACTGAAAAAGATGTTGTTCAAATCTTGGATGGGATAAGCAGAGATACTCAACAAAAGCAACAAACTAAAATTACATTTGATAGAAAGAACGTCCTTGATGATGATGATGATGACGATCTTGGTGATGATGACGATGATTTCTTTGATTAGAACTACATATAAGCTGATTAAATTATTTTTTATCATTATAGTTTAATATATACCTGCATGTAACACGATTGTTACGGTTTTCAATGTCGCGTTCTCTCTCTATGGGTAAAGAGAAAATTTGAAAATGAAAATGAAAATGAAAACAAAACAAAAACAAAAAAAAAAAAAAAAAAATTCGAGAAAATCAAAACATACTCTATCAAAAACAACAAATTATAGATCAAGACATAGTATCCAACGATGTCAAATATCCAAGTAATTGTGAGGTGTCGAGGTCGAAATTTACAGGAAGTAACAGCAAAATCACCTATAGTTGTTGAATTATCAAATGATAACTTTTCTATCACTGAACCATACATAACGCTAAATCAACCAGTCCGTGCCACTTCCCCATCATTAGAAAATGGACAAAAGAGAACATATAAGTTTGACCAAATATATGGATCACAAGCTGACCAGTCATTAGTATACTCCCAGATTGGTCACCCTTTGCTTCTGGATTTCTTACAGGGGATCAATGTAACAATATTGGCGTATGGCCAAACAGGAACAGGTAAGACCTATACTATGAGTGGAATGGATAATAATAACGTTCTTGATGAAAACTCAGATATTGCTGGAATAATACCTAGGTTATTATATGAGTTATTTGAAAAATTAAAGAATAGTGAGAATGACAATAATAATGATTATATGGTTAAAGTATCGTATTTGGAAATTTATAATGAAGAATTGATTGATTTATTGAGTAATGGCAATAGCAATAACCGTAAACTTAGAATTCATGAAAGGACTACTGGAAAGAATAAATCTATTGCAATCCAAAATTTAACTGAATATTGTGCCAGTGATTATAATCAAGGAATAAAATATTTAAAGATGGGATTACAAAAAAAGAAAACAAGTAGTACCAATTTGAATGATTCATCGTCTCGATCACATACGATATTTTCTTTACAATTATTTAAAAAAGTTCCTTCCGATGGTGATGGCTCCATGTACAGAGTTTCTAAGATGAATCTTGTGGATTTAGCTGGGTCAGAAAATATAAGTAGATCAGGTTCTGTGGTCAAAGAAGCCGGTGGAATAAATCAATCTTTGCTTACATTGGGTCGAGTAATAAATTCCTTGAATGAAAAGAAATTACAGCATATACCATATCGAGAATCTAAATTAACCCATATTTTACAGGATTCATTGGGTGGGAATACAAAGACAACTTTAATTGCTACAATATCTCCAGCTCAAGTTAATTTTCTGGAAACTTGTTCGACGTTAGATTATGCTAGTAAAGCGAAAAATGTTAAAAATACACCACGGGTTGGTCACGATTCAGAAGTTATAATGAAGAAGACATTAGTAAAAAATTTGGCACAAGAATTGACTCAAATGAGTATGGATTTAGTTGCCACTAGAAACAAAAATGGTGTTTATTTGGATGTTGAAAATTATGACAAACTTATTCAAGAGAATAATGCTTTTAAAACTCAGGAAAAAGAGGATAAATTGAGAATTGAACTGCTTAAAGCCAAAGTTGCAACTCTTGAGTTTACTAAATTGGAAAAAAAAGAAGAAATTGATTTATTAAAACAAGAATTACTGGCGTATAAATCTAAATTGAATACAATCGAAAAGAAATACCGTCAGGCTGTGAATATTAATAATGACAACGAAGCTACTATTAATACTTTAAATGAAAAATTGAAACGTGCTTTTGAAAAATCATCTAGTTCAGCTAATATGTTAGTGAACTTGTTATCTAATCATTTGAGATCATCTATCGGTTATCTTAATAATATTAAAAAACTACAGGCGGGGAATGATTCTGCTGAAAATTTGACATCTTTTGAATTACAACTTGGTAAACAATTATTTGAATATCAATCACAAGTGGAAGAGCAAGTTAAAGAATATCAGAAGAATGTTGGAGATGTAATAAATCAGGATTTAACTGATTATATTACCACGTTCAAACAAAACTTTGATAATTTGTTGACTTTCCAACAAGATTTCCACACAAAGACTCAAGAGGTAATTCAAGATTTTGGTATTGTTAATGAGAAACTATCTGGTTTCATAAAAGATGATTACTTGTCGAATCTTGGTAACAACTTAAATTCCCAACTTGGAGATTTGCTTGCCAACAATTTCACCCCATTAGTTGAAAATTTTAAAAACTTGATGATGAAAGAAATTGAAGGAACAATTGATACAGTTATGAAAGATTATAGCAAAATTTCTGGTAAAGAAATTTTACAAGAACGAACGAATGCGTTGAAGATGGAAAATATGTGGCATGATCAAATTGACATAATGCTACCTAAATTGGAAAAACAATTGACTGCTAATACTCAAATACATCAAGATTGTAAAGACAAGTTACGAAGTATTTCATCAAATGAAGAAATTTTTAAAAGGATTAATCATTTGAAAGAATACAAGATTAAGTTGTCCAAGCATCCAGATATCACCAAGTTGACAAAAATATCAACCAGTATTAAAGATTGTAACAACAAGATAGATACCGATTTGGATAAAATAGATAAAGAGTTGAATGAAATTCAACAATTTGATGCCAACACAGTCAAAATCTCACCAATGAAGGAAAGTTCTTCTTCATCAACATTATCCCAATTTAATAAACCATCATTATCACCATCAAGAGCAGTGAGAGTACATAGAAGTGCAGGTACTTCACCAACTAGAATTCCTAGTTTACAAAGACTGAAATCAGAAACCGAAGGTCTGCTGAGTGCTAAAAGAAGAAAGATTTTAAATACTTTAGATAATGTCTCTAATTAAAAAGTAAAGAAAACGAGGAAGAAAAAGGAGGAAAAAAAAAAAGAAGTCTCTTAATTAATTAATTAATATATATATGTACTATTAATGTATCATTAGATAATTTAGTTTGACTTTAATTCTAAATGAAGTTGCAAAAAAAAGAATTACTGTTCTTATATGGTCGTGTGAAAAGGGATAAAAACTATCGGTATAAACCAGCAGAAAAAAAAAAATTATGTAAAATAAAAAAAAAAAAAAAATAAAAAAAATCTTAAACACTTTTTCTTGCCCTATATTCCAAACATGTCATACGACAATAGCAACAATAACAATAGCAATAATAATCCAAATACTAGTCAGGATGGTTATGATTCATATAACTCTTATGGAAAAGATGAATATTATCTGAATAACTATCGAGGTGGTGGATATCGAGGTCATAGAGGAAGTGGTGGCCGTGGTAGTGGAGGATCATATCGTGGTCAAAGAGGAGGAAGTAATGGATATTATGGAAACAATAATTATCGAGGTGGATATTATGGTCATAATAAACATGGATATGGTGGTAGTGGTAGCGGTGGAGGTTATTATCATGGAGGAAGAGGAGGTGGAAATCGATCGTATTCTGGATATTATGATCAAGGATATTATGGAAATAATTCTGCAGGATATGATAATACAGAAAATGACCCATCACAGCAGCAGCAACAGCAACAATCACAACAGCAGTCACATCATCAACAACATAATTATGAAGATGGTTTGACTAGTGGTTTACGACCTGGATCTTCTGGTTTTCATCGTGGTTCTTTTCGAGGAGGGAATTTCCGTGGAAGTTATAGAGGACGAGGTGGAAATATAAATGGAGGATCAGGTAGATCATATAATAATATGATGATGAATGATAATAAAGTTAAAAATTTCAATAATCCATGGATAAATATATTACAAATAGATGATGAAACAACTCAAAATAAACTAGAAACTAGTTATGATGAATTAAAAAAAGTTGATTCTAGTATAAATGATTTACAAAAATCAAAGATGAAGTTGGAAATGTCTATGACATTACTTGAGAAACAAATTGATAGAGAAGGATTACATGTTGAATTGACTAATGAAAAATTAGAAGAGTTTACTTATTTGTAAAGGAATATATTTTTCATAATATTTGTATTAATAAATTGTATAATTACGGATTAAAGTCGCGTGTGTATGAAAAAAAAAAAAAAATCTAATTCTCGGGTATTTGTCACAAAGCAAAGTACTTACTTTTAAATATGCTTGATTGGAAGTAAGTATTGTGACAAGGATAACCTAGCTAGTTGGTTATGTTTGTTGGTAATGAAGCTGTTTTGTATTTTTTAGTATGAAATTATTGGTGTTAGATAAACACAGAATTGCTATTAAATTAATTTTAGTGGTCTGCTGGTATTTTGGTCAGTTTGCACGACAATACCAGGAACTTGTTGAAAACGAGAAAATTATTATATTATTTTTATTTACTACTTTTATAGAGTATCAAGAGTTAAGTGTGATTCAAGGAATACACGATCATCAGAGATTACGTTTAAAAGGAGTTTCTAAGTTCAATAGGTCTAAGCTAGTATCACATTGGAACCCAGTTAATCGTTCCAAAGTCATCACATTCGGGCCAAAATCAACTGCTGATCAACCTCCTTGAAGTAGTACATTTACGTTGTTGTATTATTGGAGTGTGTCATAATTCGTGCCCAGTGTAGTGCGATATTCGACAGATTGGTGGTCCCTAGCAGGAAACCCAACAAAGGGGTATGGGTTAGCTACGTTACAAATTGCTAAGTGGCTAATGAAATAGAAAGGCAAAATAGCACCATCGCCTAAACCAAGAATGATGATAGATGAATTGAGATATTTATCGATGTATTACTGAGACTATTGGACTAGAACTTAAAGATATTATCAGCCTGTTTGAAGTGTCATTCGGAGCCTGAAAGGAATTGATGTGAGAAGAATCTAGAATGGGTATTGGGAATGAGAGTAGTGGTAAAGATTAACATGGCCATGTTTGAACGTAGTTTTACAACTGACCACGAAACTAGATAGAGAGAAGAGACTCGACGGGTATCGAGGTAGTCTAGTTGGATCCCAATAGAGAAGCCCTACGAAGAATCACTAAAGGATAGAAGATCGAACCGAGGTATATCGATCGACATGGAATAAGAGTCAATTTATAACAATAGAAAAGAGATTCATTATAATTGGAGGACTGTTTATCTCCAATACTGCGAGAATGGATGAGGTAATTCCCAAGATGAATTGGTTGTGATGATAATAATTAGCGCTACAGAGTATCAAACCAAGAAGGATCAATTACGGTGGAATGGACCAAGAAGAAGTTGTATTGACTAACCAATCAAGACGCTTACAATAAGAAGTTTGTGAATGCCGAGTTAGGAAATTACTTGAACGAAAAATTTTCAAAACAGATTAAATAAAAATGGTCTGATGTTTAGAAAAATACCGAGAAGGTGGACATCAACTTATGATTCTGGTTTTGTGTGACAAAATGGATTTTGTGGACCAATTATCAATTGCGAAAAGAATAACTGACAGTGAAGTGATACTGGTCACAGCTGAAATTAAATGCTATACTAGGTCTGAGACTGCGAGAAAACAAGAGGAGAGTTCCCTTTTAGATGTTGATAAAGCTGGGGTAAAAGATAAATTAGTCAGGAAGCAAAACCATTTAGACAATTACAAGAAAGCAAAACCAAGTCGGTTGACTACGACTATAAACATGATGGTGAATTAGTTGATGATGAAGATAAGAAGCAAAACTAAGTCGGAAGGCTACGACTATAAACATGATGGCAATTTAGTTGATGATGAAGATCTGAAAAGATAAAATTAAGTCGCAAGGCTACGACTATAAACATGACGTCGATGAAGATGAAAAAAATGGAAGACGAAGATTTAATCCTTCCAGAGAATAGAGAAGACCCAGTGGTGTTGAGCAAAGAAGTACAAAAATTGGCTGAACCAGACCCAATTTATGAACACAAGATTTTAGAAGACTTCTTAGAAGAAGGGTCTAATGATAAGGTAGTTTCGGTGGAATTATCAGAGAAAAAGAAGTAGAAATTCCAAGAACTGATGAAATGGTGATTACTAAATCAGTTGAAGGAAAGAATCAAATTACAGCAAATGGAGAACGGAGGACAACGGAGAAGCTAATATATCTTAGAAAACAAAGAAGATGCTTATGAATCCCTAATGCAGGACCTTTCGGTTAACATCAAATTACCATTATTACTAGGGATAGCTCCAGAGCTCCGTGCATATCTACATAAGGATTCCAGGGCGATACTAGTTCCTCCTAATGTAACAAAAGTTGACAATAATTATTTGGAATTAGATCAGGTAAATGAACTAGATGAAGAAGAAGAATTAGTGGACCAATCTTATTATGAAGTATGTTTAGTTACTTCTGATAATGATAATAATGATGAAGGGAACATTTCTAAGCCGTTGATACGATTTCAAGTCTTGTTAGATAACAATGTTATAAGTTGTTTATATGACCCGGGATCCAATACTTCGTTGATAAATAAAGAGACCGTTCAAAGGTTGAAATTAAAAACTGAACCAGCGGAAGCTGTGGTTGCCGGTATAGTCCCTGGCATTACAGAGATAACTGAATTGGTATGAACCACGATAAAAATAAATGGGACAGATTTATCCATTACAGCGTTGGTTCACCCAAGTACGAAAAAAAAAAAGACACTGTCTTGTTAGGTAGAAACTTCCGAGACCATGGATCAATAGTTGAAGGAAGTTATGAAAAATGAATTAAGAGAGTCAGAATTGAATGACGAAGAGAAAGAAGATTTAAACAGATAATATGCTTCAATCCTTGATATAAAACAATGTTATAGTTAATTGTATGATCCAGATCCCATCGATACATTAATGAACAATGAGATTGTAAAAAGATTGAAATAGAAGAAAAAATATGTTGAAGTTTTTGGTTGCTGTTATAAATTAAGATACTACTGAAATAAGAGAAATGGTTAGGACTACACTTACTATAAATGGAACTGTTTATCCATTTCTGCGTTAGTCAAATCCATACAGGAATGAGAATACCATGTTGATTGGCCAGAAATTCCAATCACAGAATTAAAACTGATATGTCAAATTTCAATGCAAAACGTGACGAAGAGGTGGTACATATAAAATAAAAGGGTAATATTTTATATTGGTTAAGTTGAACTGGTTATGATATCTGGTTAGATACATATCACTTCTCCGGATCAAAAGTTAACAGAGGTATTGAAAGAATGTACAGAATAAGGATAGTCACGATATGTCAAGGTAGTCGTGAGAGAATGAAGTAGGAATTGTAGTATCGGTTCCTATCTATGAAGATATATACAATAGAGAAAATTGTGAAATAGAATTTTGATGTCTAAAAGAGACTATGTGTATGGGTTAGAGAAGTTAGAGAAGTTAGAGAAGTTAGAGAAGTTAGAGAAGTTAGAGAAGTTAGAGAAGTCAGTCTAACCTAGTTTCAATCACTGAAGAATATGGAGTTGCACTGATATCAAATGAAACAACTGAATGACCATTCCCGTTGCATAATGCTGGTTTTTTGATTATGAAGAATTACTGTTTAAAATACAGGGGGGAGTCGCCTGGGTCTCACTTTTGAGAGAGGATCCCCATGCTGTTGACGGGAGTTCCTAATTTAACACCACAAGGCTGAGGTCAAATTGTTATGAGATTATTTGTTAAGCGAAGACCGACAAGAGAACGGAAGATTGTTAAAAGGGTCAGACGATGAATTGGATAGATAGGTTTGTTATCAGAACAAGAGATAAGATGCATCAACATATGGTATGGGGACAAGGTCAAGACTGAATGGACAATTACAAAATACTGGAACAGAGAGTGTTATATTATAGCTTTGTGAAAGCATTGCCATAAAGTATGGATCTACATTTTCAGAGAATACCTGAAACTTTATTGCCTCTAAATAATGTGATATTGTTAGGGCAGGGATTGATGTTTGGTATAGGTGTACTAACATCATTGAAAAAAAAAAAAAAAAAAAAAAAAAAATGATGATTAAACCAATCGAGTTGGATTCAGTCCAGAAAGATACGCGATTCATATGTTATGAGGTTGGTAGATTCGGTTTTATCATTATGGAAAAGGCTGCTGTTTTTGATGAATTAATTTACCGGATAAATTGGCGGAGTCGGAAAACAGTATGTATCGCTGGTCATTATAGGAGGTAAATTACAGACTACAGTGATAATTTTACTCCTTTTACCAGAAGGTAGTCATTGGGTAGTAAGTTGAAACAAAAGACTCTACAATTAACAGAAAAGGAAATTCAGACATTTGAATATTTAAAGAGATGTTTGGTCAGTCAATCATTATTGGTCTCCAGAACCCAGATCAAGAACTGATATTATTTAGAGAGGCTTCTGCTACATCATGGGGTGGTGTATTTGGAATGTCAAACTACAAATGGCTCACCATAGGCGATAGATTGTTTTCAGGTTCATTTCAGAACGCTGAAGCAAACTATCCGAATTTTGAAAAGAAAACAAAAAAAATAAATAGAATGTTTAGCGACTGCAAAATTGTTAGAAAAATTAAAGTTACACTTAATTGGATATGATAAAGTGTTGACTGTTAGATGTGATAACAAAGGGTTATCAAGTTTATTAAGTGGGAAGTTGGTTAATCAACATCTGACTAACCGAGTAGCCAGATGGATTTCCTATCTTCGTAATTATAATTTGCATATTGTGCATATAAAAGGCTCGGAAAATATTGTGGCCGATTGTTTATCCAGGATAGATGATCCGGAAGCTGGTCCTGTTGTACCTTTGGCTTTCCAGGAAGATGCCGCTTATTTAAAATCAAGGATGAATTTAAATACAAATAATGTTGAAATATTAGATTCTGATGAACCCAAATTTGGTAGATACAAAATTCTGAGTATCAGACAATATTTAGAAACGTTAGTGGTTCCCCCAGAATATGAAACTGATGATAAGATACGTAAAAAATTCCTTTACAAAGTACATGAATTTTATTTATATGAGGGCGTTCTTTTCAAAAAGGGGAGAAACGGGCAGTTCTGTCGTCAAGTCATAACTGACCCAGATGAAATAAAAATATATTTGGTCTTATTCATGATAACAATGGTCACCTTAAGATCCAGAAATTATCTAATTATTTGAACTTGATGTTTTACATACCTAATCTTTACAGAAAATTAGAAGATTATTTAAAAAGTTGTGAAACTTGTCAACTATTTGATGGTAATATGAAAGAGAGAGATCCCTTGTACTTGAATCTTCCAGGTGGAATGTTTGATAAGATATGTTGTGACTCTGTCTACATTGATGGTAAGTATTTAATTGTTGGTCGATGTGAATTCTCAAATTGGTGTGAAGCAACTGTATTGGAAATGTTGGATGGTAAACTCATTGCTGATTTTCTTTACAGAGAATTTATTTGTCGATTTGGTTGGTTTAGGATTTTACTGGTAGATAATGGTTCAGAGTGGAAAAATGAAGCTGTTGAAAGACTAACCAACTATTATAATGTTATAACAAAATTCTCGATTCAATATCACCCACAAGGAAATTCAGTTGTTGAAAGAAATCACCAAGGATTGGTACTGTTTTTGAAGAAGGTTCCAAAAACCTTGGACTGGACCAAGTTTGTTCCTGGTGCTTTACAGGTAGAGAGAAATTTAATCAAGAGTACAACTGGACTTAGTCCACATTACATGGTGTATGGTTACAATGGGCATTCGGAATTATCATTATTATATTCATGTCCTCCAGAAAATAAGTTATACACTGATGAAGAATTATTCAAGTTTAGATTCAAACAGTTTGAATTCAGGGAGACCCAATACAATTCTGCTATTAGGGTAGCAGAACAAGAAAGATTGAAATCAAAGGAATATTTTGATGCCAAACACGAAATTGATACAGTGTTGAACGTTGGTGATTTGGTATTGATTTGGGATAGACCTTTTAAGAATGCAATGGCAGCTAAGATGAATAAGATGCCTCCACGTTGGGCTGGTCCTTTCAAGGTAAGGTCCAAAGGGGATAGAATTTATTGGTTAGAAGATTTAAATGGAGTCAAATTAGCTCGCCCATTTGCAAGAGAAATGATGAAGTTGTATTATTCAAGAAATTGAAACAAGGAAAAAGGATGAAGGAGAATACCAAACATTGAACACAAGAAGGTTGATTATTGGATTAGTTAGTGTTGATGTTGGTTGTATGGAAGTGAATTAGGTAGAAGACAGTTTTCAAAAATAGTGGCGGGAGTCTGTCACAAAGCAAAGTACTTACTTTTAAATATGCTTGATTGGAAGTAAGTATTGTGACAAGGATAACCTAGCTAGTTGGTTATGTTTGTTGGTAATGAAGCTGTTTTGTATTTTTTAGTATGAAATTATTGGTGTTAGATAAACACAGAATTGCTATTAAATTAATTTTAGTGGTCTGCTGGTATTTTGGTCAGTTTGCACGACAATACCAGGAACTTGTTGAAAACGAGAAAATTATTATATTATTTTTATTTACTACTTTTATAGAGTATCAAGAGTTAAGTGTGATTCAAGGAATACACGATCATCAGAGATTACGTTTAAAAGGAGTTTCTAAGTTCAATAGGTCTAAGCTAGTATCACATTGGAACCCAGTTAATCGTTCCAAAGTCATCACATTCGGGCCAAAATCAACTGCTGATCAACCTCCTTGAAGTAGTACATTTACGTTGTTGTATTATTGGAGTGTGTCATAATTCGTGCCCAGTGTAGTGCGATATTCGACAGTATTGTAATGAATGCTGTTCTTGTTTAATCCCCAAAAAAAAAAAAACTTTGCCCTTAAAAAAAAAAAATATTTCATTAATTTTAAACGTTCATTTACTCTTTGTCTTCTATATTCATTATTGACACAATGTCATTCACTCAATTCTTTAATACTTATTCAGATAATCAATTGGTTCAAATTGGATTGATCTTCGCCTTATTGGTTGGTGTTTTCAATTTAACCATTTTTTCACTTAAATTCGGTTCATTAATTTATGACTTGTTCATTGCCAGACCAGTCGATTTCACCAAATATGGTGCTGGTAATGGTAAATGGGCTGTTGTTACCGGTGCATCTGATGGAATTGGTAAAGAATATGCTTTACAATTAGCTAAAAAGGGGTTTAGTATTGTTTTGGTTTCTAGAACTCAATCTAAATTGGAATTAATTGCTACTGAAATTGAATCATCTTTTAAAGTTAATACCAAGATTGTTGCATTTGATGCATCTACTGATGAAGAAGAAAATTATTTGGCATTAGAAAAAGCTGTTTTTGATTTACCAGTTACTATTTTAATTAATAATGTTGGACAATCTCATTCTATTCCTGTTCCATTCTTGGAAACCACCAAAAAAGAATTAAAAGATATTATTACTATTAATAACACTGCTACTTTGAGAATCACTCAAATTGTTGCCCCAGCTATTGTTTTAACTATTGAAAACAATCAACAAACAAAATTAAGAGGATTGATTTTAACTATGGGATCATTTGGTGGATTATTACCAACTCCTTATTTGGCCACTTATTCTGGATCCAAAGCATTTTTGCAATCTTGGTCTGCTGCTTTAGCCGGTGAATTAGCTGCTGATAATATTGATGTTGAATTAGTTATTTCTTATTTGGTTACTTCTGCCATGTCTAAAATCAAACGTTCTTCTGCTACTATTCCAAATCCAAAACAATTTGTTAGATCTACTTTGGCCAGTGTTGGCCGTCGTGGTGGTGCTCAAGATAGATTTGCTACTCTGACCCCATATTGGAGTCATGCATTGATGCAATTTGGTATTGATAGTACTGTGGGAGTTTATTCTAGAATTGCTAATAAGTTGAATTTACAAATGCACCAATCCATTCGTCAAAGAGCATTGAAGAAGGCTGCAAGATTAGCTGGTGAAAAGAAGGATTAGTTTGAGTTTATATTAGTATGAGTAGAAGATTCTATATTCTTCTAGAATGTTCGAATATGATTTGAATGTACAGTTTTTTTTTTTTTTTCGCCTGATTTCTACAACGAAATTTTTTCTTTTTGGTTTGTTTGTTTTGTTCGTTTCTTCCCCTTATAATTTCTACATGTAAAGTAAAAAAAAAAATTTTGTTTGCTACATAAAATAAAAGAAAAAGTATAAACTAAAATATTAAATTCCTCCTTGTTGAGAAAGAAAAAAAAAAAATAAGAATTTAATCTTCCTTTCTTTTACTACCTTATTGATATCAATTCGTACAACATAAGAACAATGGTTAAAGATAAGAAACTTTATGATTTATTGGGAATTGACCCATCTGCAAATGAACCAGAGATCAAAAAAGCATATAAAAAAGCTGCATTGAAATATCATCCAGATAAACCAACAGGAGATACTGAAAAATTTAAAGAAATTTCCGAAGCTTTTGATATATTATCCAATCCTGATAAAAGAGAAATTTATGATAATTATGGTTTAGAAGCAGCCAGAGGAAATGCCCCTGCAGCAGATGCCGGTAATCCATTTGGTGGAGCTGGTGGATTTGGAGGAGGTGGTGCTGGAGGCCCACAATTCAATTTCAGTTCAGGTGGACCAGGAGGATTCCGTTCTGGTGGTAGTGGATTTTCACAAGCTGATGCATTTAATATATTCTCCCAAATGGGTGGATTTGGTATGGGTGATGATGGTTTTACATTTAGTTCGAGTGGTGGTCATCCATTTGGTGGAGCTGGTGGATTTGGAGGTGGTGGTAGAAGTGCAGGAGGAATGCCTGGAGGATTTGGTAGACAACAAGCAAGACCTGATCCTGATGTTGTTTCTATGCCATTGGGTGTAACTTTGGAAGATTTATATAAAGGTGCCACTAAGAAATTAAAGATTACAAGAAAAAATTCCAATGGTACTAAAGAACAAAAAATTCTTGAAGTTAATATTAAACCAGGTTGGAAATCTGGTACTAAGATTAATTTTTCAAATGAAGGTGATTATCAACCAGAATGTGGTGCTAGACAAACCATTCAATTCATAATTGAAGAAAAACCAAACCCTGTATTTAAAAGAGATGGTAATAATTTAAAGATGAATGTTACATTATCATTTAAAGAATCATTATGTGGATTTGAAAGAGATGTGACTACATTAGACGGTAGAAGAATTCCATTATCAAGAACTCAACCAATACAACCAGGTACAGTTTCAACTTATCCAGGTTTAGGTATGCCAATAAGTAAATCTCCTGGTCAAAGAGGTGATTTAGAAATTGTTTACAAAGTTGATTATCCAACTTCATTAACACCAGCTCAAAAACAAGCCATACAAGAAAACTTCTAAATAATATAGTAAAAGAGGGTTTTTTTTTTTTTTGATTACTATTATTTTGGTGGGGGATAATTTAGAGAGAAATGCATTAAGGAAGTTATTAATTAAGTCTTTTATTTCGTTTTTTCATCAATTTGTACGATATCAATTATATATATATATATATATATATATATATATATATATATTTACATATAAATATGTCTCTATTAGAGACACTTGAACGATTCAAATATTATTAATGAAACGTTTTAGTTTTAATGTTAAAGAAAAAGAAAAAGAATCTTGAAGAATTACCAGAGAATCTTGTAGAATTTCGCGATTAACAATTTAAAAAAAAAAAAAAAAACAATCATGAACATTTTGGTCAAACGAATATCTATTAATTGAACACTACCACTACCACTACTACTTTACAGATATGTCAGTTATATTAACATCAGCAGGATATGACCATACAATTAGGTTTTGGGATGCATTAACAGGAGTATGTTCTCGAACTATACAATTTTCAGATTCTCAAGTTAATAGATTAGAAATCACTAGTGATAAACGATTTTTAGCTGCTGCTGGTAATCCATATGTTCGATTATATGATATACGACAAACAGGAAATTCAGGAAATGGACCTAATGGAAATATGAATACATCATCATCATCAAATACTACTAATAATAATAATAACAATAATAATAATGCAACAAATGGTAATATTAATGTTGCGGCAAATACTTCATCATCTTCATCAAATCAAAATAATGGTAATAATAATGCAGTTATGACATTTGAAGGTCATACTACAAATGTTACATCATTACAATTTCAAGCAGATAATAAATGGATGGTTACATCTCTGGAAGATGGAACGGTTAAAGTATGGGATGTAAGATCACCAAGTGTACAACGAAATTATAAACATCATTGTCCAGTAAATGAAGTTGTTATTCATCCAAATCAAGGTGAATTAATAAGTTGTGATCAAGATGGAAATATAAGAGTTTGGGATTTAGGTGAAAACCAATGTACTCATCATTTAATTCCTGAAGATGATGTTCCAATAAATTCATTAAGTGTTGCAAGTGATGGATCAATGTTGGTTGCAGGTAATAGTAAAGGTAATTGTTATGTTTGGAAAATGCAAAATCAAAAAGATTTAACCAATTTAACTCCCGTGACGAAATTTAGATCTCATCTGAAATATATTACTAGAGTATTATTACTGACAGATATGAAACATTTGGCTACTTGTTCAGCGGATCATACTGCAAGAATTTGGTCAACTGATCAAAATTTTAATTTAGAAACAACATTACAAGGACATCAACGTTGGGTTTGGGATTGTGCATTTAGTGCAGATAGTGCATATTTAGTAACGGCATGTTCTGATCATTATGTTCGATTATGGGATTTATCAAATAGTGAAACTGTTAGACAATATAATGGTCATCATAAAGGTGCTGTTTGTGTTGCATTAAATGATGTATAAAATTAATATACATGTACATGTGTCTTTATCTTTATATTTATAGACAATCATCATTATCTATAGTAAAATAGGTTAAATATCCAATGGCACTTTGAATAGCCATTTGAGATTCAGTTACTTTAATGTATGATCCACCAAAATCAAATAATTGTTCTAAACAATATTTAATACTCAAATCGTCACTTTCATTGTCATTGTTGTCATTTAATAACAGTTGATAAATTTTTATAATTTCAACAAGTTTATCTTCAACTAAATCAATTTCATTCGGTGCTTTAACTTGTTTATAAAAATAGAAACAACATTGACAAAATACTCCAAGGGTTCTATTATTTGAATTATAATCAAATAAAGTTGATAATTCATGAGATTTATTATTGAAATTTGGATTACTTATAAATTTAATAATTTGATATAATAAATCAGCAAGATCCAAAATAAATAATTATCAAATATTAACATTGAAGTTAAATCTGAAGGAATATCAACACCAAATATACGTTGAATTTTTAATTTTAATTTTGAAATTCCATCTTTCAGGGACGTGATGATTTTACAACCATTTTCTTCAATATTATCTAATTCTCTAATTATTAAATTAAATGGGAAAGTAAACATGGGAAAAACTTTATCATTAATTATAATTTCAAGTAAATTTTTAATTAACACTATTCTTGATTCTGGAATTTCAAATTGATAAATTCCATTAGTTAACATTTTAATTAATTCAATCAGGGTAAAATTTTCAATATATTTAACAAATTCTTTATTTAAAAATTTAAAATAATCTTGATCATTAAATGAATAGCCAGTTGAATTTCTACAAAATAAAATTAATGCCATAAAAAAATTTCGAATTTTAATATTTTTAGGATAAATTAATGAATTTAAATTATTTAAACATTTAGTACAAATATGTTGTCTCATGGCAAGATTAGGTGATGTTAAAATTAATTTAAATGATGGTGATTTAATTCTAATTCCACATTTATTACATTGAATACTAAAAAATGGATCATTATTATCATCAATTTTACATAATTTACAATGACAACGAAAATAAAATTGTTGAAACAATTGATAATTTCTAATTTCTTTAGGAAATCCTAATGGAATATAAGTAACTGTTATTTCTTCATCCTCAAATATAGGTAAAGTATTAATCACTTGATATTCATTTTCTTCACTATTCAAAATTTGAGTACAATTAGGTAAACATGAATGATTAATAAGGGCAAAATTTGGATCTAAACAAACTCCTAATGGTTTTTTATTACCATTAAATAAAGTAAAATAATTTATAATTACAATTGATATTAAATCATCAATAAATTTCCAATTTTTCTTTGTAATTTGAAATAAATTTTTTTTATATAAATTTGCTCCAATATCATGACCAATTAAAAATTCTTTCAAGGTATTAACGATAACATTCTTTATAGGATTAATTAATTTACGTTTTTCATTATCTAATCGGATATCCTTTTGATGAGTACATAAATTATTCAATTTTTCCAGAAATTCTTGTTCATTGTCATTATCATCATCATCATCATATAAATAACAAAATAAAACTCTTAATGTAACATATAAAACTTCCTTCTCAATATTGACTGAATTATTCTTAATATTGATATTTAAATAAGGTTGTAATGAATCTTCAAATTTATCAATGAATTCAGGATATTTAATTCTTTCAATTTCTTCCACGTTATCATAAAAATAATAAACAGCATTAGTATTATTAATTTTCATAATTATTGAACCAGCTAATGAATATTTACAACTTTTAATTCCTCTTTGACCAGGTTTAAGATCATTTCCATATATATAAATTTTATCACTCAAATTAATTTCATTAATAACATTAGTGGAATTCTCATCATTTGGAAAATTATAAATTGGTTTAATTATTAATAATTGAATTAATTTTCGTTTCCAATATTCTGAATTATCAATTGATTTTAAAGATTCAATTGATGATGATGATAAGTTATATTTTATTAATATATCTTGATCTTGATTTTGTTGTGATAATAATTCTGGTGGTTGATTTACTGTCATTGATGGTTGTCTACTAATTGTCTGAAGAACCAAATTTTCTATAATTTGAAATTTGAAATTTTTTTTTTTTTTTTTGCAACCACTTTTTTTATTTTTTACAACCCGAAACAACCCAAAATTCTTGTAATGTAATATCAAAATAAAATCAACAACTGTTGCCTAACCATATAATTCATGAAAAGAATAATATCATAAACAATAAATATCAGAATAATAATGTAATAACCTCAACATATCCTATATATGTATATATTTGTACATTTATATAAAAATACCTTTTCCTTTCTTCCCCCCCAAATTCTATAAAATCAACTCTCTCTCTCTTCCTCTCTCTCTCTCTCCATCCTTATATGTATACTTTAATTTAATAAATTGTCTATATTCGTATCAAAATTTAATAATGATTCAGCTTGATTTTGTTGAGAATATTGCTGACTTAGATTTTTCGAATCAAAATCAAATGAAGTTTCCAATAAGTCAACATTTCCAAACACCATATCTCCAGTTTCTTCTTCTTGCTGTTGTTGTTGTTGTTGCTGTTGGGATTGCTCTTGTTGTTCTTGATGTTTTGGAGATCTTTGCTGTTGTTTTAAAGCTTCTTGTAAATCATTTTGAAAAAATCCTCCCACTTCAAATGACCACGCTAAATATTCATCTACCCAACATCTAATTATCCACCATGCACCAAATCCTTCACCTCCCAGTAAACTTATTTCTCTTAAACAAGTAGTTAATAAATTTGATGATAAAATTAAAAATAATCTAGCATTAATATCAGGAAATCTTGATGGTAAATTAGATACATAATTGGCAAATTTATTCATAAGAATCGTTGGATTATTTGTTTCTTCTTCCTCTCCATCATCATTTCCTTCTTCTTCTTCTTCTTCTTCTTCTTCAACTTGTTCCTGTAAATTATTGGGTTTGGTTTTAATTAATTCAATGACTTCATTAATTAAAATATGACTTAAAACATCGATATTTTTTTGTGAACAAGGAATTTCTCGATTTATAACCTCTTGGAAATTCAATTTTATCCAATCTTGAATCATGGTATTTTTTTCATTATCATCTGTTAATATTCTTGAAGCAGGTTGACCAGTTTCAATTACTTTGATTAATCGATTTAATAAATTAACAAAATGTTTAGCTAATTTTAATTTCATGACAATGAAATTCATGGAAACTTTAGCATTACTTAATGAATTAGCTAATGATTTGATATATCCATTTGAAATTTGTTTCAATTGGAATAATTGTTCTTGTGGAATTAATAATTGAAGTTGTAATTTACTCAACATTCGAATCATCTTCTTATACATGATTAAATCACATTTCATAATCCATTCAGTGATTGAATCAGTAGTATAAAGTTTAAAAACTGGAGCAGTTAGAATACTATTAAAATTATTAAAACTTAAAAACAACTTCTTTAATTGCATATATCGAAGTGATTCAAAAATGGAATTAACATGAACTTTATATAAGGAATATAAAGTATCGGCAATATCATAATCAACATCCTGGGTTAAATAAGGGTAAATTGATGGTAATTGTATCGGAGTATATGGATTTGAACTTGGATCAGCATTACTATTAAGTAATTGAAATAAATTAGGAATGAATTTCATATGCAGAACCAGAGGAAGTTGATCATTTAAAGTTGTTGATGATAAAATTCCAGGAGAATTTATTGGAGTAAATGAAGGAGTATAAGGTTGAGAAGTATCTATATGTGTAGGTGGAGGTGAAGATTCATCATAAGAACCAGATGAATTTACTGATGATGTAGGAGATTGAATTTGACCAGAATATCCGCCAAGTAAACTATCTTGACGACGATGTTGATGATGATGAAGATGATGTTTTTGTTGTTGTTGTTGTTGTTGTTGTTGTTGTTGTTGTTGCAATTGTTGTTGTTGTAGGTTTAATAATTGCAGTTGCATATTTTCATCACCACTAAGTTTAATTCCACAATAATGATATTTTGATTGACCTCTCATACCCAATCTTCTGGTTGTAATATTTGGATAAAGAATTTTAACTAATTTTCCAAAACTTGCTGGTGATACGGGGGCTAAACTATTATCAGCACAAACCTGGACATATCTTGCATAAATTCTATTTCTTGGAATAACTGCCGTAGGAGATAATTGACATGAATTAAGTAACCAAACCATACCAAATAACAGTCGTTGAGTTTCTTTATTTTCTTTTAATTTTGATTGATCTGAATTTGAACCATGAGCAATTACATCATTCTCAAGTTGTTTTATTCTATGAGCTAAATCAGATAAAGGAGTATCAGTTGATTGTAAAGCCAATTGTTTTAATTCATTTTCTCCAGAATTTGAATGGATTGAATCCTGTCTCCTTGGACGTTTTCTCAGCTGTGAGGGTTCTGTTGATTCATGAACTGTAGCTGCCATGCTGATTCCAGTGGCCGTAGCCGTAGATGATGATGATTCATGTATTGATTGAAATTGTTGATAATTATTCGCTAGCAGAGTTGTGGATGAAGCAGAAGGGTAATGGCTTGATTGCTGAGTGGTATATGCATTATTATATTCATATTGAAACAGGGATTGTTGTGGAATTTGACTCAGTTGTAGTTGTTGTTGTTGTTGTTGTTGCTGATGATAAGGTATAAGTGGTGGAGGTGGTTGTTGTTGTTGTTGGAAAGTAGGTTGGGTATAATAATTGGAAGGGGAAGTTTGTTGACTAGTACTTCGATACTGTTGTTGTGGTGAAGTATATGATTGATTTAAATCTAGTTGATTACCATAATTTGAAGAAGATGATGTAGTTGGTGGTGGTTGTAATTGTTGTGGGTTATTATGAAAAGTTTGTAATTGCGGAAGATTATGAGGTTGTAAAGTCGATAAGGATGCAGATGATGATAATGATGATGTGGGTATATGAGACATAGATTGTTGTTGTAGTGGTTGTTGCATTTGTTGTTGCAGTATATTATTATTTCCACCTTCTGCTGATTGATCTTGAGGTAGTTGTTGATTTGAATCCATGAATATAAATCAAATGTGTGTGTATCTGTGTATGTTTATATGTGAGTGAGTGAGTGAGTGTTTTTATTACAATTTATTTAGATACTTCTAAAAATAATAATGGGATGTAATCTCTGTTAACGTTGATGTTGATTGTTATATGATGATGATGATGATGATATTAAACATGTAAACACTTTGATTATTAATGACTAAATTTCAAATATAAATTGGTGATATTAAAAATAATCAATAAAAAAAAAAAAAATTATGTTGAAAGAAAATAAATTTTCAAAAAAAAAAAGAAAAATAAAAAATATCAGATCTTTATATTTCCTTTTTTGATCTCAATATTAAAATGATCTCACTTTCTTTTCTTTTTATTTTAGTAACTTTAATAATATAATTTCCTTTTGAGATCCACTTATGTTATTAATGGTGGTAAGTATTCTTCTTCCAGGTTATTTTATATATATCTCAGTGGTAATTATGTAATACTAATTACTTTCCCCTCAGCCCCTTTGTACTAATTAAAATTGTGAATTTATGATTGTGTGTGTGTGTGTGTGTATCTTAAGTATTATTATTATCTCTCTCTCTCTCTTTCTACGGTGGGTGGTTTAATGTGTGTGTGTGTGTCTAGGAGAATTTGAGATCAAAAAAAAAAAATTTTTCTTTTTTATTGCGCCCTAGAAATTTATTTGAATGATAATGATGTAATTTCTTTCAATTATCAACAAACCCTAATTCTTCTTGTTGTACTTGTTTCGATGTCAAATGTTAATAAGTCCTTTTTAAAAATTTTTTTGAAATACAAATGAAATTATTTGATATTTTTATACAATTCAACTTGACGACAAAAAAAAAAAAATTGACTTCTATGACGTTTTATTTTTCACTTTCTCTCGGAATGCAAAAAATACTTGCCTTCTTTAAATCGTGCTTGTTTTTTTTTTTTTTTAGTTTTAAATAAACAGATCCAAAATGTATAATGTATTATGTGACAGATTTAAAAACTAATGAATTTTGCTTAATTTGGAATTGGTTTTGTTTTGATTTCAATTAATTTTCATGTAATTAATCACCTCAAATTATACAATATCGATTTATTTATTAATTTTGAAATAATATTCTTACCAACGGTTTTTAGTTCCTTGCTTTGTTTGGTGGTTTACTTATATGTTGAACTTAATAATATGAATTCAAAATTGTTTATGTGTACATATATTTAGATCCCTTTTTATTTTCTTGGTGAATAATAGAACAAAATATAGAAGGGAAGAATTTATAATCCAAATTGAATTATTAAGGAAATGATATTAGAATAATTTATCGTCACAATTACTAATTTAAAAATTTAATTTAAAAGTATAATCTAAAAAGTAGTTGAATCAGAAGAAGGAAAATCATATCTTATGGAAATTTAAGATAATTGCAACATGTATTGATTTATGGATATATATATTTATATAATGTATATATTTTTGTTTAATCCACAATGAATATCAAATTGTACCACGCCTTCCAATTCTCTTTTACCTTCTCCTCCCCTCTTTTTCTAATTGCTTCTGCTCCAATTTAATCGGAATCTTTTCTCCACTGAAGATTTACATTATAATTCCAAGAATTGCCGTGCCTCTTTTTTATTTATTTATTTATTTGTTTGCATTATTTTTCACAACCATGTAAAATTTCTCACGCATCAATAATACAGTATATGCTTATACAGTACATACAGTATACCGTAAACTTCACAATACAGTATCTGCACCTTTTTGTTTCTTTCTGTAGATCCTTATTCTCGTGGATGGTGGTTTCACAAAAAAGTAAAGTATTTGTTCCTTCGTGTATTTCAATAGTTAAATTTTCTTTAATTATTGTATTTACTTTTATTAGATGATATACAGTGAAGACTCATATTCGGTAACCAATTAGTACTTGATTTTAAATGTATATCCTTGTCATTAATACTACAAATTGCAACAAAATTTGTTAGTGGTTGGATTGACAATTGAATCTAAGAATTATTGTAAAATTATAGTAACTTAATTTTTTGTTAGTGTATGTGTGTATAAATTGGGAGGGGCGGAGAGAGAACACTGTTGTCAAGTGCATCCAAGAAGAAATCAATATTGTTGTTGCATTTAATTATCTTGTGTGTGTACTATCGAATTTCAAATGAAATTTCTATAGTTGGGTACAGTTGATTTCTAAGCCCAGACAATAACGATAAACATACAGTACAGTAGATCCAAGTGTCTGTTATTCTGGGAAATTAAGAGTTTATTAAATATCCAAATTGAGATGTTTAATATTGAAAGATCAACATTGCATAAAAATTTTGTACAAAAAATACAAAATTGTGAGATTTGCAATTTTTTTTTTTGATTTTGTGTCATTCTTGATCCAATACAAAATTAGATGAAATTGCAAAAAAAAAAAAAAAAAAATTTCAAGGGAAATGTAAAAGATACTTGAAAGAATTTGGAATTATTCATACGATAATAACTACAAATTACTATGTTAGACTATTTTTTGTTACTTATTGAAACTGTTTTCTTGTAATTAAACAACTGGATTTAGTCATAGAAAGTATGAATTCATTTATTAACTACGCAAATGAATAAACAAAAAAAAAAAAAAATTGACTCCATCTGAATAACCAAATCTTTCCACTAATGTGTATATCCGTAAATCAAAAATTTTTTTTTTCTTAATGAATTAAAATAAACCAAAACCAAATACACACTGTATTCAATATTCCAGTAATAAAATTTTGAAATACGGCTAATTAATACATAAACAATGTTTACAATTTGATCAAAAACGACAAGAATTTTTTCTCCAATTTCTGTATTTAATCTGTTCACTATGGACCCTTTTTTTTTTTGAATTTTCTATAACGTTTACAGTAAGATAATACACAAATCCAAATATGATCACATGTATGTATACACATGTAAATTTTTCAATCCCATATGTATTGAACTAAATAAAAAAAAGTATAATATTAGTGCTTATTCGGAATAAATAACTTAAACGAATAGTAATATTTATTTTTGATTTCTTGATTTCATGCATGCAAGGGGGAATACAAAAAAAGTGAAAAAAAAAAGCCGAAAAATTAAGTTGTACTTTGATTGGCGAGATCAAAAGGTAGGAGAAGTGGAGAAGTTGTCAAGTTTACCAAATGAACATATTATTGATTTTATTTAATAGGCTGGAAATTTTCTAATAAAATAAAAAAAAAAAAAGGTACACGATATCTGTCGAAAATGAAGAAATTGTAGGAGATTACATGGTAGCGAGATATAATATTCCAGGAGGGTGGGGGGTCCTGGTGGGGCGAGGTTAGGTTGATTCTCTTCTCCCTCCCCCTTGAAAAAAAAAAAAAAAAATAGACGATGTATTTCTTTTAATTAATCAAACGTATAAAATTCTTCATGCAAGATTCTTCCTTAAATTGTAAAATAATTAATTTGAAATATGTAATGTATATGTATACAAATAGTACCAAATTGATCCATGTATTTTTACTGTACTGTATGAAATGATTATTGTAGCGATAGTATACATGTACTGTATGTATACAGTATGATCTCATATATAATGCAAACTTTATGTACTTGTGCATTATCCAAGAGAGAAACCCAAAATTGTCATCATTAATATCAGAGTAATCTCATAAACATTTACTAAATAAGTACAAGTGGTGAAATTGTTTCTTAATATTGAACTAATTTCTCCAACAACGTCTTTGGTTATTTCAGTTAATCCATATGGATGATATAAATCTAACCAAAAAAAAAAAAAATTTTTCATCTCGTTTGTAAAATATTTAACGTATGTATGCATGGATAGCATTGACAGAATCAGTATCATATTAATACCAAGTGAATCAACAATACCAAAAAAAAAAAAAAAGAAAATAATTGCCAAAAGAAATACAGTACTGTCAAAGTACAGTTAGATAATCAAAATCAATGATACTGTAATTATAAAAACTTGTCAATCAATTAATACTTTGTTACTGTATACAGTATGTTAAACAAAGTAAAATCCTAATCATGATCATCACTATCATGGTTATCTTATTTTTATTTATTTAATCTTCTAAACTCTGCTGCTGCTTTTTTTATGTCTATTATACAATGATTTGTACCATATATTTAATTCCCACACGACTTTATTGATTTATTATTGAAAAAAAAAAAAAAATTAAAAAAATCTCATCGCGTGAATTCTATTAGGATGAAAAAAAAAAAAAAAATTCTTAAAGAAAATCAAACCTCATCTCATCAAAAACTTTCTTTGAATAGTCAATAATATAAAAATTAAGATAAAACATGGCTATTTTAAATTCCAATCCTGAGATTCTTTTAAAGAAAAGAAAGAATGCTGATAGAAAAAGATTAGAAAAACAAGAACAAATTCGTGAAAGACAAATTCTTAAAAAAACATTAAAGAAAAAAAATTCAAAGAATAAATTCATTAGACCTGAAACATTAATAAGTAATCATAAATCAAATGAATTAGAAAGAAAAAGAATTAAAAAATTAATTAAACAAAATACTAGTAATAATCAAATTGATGATAAAATTAAATCAACTGAAGGTGAAGGTGAAGGTGATGATAATGATGATGTTAATTATAAATTATTATTTGTTATTAGAATTCCTAATCAAAATCAGAAAGGATTAAAAATTCCAACTAAAGTTTCACAAATTTTACAAATTTTAAGATTAACTAGTGTTAATACTGGAGTTTTTATTAAATCAAGTGAAAAAACTGAAAATATATTAAAATTAATTGAACCTTATGTATTAGTTGGTTCACCATCATTAAATTCCATACGAAAATTATTTCAACAAAGAGCAACCATTAAAATTAATCAACAACAAGATGATGATGAAGAAGAAGAATCAAAAGAAAAAATTATTAAATTAAATGATAATCTGTTAGTTGAAGAAAAATTTGGTGATGAATTAGGATTAGTTTGTGTTGAAGATTTAATTTCTGAAATTTTTAATACTAGTGAAAATTTCATTAAAATTATTTCATGGTTAGAACCATTTAGATTAAATTCTCCAATAAATGGTTGGGGTCCTGATGCTAAACTTGCAAGAATGAGTAATCAAGAATTTAAAATTGAAGATTATTTGTAATGGAATTCAATTTTTTTTTTTTTTTTATCTCCCCTCCTTTCTCTCATACATGAATCAATTCATATATATCTTTTTTTGAAATAAGAATTTTTTTTTTTTTTTTTTTTATATAAAAATATTATTGGTGTATAATTTTTTAAATAACAGTAAAGATAAAAGAATAAAGAAAAATATTTAAAAAAAATTCTGGATTCTATTCATTCATTCATATTTTTCTATATAGAATTCCTTGGCTGATTAAAATACATGTAGATCTTATTGATTATCAACAAAAAGAATTAATGTTTGTAGTAATGTATTACACGCGTACTAAATGTTTACCCTGTATATGAACTCTCTCATAGATTTCGTGTATTCTGCTGTAGAAGAAGATAATAAAAGATTTTAAATTCCAGCTGGCGGGGGGCATTTATGGCTTATTTTTCTTAGAGCATAATTACGCGATTACGTAAGCTATTTAAATTTTCAAAAATTTTATATATATATAAATATTTTTTTTTTTTTTTTGGTAATTTTTAATCTGGAAATTTTTTTACTTGACTCTTCTTTTCTCTAATTCCATCATCAACTGCAACTGCAACTGCAACTGCAACTGTAACTGCAACTGTAACTGTAACTCCTGCTCCACCTCCACCTCCCCAAAACGGCGACGTTATCTTTCTCCTCATTATCATTTGCACGGCGAAATTGCAATCTCAAATTATAATAATCATGATAACACATAAAATGAATATGTAAGGGAGGGCTAATTATGGGTAGGACAAGCGGTTAGGGGGGGATAAGAAAGAACAAAGGGATAATTAGATCTAAGCAACAAACAAAATTTAAAAAATAAATAAATAAATTCCCTTTCCATTTTACACCCAAATAAAAAAATATTCAAGTAAAGCAAAAAAAATACGTACATTGCATCTATTGTAAACTAAAACATTACTGAATATACAAACAATAAAGCCAAAATTCAACTAATCTTACAGTACGAAGTTTGGTAAAAGTATTCAGTTTTAGTGTTCAGTTTTTAGTATTTTTTTTTTATTTTTTTTTTTTTTTTTACAAGTTTCAAGTATTATTATTCATTATAAACAATATTGTTTTAGTTTAATGCAAAATTTTATTATGGACGGAGATATTAAATCATATCTCGTCATAATTTCCTTTTTAGTTAATAAGAATTAATTTGTTTCCTCCGTTCGTAATAAATTACTGCTATTTTTTTGGAGAGTAAATTTTTATCTCCGCTTTAATTAGGTCATTACGAAGGAGGAAGAAAAGGTTGTGGAGGATTCAAAAAGGGAGCAATTTAAGAATAAAGAATTAAATAAAAAAAAAAAAAAAAAAACAAGGAAACTCGATGAATAACACTATAGAATATACTGTATATTTCTTTCTTTTTATTATAGGGGTAAAGATAAGGTTTATGAATCATTATTTTTCAAAGAGATTAAAGAAATTTTAAAAAAGGAGAGAAAATATTATTGCTAAGCAATACTCTCTCTCTGTCGCCGTGTAAGTGTGTGTAAGTGTGTATTTGTGTGTGTGTGTATGAATTTGTTGTTCGTATCTTGATAGTAACAAAATCAAAAGATTTACATGTTATCAATGATGAAATCCTTAAACTTTTTTTTTTTTTGTGGGGATGTTTGTCTTATATTGTTAATTTCCAAGTTTTCATGACAACTGTACAGTATTATTGAATATACAATATAATGTAATAATAAAATTCTTGTATAAAAAAAAAAAAATTAGTGCCTTAATAATTTTTTTTTTGAAGAGTTGTGATTACATCGGCTTTAGTTTTTACACATTTAACAAGAACACAAATACATATTGGTATTTATTTTTTTTATTATTATTATTATTATTCTCAGCCTCAACCGAAGTCTAAATCTAAATCTTAGTTTCAGCCTCGGCTTCAATGTCAGCATCAGCATCAGCATCATCATTATCGTCGATATTAGATATTAGATATTAAATAACGGTCTCGACAATTAAACAGTTATGTTTTATCAAAATACTTTCTTTTTTTTCTTAACTTTTTAAAATTTATAATAAAAGACCCGTTCAAACCAAAAGTTTAAAGTTTTTTTTTTTTTTTTTTTTTAATCTAACGAAATCAATAGGGGGCAAATACAGTATAAAATCTTAAAACCAAATTATAAATAATACAAAATTTTTAATCCTGGTATTTAATATTTTTTCTTTTTTTCAACCTTTGGTTTTAGTATCAAGCGTTATACACTCCTTATCATCAACTTCCCCACAAGAATCATTATAAAATTCATGGCTAAAAAAAAAAAACAAGTAGAACCTGTATGATTATCATTTTTACTATATTTAATATTCCCTCATATTCCTCTTGTCGAGTAATGTTTATACCTATATGTAAACAAGTAAGTAATTATGCATTTAAGTATTACATATTAATTAAGATTAAACCAGTTGGTAAATGTTAATTTACCTATTCTGTACAGTACAATATATGTATGAGAAATATTCCATTTTTTTCGGACTTATAACTTAAGTAAAACATATGTAAGTGAATAATAAAAAAAAAAAAAAAAACACGAAAAAGATGATTACAATTAATGTTATTAAGATACATATTTCCAAAGGCGGTTTATAAATTACCGCGATTTCTTTTCTCTTTTTAATTTTAGTCACCTATAGAATCTCGTAAATGG
Source organism: Candida sanyaensis (assembly GCA_911254575.1). Lineage (NCBI taxonomy): Eukaryota > Fungi > Ascomycota > Pichiomycetes > Serinales > Debaryomycetaceae > Candida > Candida sanyaensis. The sequence goes on from CAJVQF010000004.1 coordinate 1,465,409, forward strand.
TATTTGGTATATATTTTCAAAAAAAAAAATGTGTACATATGTCACCAGGTGAATATATATGAGTGTAAGTCTATGAGTGTGTGTGTGTGTATGAATATATACTCTTCCGATGCGAAGTGTATGCTTAAGCGCACATACTCATGGGGCGTGTGTTTAAGACAAGCGACCGAGCGAACGAATGAATGAATGAATGAATGAACCAGCGCGGAGCGTGGTTGCGTGCATTTTCGCTTGTCATTGCACATGAGTGGAATTTTGTGATTAATGGCCCAAATTTTAATTTTAATTTTAATTTTTTTTTTTTTTTTTTTTTTGGGTTTTTTAATTTAAGCAATTATACAGAAGGTTGCATGCATGGGTGCGAAAAATTAAAGAAATTTTATATATTCTGGTTTGTCATGCATCATGCAATGATATTATGGTTTGTTTGTTTGTTTGTTTTTTTTTTACAGGTTAAGTTCATGTATGTTTTGTGATGGTGAATATGTGTGTGTATGTTAATATTATTCTTAAAACACTTTTGAAGAAATTAAAAATTTTTTTTTTTTTTTTTTAAATTTGGTCTAGCCCTTTTTTTTTAAAAAACAAAAAGTTTATTGCTATTCAAGCCTAAAAACTTTTTACATTAAGGAAAGAAATAAAATTGCTTTGAACTTGATGCATGCTTTGTATATACAGTACAAACAAAAATCAAAAAAAAAGAAATGAAAATGAAAACAGATGGTTAGGGGGGCATAAAAATTAAGTTGGTGGATAATATGGGGAAAGGTTGGGTTAGAGGGGGAAGGGAGGGATGGTTAATAAAATTGATGTTTGATTTATATTGAAATATATAATAATTAATTAACATTGATCATACAAAATAATATTATTACAGTATTATTATTTTATTAAAAAAAAAATTAGGTCTACTTGAGAAATTGTAATAGTTTCAAGTTAATAAATTATAATAATAATAATAAATATTACACTTTACTTCTATAAATTTTGTCTCTTAAAAGTATTAATATTAATTATTAAAAATTCTTTTATTTTTTTTTTTTTTTTCATCCTTTAAAGAAAAGTTGCAAATTCAAATTCTTAATCATTTTTTGAAATCACTTTGCTTGATAAGTAAGCACATATATCAAACGTCTCAATTTAGGATTGAATTCTTTTTGTTTTTTTTTATCAGCTGATTTGTTTTCCTCGATCGTACATGCATACGTAACAGGACAATAGATTTTCTTCTTTATGCATTTGCATTTTCATTTTTTTTTTTTTAGTCCAATTGTAGATTTTAGTCTGAATCTCTAGACTCATTTAGACATAAAGAAATGAATGTTTGGAGAATTGAAGTGAACATATTTCCGAGTCATCTTCATTATAATCATCATCAACAACAACAAGAAGAAGAAGAATAATAATAATAATAATAGCGGGAATTCTTTCTATTTTAACTTTAAATTTAGAAAAACAAAAACAAAAACATTGAACCTTTTAGAATTCTCGGGAATTAAGGATTACGAAGATTATAGAATTCACACCCAAACGTATATACTTTACAATACATTTATATTTTAATATTAATTGTATAGTAATAAAAAAAAAAGTCAAAATTCAAAAAGATGAAAATTAATCAATAAATTATATATTGATATAAATCTTTATAATCTCAAACTACAATTATTCTTATCTGTAAGAAGAGGAGGGGTTGAAAAGAAAAAAAAAAAAACAAATTACCCCCTAAAACGAAAAAATATTTCTAAAGCATTATCATTCTCAGCCCCTCAGCATCATTTTTTTTTTTTTTTTTGATTTTTTCCCCCACCGGAGATTCATTGTTTTATTTTGATACCTTCGGCTATTTGTAATCCTTTTAATGAAATTCACACAAATAACAAATTCTTCTTGTTGTTGTGGGGGGGAGAGATAGAAAGAGTACGAGATTATGATGGATTTTTACGTATGATTGGTCAACAGAAGAGAATGAATCGGCGTTTTTTTTTTGTTTTTTTTTTTTGCTTGTTTAATTTAGTTTAGTTTCAACTTAATTTTAATGAAATTTTATTTTGTACCAAGGGTTTTTAGTACACTTTTACATGTACATGTACATGTACATGTGTACATTATCTTGCTATGAAAATATTCAATATCAAAAAAAACAAGCAATGATAAGAAATAAAAGGTAAGATATGGAGAGAAATATGTGTATACATTATATGCAAAATATAAAAAAAAACATACATACTCGAGTTAAAGAGCAATTTCGGGTTATTTGTGAGGAAAATATATATATATATATCAAATTATCCGGGAATTATGGAATCGAAACATCTCTACAGGGAATATGCTAAATTCTAAGCCAATAATTCAAAAAAAAAAGTTTTTCCTATAATTCAATTACGGTTTTAAATTCAAGTTATCTCCAAAATAATAATAAAAAAAAAAACACCAATTCCAGACTTTTTTTTGATCACGTAATCGCATATTTTTAGAACATTATAAATCTCAAATGTATATTTGGAATTTGATAATGATAATGATAATGGGGAGGGACTACGGCTGGGGGGCTAGGCTCGACCTAAAATAAACTGAAATGGCTGGGCTGAGCTGAGCTAAGCAGGGCCGTAATTGCATAGTCACATAATCATTATTAACAACAATGAAATATATCCTCCTTTTCCTCCTCCTCCTCTTCCTCCTCTTCCCCCTTCATAGTGTATTTACTTGCATTATTTGTTTTCTATTCAAAATTGGTATTATCATTATTGCTCTTTAATTGTGAGTGATTTTTCTTTTTCTTTTTGTTGTTATTTCTGAAACCATCTGTATTGTTTATTGTTTAGTTGCATTATCAATCTCTCTCTTACATGCAATACAACCTTCCAGATGTATTTTTTTGTTTTGATCATCATATACAGGGGGAGAGTATATACGGTGATATTAGGAATTGAGTAAAATTAACAAACAAAAAAGCAACCTTAAGAATCTTCATATTAACATCAACATCATATGATAATGTTGGTCATGATGACGTTTATTGATTATTTCTTTTCTGTCTTTGTTATTTCACCTTCCCTATGATAAAATTTTTTTTTAATTTTTCATCATCATCTTCTACTTCGTCGTTGACCGAGTCAATGAATTTCTTTCTTTTTTTTTTTTTTTTATTTTATTGGGCCCAGAGGGCGTATCATTACGTAAGCGTGTAATTCTATTTTCTTTTATTTTTTTTTTTTACATGTTAATCCAAATGGTAAGAAAATTAAATGTAAAGTAACTTAAATATCAAATTGAGCAATAAGGGTAAATTAGTACAAAATAAAATTAAAATAAAAAAAGTAGTAACAAAAAAGTTTAAATCAATTGAGGCGAATGAGTTTTTTACAAAGAATTAACCCTCAACCCAAACTCCAAACTACAAACTACAAACTACAAACTACAAACTACAAACTACAAACTACAAACTACAAACTACAAACTACAAACTACAAACTACAAACTACAAACTACAAACTACAAACTACAAACTACAAACTACAAGCTCTACCCCTATCCCAATAATTTTTCTTGTTATTCCTCGATAGTTAATGAACTGATAATTTCATGAGTTAAATTAAAAGTGTAACAAATAATTAGTCATTAAACATGTTTGTTCTTAGGAATTATATGTGTAGATCTTTTATTTTTTTTTTTTTTTTTTTTTTTCAATCAAATGTATCCTAACCAATAATTTTAAATGGTTGATTGGGTAAATTATATTTCTAATTCTATTATATAATTTTCTCAAGTAAGATCAAAGTTATGATGATTTGTGTCAAACAACAATTTGATATAATATAATATAATATAATAAAAAGAGAATTATTATTATGAATTGAGGTGAAGTGAAGTGAAGTGGAGAAGAGAAAATATGTACCTGATGAGTGATGAGTTATGGTTGAAGGTTAATGATGTCGATCATAACGATGTCGATGATCATTGACTATGCTGAAGATGTTTGGTTCCGCAGGGTAAAAAAAATATATAACGCACATAATATAATAATTATTGAACATAATTTTTTTTCTTTTTCTTTTTTTTTTTTTTTTTTTGCAGTCTAATAGTTTTTTATTTTTTTTTTTCAAATGTATCTTAATTTCAATGCAAGGTTTGGATTCCACGTTTTTTTTCTTTTCTTAATTCGAAATTTCCATTGATTCCGAATATTAGTCCAATGTATCCGGAATATCTTGAACAGAAACGATATCAACTTATGATGTTCATTGATGACGTTCATATTAAAGAAATTAATTAAATGGTAATATTACAACATTGATTCAATATTCTTTGTCTTTATTTTTTTTTTTTTTTTGATAATAATAATAATTTGCGCTCTGAAATAGATTGTATGTAGAATGTTAGTAAACAGATACGTTGAAATTTCAACGTAAATGTATCTCATTTTAGATACAAATATACGTAAGTGTCTGTGTGTGTGTGTGTGTGTGTGTGTGAATGAACATCATGTATATAATAATAATAAAGAAAGATTTTTGGGGGGTCATTTAAACACTAAACGTTTGGTTGAATCACTTGATTCAATTCTACTCCATATATTTCTATATTTGTATGAATGTATGTTTGTGTGTGTGTTAGTGTGTATTTTCATTATCTATTAGTCACATCTACATATACCTATGCACTATGCATCACATGTCCACATGTGCATATACACATTATGTACCATGTATTTTGCTTTTTGTTTATTGATAATAATGAAAAAAAAAAAAAAAAAAAAAAAAAACTCCACCACATCCCACATCCCACATCCCACTTCATCCATTATCCCACATCCCACACAATACAAATCAAGCAAAATAACGATTATAAAGGGTAAATGTTTAAAATGAAAAAAAAAAAAACTCCTCGAAGATTATAGCAATTAAAAATAATAATTTTTAAGATATCCCTCGATGCCAGAAATAATAATAATAATAAAAAAAAAAAGAAATAATAATTACCCATGGAAATCTTTAGAAATAATTTAAAGGAATCATCGGTCAATACTGTAATACTGTATGTACTTATTTAAAAAAATATATACATAACCAAGTTTGTTTAAGATATTTTCGTTCTTTCTTCCTTATAGCTTTCTTTTTTTTTATTATTATTTATTTTTGCGCAAGGCGCAATCATTTTGAAACCATTTATATTCATATTATGAATTGACAATTGTATTAAACAATATCTCTATTGAATTTACAGGTTAAATTTACTTTGTTTGTACCTGTGTCTTGTTTCCTCTTCCTTGTTTAATTATAAGACAAAGTATTTCAATTTTTGCAATCTTTTATTTCAATCAGAATTCTCCCTTTCCTTACTCGCCCTCCTACTCGCCCAACGACAACAAAAAAGGAAAATTAGTTTTTCACAAAATTGAAATATTTAAATGTATAATCTAAAATAAAGTACAAGTTGAAATGTATGATGAGTTATGCAATGAAAAGACAAACACAAGGACAAGAATAAAGTACAAGGTACAAAAGAGTAACCAGAACAAGAACAAGAACAAGAACAAGAACAAGAACAAGAACAAGAACAAGAACAAGTACAAGCGTAAGCACAAATACAAGTACAAGTAAAAAAGAAAAGGTTTGTATTTTCGTGGTGTTTAATGTATTATACATGTCCCGTTAGGTTTTATTTTCAATACGTTTGCTGTTTCTAATTTTTTTTTTTTTTTATTTTTTTTGAAGGATCAATTCCTATCATTAAGTAATATATAAACCCATTGAATTTTTCCTTCTTCCTTTTTTTTTTTTTTAGATTCAAATTTTAATTAAGATTGAAATTTTGTTTTTTATATTATTCATAATAAAAAAAATTTTTTTTCAGTATTATCAACAACCCCTTAACAAATATCAAACAACCCCCCTTCCTCCCTCCTCCCTCCTCCGTTCCTCAATAACTAACTTTTTTTTTTTTTTTTCTTTTCTCCCCCCGTTCCCCGGTTTTCCAACTTTTCCCTTTTTATCCGTAATATCAAATGTCAGGTATATTAAATTTACTAAATGCTGATGATTTAATCAGTAAACATCATCAACAACAACAACAACAAGAGGAACAACAACAAGGAGTAGAACAAGAAGATAATGATAATATTAGTGGTAGTAATACAAGTCTTAATAGTATGGTTTCATTATCTCCTGGATTAGAATCACCTTCAACTCCTAAATTGAATAGTAATAAACCTTTAATTATTCCAAGAGATCAAATTCCAAAATCTAAAATTAATAAACATTTATTAAATAATAAAAAATTTGTTAAATTAGCAATTAGAAGAAAATATTCAACTAAAAGAAATAAATCAGATACTAAACAATCAAAACTTCATATTAAATCATTAAAAGCTGGTATTAAAGTTAAAATGACATTATCAAATAATTTATTTTCATTATATCATAATTTAATTCCATTTACTGATAATCGAAATTTTTTTAATTTATTTAATCAAGATGATGAAATTTTTAATAAATTATTAAATGATATTGATACAATTAATAATGATAATAATAATAATAATAATGATAAAAATTTAATTTGTAAAAATTTACAATTAATTAATAATAATGTTGTTGATTTAAGTGAATATTCAAATAAAATATTAAAATCATTTACAAATGGTAATAATTATTCAATTCCAACTTTTAATTCATTAGATACTGCATTAAATTCATTATTTGGTACTAAAAATTTTACATTAGTTAGAATTACAAGATCAACAACTGATGATATTCATGGAAGTACAATATTAAAATTAGAAACTGCAACTCCAGGAGATTTTAATTTAATTGATGATGAAGAAAATAGTGATGAAATGTTGCATAGTTTAGGTAAATTTAATGAAGTTCCAAATAATTTATTTTTTAAAAAAATTATTGCTAGACCAAGATATAAATCAAATATGAAAATTTATTTTATTCCTGAATGTTTAAATTATTCATTATATACTGATTATAGAATGTTTGAAAGAGATTTATTTAATGGAATTATTCAATTGGAATTTAATAATGATGATTTAAATGATTTATCAATTAAAAAATCAATTGGTTATAATCGAAATATTTATTGTACTTTTCATTATCATGATGTTTTAAGATCATATAAAAAATCATTAATTGAATCCAAATCATTACCTGAAGAAGAAGAAGAAGAAGAAGAAGACCAAAAACAAAAACAACAACAAGAAGAAGAAGAACAAGTAAAACTCAAACAAGAAGAACAATTAGTTTCACCATCATCTCAAGCATCTCCACCACCACCATTACCACCATTACCACCACAACAACAACTGCAACAACAACAACAACAACAACAACATCCATTTACAGCTAGGGCTCAATCTATGGATGATAGTTTAATGATGATGCCTTCTATAGTTCCACCACCACCAAGACAATCAATAGGATATCCAATATTAGATAGAAGGCCATCTTTAATTTTACCAAATCATTCATTTCAAAACCATAATCATCATCATCATCAATCAATGCTTCCGAATGGTCCACCACCAATATTTAATCATCCATTCGGTGGTGCACCACCTCCACCTCCACCTCCTCCTCCACAACAACAACAACAACAACAACAACAGCTGTATTTCCAACCCCATCAATATCCATCAGATAATACCTCTCCAAGTTTTATTCATGTACCTCCTCCACCTCCACAACTCCCGCAACTTCAACACTTTCAACCTCAACCTCAACCTCAACCTCAACCACAATCACAATCACAATCACAATCACAACAATTTCCACCACGTTCATTTCCATTACAACTTCCAATGGTATTACCACAAACTCCAAGATCTTCTATTGTTAAAGAAGATGTATTGGGATTATTAAGACCTTTTAATGATCAACAACAACAACAATTTCAACTGCTGCAACAACCACTGAACCAACCACCTCAACAACAACAACAACAACAACAACAGCTGTAACTTGGACTATATCAGGATATGGTTACCAAAAGATATAAGGACAATTCTTGATTAATTTAAGACAATAACTATATTGGTCTTTTTCTTTTTTTTTTTTTTCCTCTTTTTTATTATATGTAATTTTATTTACTTATGTATTAGTTTTTATAAATGTATGGTTTTCTTCTTTTTTTATTTTTGGAATTATAAACTCGTATAAATTTTTTATTTTTTTGGATCATGATCATGATAATTGATTGGTTATAAACATAAATAAGTGTACGTAAATAAGTATAAATATATAAAAAAAACTAAACTAAAATAAAATAAAAATCTTCATAAAATAATATTAGTAATAATAATAATATTAGTAATAATAATAATAATGAAAATGATTAATGTTTTAAACCTTCAAGGCAACATTTTCTTTAGTTATATATTTTTCAAATGGTTTTAAAGCATTTGCAACATCTTGTTTAACAAATTTTTCAGTTTGTTGAGGAGCTCTACCAACAAAAGTAGAAGGATCTAATAATTTATCTAAATCATTCCAAATTGGTTTAAAATATTCAGTATTTTTAATTCTTTCAATTAAATCATTATCACCACCTTCTTGTTTAACAACAGCACTTGCTTGATGACTTAAAACTCTAATTTCTTCATGACAATCTTGTCTTGAACCACCTTTTTCAACCATTGCCATAATAACATTTTCAGTAGCCATAAATGGTAATTCAGAATTAATTCTTCTTTCAATAACTTTTGGATAAACAACTAATCCACTAGTAATATTCAACATTGTTGATAATAAAATATCAACAGTTAAAAATGCAGATGGTAAACTAATTCTTCTAATTGCAGAATCATCTAAAGTTCTTTCAAACCATTGAACAGAAGCAGTTTGAACAGCATCATTAAATAAACCACCTAAATGTCTAGCTAATGAACAAACACGTTCACATCTCATTGGATTTCTTTTATAAGCCATTGCACTTGAACCAATTTGAGATTTTTCAAAAGGTTCTTCAATTTCTTTTAAATTTGCCAATAATCTAATATCAGTAGCAAATTTATGAGCAGTTGCACCAAATGAAGCTAATGGACCTAAAACATCAATATCAATTTTTCTTGAATAAGTTTGTCCAGTAACTGGATAAACAGTTTCAAAACCTAATAATTCAACAACTCTTTTATCCAATTCTTCAACTTTATCATGATCACCATGAAATAATGATAAAAATGAAGCTTGAGTACCAGTAGTACCTTTAACACCTCTTAAACCAATATCATTTCTTGCTCTAACCATATTTCTTAAATCCCATAATAATTCTTGTAACCATAAAGTAGCTCTTTTACCAACAGTAGTTAATTGAGCAGGTTGAAAATGAGTCCAACCTAAAACTGGTAAATCTTTATATTCTAAAGCAAATTTAGATAATCTATCAATAACATTAACTAATTTTGGAATAATTACATCATAAGCATCTCTTAAAAAAATTAAATCAGCATTATCAGTAACAAAACATGAAGTTGCACCTAAATGAATAATACCTGAAGCTTCAGGACAAGTTTCACCAAATATATGAACATGAGCCATAACATCATGTCTAACTTTAGCTTCTTCAATAGCAGCATCTTGAATTTCTTTATCAGTAATATCTAAATGTTGTTTCATTTGTTCAATTGCTTCATCAGTAATAACTGATAATCCAACTTCTTTTTCAGCAATTGCTAAATTTAACCATAATTTTCTCCATGTTGAAAATCTATTTCTTAATGAAAAAATTTTGGACATTTCTTCAGATGCATATCTTGAAGATAATGGAGTTGAATATTTATCATAATCTGACATGATATAGTTATTTATTTGTAATTGAATAATTGAATAAAAATTTAAAAAAGAAAATTTGAAAATTGAAAAAAGTTTTTTAAGGGATAAAGGGAAATAATTATTTCAATTTATATATTTTAAATTATGGAGAACAGAGAGAAAAAAAAAAAATTCCATCTCAATTTTTTTTTTTCGTCTTAATAAATAAAATTTTGACTCGGATAAATCAGGAGAGTTAAATATATACAAACTAAATAATTTATCGGCTTAATTAGGATTTTACAGTATACCAATAAACTTATACAAAGTATATAGATTATACATGTACATGTATACCGTAATGTACTTTTGTTGGGTACTCTTTCTCCACTTTTAAAATTCTTAATTAATAAATTTTAACTTGTGTATCATATACAATTCACCTTTTATTATATTATCCTTAAAAAAAAAAAAAATGTATGTAATCATTGTATAGTACATGTAAATACATGTATACATTAATTAATTAATTAATATAAAATTCTGTTTATTAAATAATTTATTAAAACTCATCCAGTAGTTCAATATTCTCTTCTTTATCTTGTACTTCTTCATCATTTTCATCTTCTTGATTATTTCGTATTTCATCTTCTCCTTCTTCTTCCTCTTCTTCTTTATCTTGTTGTTGTTGTTGTTCTTGTTCAGCCGTATAATCTTGAGCATTTAATATAGAATAAACTGCCCCTTTGAAAAATGTATATATAAATACTAATTTAGTTTCCAATTGTCGTAAATTTTCAACTAATTCAACACTAACTCCTTTACTTTGATTTTCTTTATTTGATGATATTGTTGTTGCTCTTGTTGTTGTTGTTGTTTTAGTTAATGATTCTAATTCTTGTGATATTTGAATTAATAAATTATTCATTATTTGATATTGTTCAAGAATTTTTTGTTCAATATTTGATAAATTTGGATTATTAGTATAATCTGTAGTTCGTATTGATGTTGATGTTGATGTAGATTTAGATAGACTTGTTTTGATTATATTATCATTATTATTATTAGTAATAGTACTCATTGTATAGGTAGATGTATATATGTATATGTTCTTTCTTAATCCTTAACTCTAACTTTATGATGATGATGATGATGTTGTTGTTGTTGTTTTGATTTGTTTTTCTTTTCAAGAAACAAAATTGTACTACATACTCGCGTTTTGTATAAGTCTATATATTTCCTGTATATAATCCAACCTGAAATTCTCATTAATTTTTTTTTTTTTTTTTTGTCAAATTCATATAAAGAAAAAAAACACATCAATTGCTATTTCATCATAATATTAGTTGATTCTTCTTCTTTTTGTTATTGTTGGATAAACTCCCTTTGTCAATTGAAATGTCTACAACTTCAGAAACAACTACTACTATCAATGGGATTAGTCAAACTCCCATTGAATCATCATCAACTAAAGCTTCAACTCCGATATCTTCATCATCAACATCTCCTGATAATAATGATGGAGAAGCAAGAGCAAGAGAAACAAATATTGAAAATGATCCATTTGCTTATAGGAAAAGAAAATTAGTTAGAAGACCAGCTAAAGTTAATCCATTAAAATATAAAATTTGGTTAATTGGACATATTTTAGCATTAATATTTGGATCAATTAGTTTTATATTTCAAATATTTTGGTTACCTAATTATTATTATATTAATTCAATTAGTTATAGAATTTCATTAATTGGTAGTATTATTGCATTAACTGCAACTTTTAGTCATAAATTTGGATTACATAATTTACCAAATATTGGTACTTTATTAAGTCATCAAAATTTTCAATATCTTGTTTTAGCAATTACTTGGATTTTTACATTTAAATCAATTTTTAAAATTTTACCTTATTTTATATTAGCTTTATTACATATTGGAAATTTAAAAAAAATTAATTTTATTATTAAAGAATCAGATTTTTTAGCAAGTGTAATTGCTTATGATGAATTATTATTAATTAGTTATTTATTAATTAGAACTTTATTCTTTAGAAATTCAAGTGGTTATCAATTAACTTTATTTTTAATTTTTTATTGGTTAAGAATCTTGTATAATAAAGAAACTACTAATTTATTTAATTCAATTATTGATAGATTAGATGGTCAAATGTCAAATGTTAAAAATCCTAAAATTGAACATTATTGGTATAAAACTAAAACTTTTATTAAAGAAAAACAACATGCTGATGAGTTTTAAAATACTAAATATATATATGATGAATGCAATGCTAGTTTATAAGTAGTTATTAGTTGTGTATATTTTACATATTGATTCGATAAGAATCAAATAGTTGTTGTTCTATAGTTAAACATTCCTAAAAATCTACATATAGTATATTGATTGATATCTGTTTAATAATAATAGGGGGCCAAGGGGAAAAGGGGGGGTTGGAAGGTCGCGTAGGCTATGCCAATTATCACCATTGACACGACTATGTGATTCTTCTTTTTTTCTGTTCTCGATTTTTAATTTTGGAATTGCTGGGAAATGACGGCGGGAAAGATTGAACAAAAATTTTTGTTTAGTTTAAAAGTTTTCTAATATTTTTTAATCAAATACCATTATAATTCAGTAGAGAGATCCTCCTGAGAAGATTAAGATAAAGAGAAATGACATCTAAAATTCCAGCTATTTATCAATTGGGACATTTACCAATTAAAGATCATGTATTTTCACCAGATCGTTCAATTTTAGCCATTACTAAAGATAATGATGTTGAAATTTATAAAATTTCTACAAATAATCTTTCTTTAAAACCTCAATTAATTACAATTTTAAAAGATCATGATAAAACAGTTACATCAGTTGATATTTCACCTGATGGTTTAAAAATTTTAACTTGTTCACAAGATAGAAATGCATTAGTTTGGCAAAAAGATGAAAATTCAAATGATTATAAACCAACTTTAGTTTTATTAAGAATTAATCGTTCTGCAACAATTTGTAGATGGTCACCAGATGGGAAAAAATTTGCTGTTGGATCAAGTGATCGAATTATTGCAATTTGTTATTATGAAGAAGAAAATGATTGGTGGGTTTCAAAACATTTAAAAAAACCTTTAAAATCAACAATTACTACATTAGATTGGCATCCAAATGGAGTTTTATTAGCTTGTGGTTCAACTGATGGTCATGTTCGAGTATTTTCTGGATATATTAAAGGAATTGATAATAAACCTGAACCTTCAGTTTGGGGTACTAAATTACCATTTCAAACATTATGTGGAGATTTTACTAATGAAACTTTAGCATGGATTCATGGTGTTAAATTTAGTCCTGATGGAAATTCATTAGGTTATGTATCTCATGATTCAAGTTTAGGATTTATTTATCCTCAAGGTGAAGAATTACCACCAAAAGCTATATTTAATGTTAAAACTAATTATTTACCATTTAAAAGTATTGTTTGGTTAAATGATCAACTGGCTTGTGCTGGTGGATTTAATTGTAATTTAGTTGTATTTAAAGGTGATGAAAATGGTTGGAAACAAGCTTATCAAGTTGAAGAACAAAAAGATTTAACTAAAGAAGATTCAAATTCTCATCATCATGTTGGTGATAATAATAATGATGATGATGATCATGAAATTTCATCACATCAAGCATTAAATATGTTTAAACAAATGGATTTGAAAGGTAGAGTTAGTAAACCAAGTGTTGGTGGTAAACCTGCTAAAGCATTAAATACTGTTCATCAAAATACAATTAATAGTATTAAGAATTTTGCTCCAGGACAAGTTTCAACTTCTGGTATTGATGGTAAAGTTGTTATTTTTAATGTTTAAATAACAAAAATAAGGTATTTGATTATTATTAGAGAATATATGATTGTATACAAGGAGATTTGTAATTACAGAAATGGTAATTATCAATAAGTTAAATAATATTTATATATATATATATATATATATATATTAATTGATGATTACTATTAAACCAGTAATAGCAATAATAACACTATTAAATTGAATTCAATTCAATTGAGATTATCTTAGAAAGTACAAATCTAATAATTTAATTAAAGTTAGTAAAAAAATTCTTCAATAACAAAAGTTGATTATGGTTTTTCATGTTGTTGTTAAAAAATAAATGATTTGAACAAAAAAAAAAAAAAGGAATAAAAATCAGTGTAATTCTAGAGCTTGGTAAAGTTGATATCTTCAGATTATTTTGGTTCAGAAGCAGAACTGATAACATTTATTTTTCATCATTAAATTCCAAATTTTTCTTTTCTTTTCTTTTAAATTAATCAACAATTCAAAAATCAAAAAATCAACAATTCAAATAAGATAAATTAAAATCTTTTTAAAAAACATACCAGTTAGTATTCTTCTCTTTTAGTTAATTAAATTAACTAGTATTTTTTTTTCTTTGAAGTAAATTAAAAAATCAGATGGTGATGCATGTAAATTATCCTTGGATCATATAAAAAATCACCGGACAGAAAACTGTGGAAACACAAATTCATCATATTAAATAAATAGAAAAAATAAAGTATTAATATAAATAAATAAATAAATAAATTGTATTCACATACTCTAATAATTATTAAAATTGTTAGTATTAAATATTTAAAATCTTAATTTGTTTAATAAATTATCCAATTTTTGAAAATTTTTGAAACATCATAAACGAAGAATTCCTTAACTATTTATCCTGCATATACATCCTCAGTAATAAAAGATTGTTACATCAATAGTTTTAATCATATTAAAATTCATTTTCTTTAAAATAAAAACAAACAAAATCATTGGGTAAGTTAACATACTTTTTAAAAATTTGATGTATATTTAATGAAGAAGAAGAAGAAGAATAAGAAGAAGTGAAAATAAAAAAAATTTTTTCTTTTCAAACGAGGAATTTTTTTTTATACTTCAAGTAAAAAATTAGAGGTCGTGTAAAATGGCGCCATCTAATAAAATGAGCATAAATTTGTTTGATGTATTGGTGTCTGGGTGTCGTGTGTTTGGGTAATAAATTAGGGCTAAAAACAATTAAAAATTGTACAATTGCAAAAAATAAAAGAATTTTTGTTTTATTACAGTAATACACTCCTATTGATATAACCATTTTAAATTGTAAATGAAGTATAGTTAACATTGTAGATATAGATATAGATATAGATATAGAAGTCAAGAGAGGTATCAAGTAATTATTACAGAGAAGTCAATGGAAAGTTTGGTTTTCATTCTATTTCATTCTATTAATTACAGTAATATTTTGTTCATATGGCTTAAAATCCGAATTAAGGCAATGCATCAAAAATTTTGAAATGGTGGAGTTGAAGAACAAACAAATTAGAACATATTATATTGAATTAAATGATATTGAATTAAATGATATTGAATTAAATGATATAGTATTAATTGGTTAGATGTAAATTAAGTATAATTTATATATAAATATCATAACCATATTGAAATATTTCGTAAATTTCGTAAAATTGGATTTTTTCATCTTTTGTAAAAATATCAAAAAAAATTTTATTGCTACATTAAATTTTTGTTATCAATAAAAATTTATCAACAATTAAATATTTCCATCATTTTAATCCTTTCAACTACTATTCAAATATATATATATAAATTAATATTTATTAATTCAAAATCTGGTTTAATTCTACAAATACATATTCTACAAATATTTTACATTCCAATTAAATTAAATCAAATCAAATCAAGAGATTCCAATAACAAAAAAAAAACAGAGAAAAATCTTGTCACAATAATTTTAATTCAAATTATTTTATATAATACTTAAATAATTTCAAGAAAAAACCCAAATTCATCAACTTCAACAACAACCAGCTCAACAACTTCAACTTTAATTATAATATTAACCTTATTCAAATTATATAAAACTCATTCGATTCTTTAAATTTGATTTTTTTATCTTGTTTTAATTTTATCTTGTTTTTAAAAATATTATTACAGCAATGACTAATGATTATGATAATACAATTGATCCAAATGAAAATCTGCCATTATTAGATAAACCATTAAAAAAATCAAAATCAAAATCAAAATTTGATTCTATTTCAACTCCAATAACTAATCCAATCCCAGCAAATTATCATCGTCATGCTCAATATACATCATCTCCATCAATTAATAATCCAATAGGTAATGCCCCATCACCACAACCACAACCACAACCACAACCACCTCATCCTCATCCTCATCCTCACCCACATCCACAACCACATCCTCACCCACATCAACCTTCTAACAATCCTAATTCATTTCATCCTCCTCATATTGCTGGTGGACAAAGTTCTCCTAATTTATCAGAATATACTGAATTTGATGATTATATGATGACTTTAAATAATAATAATAATAATAATAATAATAACAATTATCATAGACGTCATTATTCATTTAGTGCTAATGAATATTCTAATCGACAACATCAACAAATTGAACGACCTTTATTTCAAAGATTATTATCAAGTCATCATTCAGTTACAAATCCAAATTCACCATTTGATAATTATTTAAATGGAAATCTTAGTAGTACCCAAATAAATACTCCTTTATTTCCTCAAACAACAGGTGGTAATAGAAGTAGTTTTGGTTCAATACTTGAATCAGGAATTTCAGGGGATTTTCAACCTAGAAGATTAAGTGTTGTTGATATTGTTGGAAGTTTAAGACCAGCAAGATTATTAGGTACTGTTCCTCCATTATGTGATTGGGATGATTTTTATAATTCAAATATTGAAAAAATTAAAAATAAAAATCTTCAAAAATATTTTGAAGAACAAAATTATTTAATTGAAAAATTCACTGAAATTGATAATTTTTTAGATGCTGGGAAAATTCATTATAATGTATTAAGTAATTATGGTGGTGGTAATAATAATACTCAAAGTAATGATTTATTAGAAAATATTACTGAAGAACTGCCTGATACAACTAAGAATATATCAAATTATCAAGATGATTCTGATGATAATGATAATAATAATTCTAATAATAATTCTAATTCTAATTCTAATGGTATTGTTAAAAATTCAGGGTTTAAATCAACTGATTTAGAAAGAAATGATTCAAATTCAAAATATTCTAATAGATTTAATGATATTCCAGGAAATGTTAATAATGATGGTTCAAGATATCTTGGTTATAATGAAGAAGAAAATAATGCTCAAGTTTTAACTGCAATTTTAGTTAATTTTTTAATTAATATTTTATTATTAATTGGTAAAATTGTTGTTACATTATTAACAAGTTCAATGTCGGTTATTGCATCTTTGGTTGATTCTATTTTAGATTTTTTATCAACATTTATTATTTATATTGTTAATCGATTAGCTACTAAAAATGATTGGAAAATTCAACATGCTTATCCAATTGGTAGATCAAGATTAGAACCATTAGGAGTTTTAATATTTTCAATTCTTATTATAATTTCATTTTTTCAAGTTGGTCAAGAATCTTTTAAAAGATTATTTTTCCCATCAATTGATCAAAAAATTCCTGTTATTATTGGATTTGATGCAATTGGAATTATGACAATTACTATAGTTGCCAAATTAGGATGTTGGATATGGTGTGCTAAAAGTAAATCTTCATCAGTTCAAGCATTAGCTCAAGATGCTATGACTGATGTTGTATTTAATACTGTTTCATTATTAATGCCAACATTAGGTCATTTTTTCAATATTTGGTGGTTTGATCCTTTAGGGGCATTTTTATTATCTATTTATATTATTGTTAATTGGGGTTGTACTGCTTTTGAACATATAAATAATTTAACTGGAGCGGCAGCTAATCCATTAGATTATAAAGTGATTTTATATCTTGCTTATAGATTTGCTGAACCTATTAAACAAATCACTTCTCTTAAAGTTTATCATGTTGGTGATAATTTAAATGTGGAAATTGATTTAGTGTTTGCAAATGATAAGTTTAATTTATCATTTAAAGATTGTCATGATATTGCTGAAGCTTTACAATATTCAATTGAAAGTTTACCAATGGTTGAAAGAGCATTTGTTCATATTGATTATATGGAAGGTAATTATAAAGGTCATTTAAAGTAATGATAAAAAAAAATTTTTTTTTTTTTGTTTTGCACCCAAATAATATTAAATTAAATTAAATAACTAATAAGTAATACAGGATATAATATATATAAGTGAAGCTTTTCTTTTTCCAAACTCTTCAATTATGAATTTTCAATTAAACATGTTTCAAGATTAATTTTATAAGTAAAAAGTAAATCATTAGGATGATCTAAACTAATTTTTTCAAATTTATCAATTAATTGTTGAACATTTTTTAAACATTTATTCTTTTCTTTTGTTGATAATATTTTTTTATCAAATATAATTTTATTTAATTTAATCATAAAAATTCCACAAAAAAAAAATATAAAATGAATTTGATCAGATAAATAAGCAAAATATGAATCATTATCAATATTATTAATATGTGATAATACCAGTAAACAATAATCAAACATAGTTAATAATATTTCTTCATTATCAATACTTTTAAAAACTAATGATAAAATATCATGATTTAATATAGTTGAATTTTGAATTTCTCCTAAAATTTTTAATCTTTGAAAACAATAAACATAATAAACAAACATTGAACAAAAATTATAATTAAATTCAAGAAAATGTAAAGCTGGTTGAGTAAATAAATATTCCCATTGAATAAACCATTCTTTAATATCTCCAACTATTGATTTAAATAATGAATCTAAATTTTGATATTCATCAACTTCAGAAACTTCTTGTAAATAATTATATGTAATAAATAATAATCCAATTTCACTAACCATTCTACCATCAAAATTAGTTGCTTTTAATAAACTTAAAGTTGTTTTAGTTTGTGAAACTCTTATTGAATCAATAATACATAATCTTCCTGAAAATATACAATTAACAATATGAGCTAAACATAAATGATTATAAATTCTCATAATCATAACTTTATCATAATCAAATTGATTAATTTTAATTTTTTCATCATTAATTTCTTTAAATTCACCTAATGCAGTCTTTGTTATAAATGTTGATAATCCAATATTTGATAATAACCAAGGATCTAATTTAATTGAATTATCAAGTTTTGAAATACTTGTCAGATATATACTTAATATAGTTATTGATTGTAAAAATTCAACTTGTCCTTTATTTGAACCAATTGATGTAAATTTAACTAATGAATTATTTAAATCTTTAGTTAATTGTTGAATTAACATATAATATTTTAATGATTTTTCCTGATTATCTTCAAAATTTTGATATCTCATTGCAATTATACAACATGATGTTAATAATAATGATGAATTTAATTTCATTGAATTTATTAAATTTTCAGTTGGAATTGAAGATGGAAATGAAACCCATCTACCATAATTTCTTCTAAATTTTGATATTAATTCAATAACTTCTAATTCTGTTAAAATTCCTAAACTAATTATATTTTCCGATATTGGAATTATATTATTTTCATCTTGATTGTCTTGTTGTTTTTTAAAAGATGATAATTTTCTTGGATCTTCATCATCAAAAAAATTCAGCATGATTGCAAATGGTGAATTTTCAGCTAATGTTTTAAATGATGCAAATTGAGGTATATTCAGTTCATTTTCATTTTCAATAACTATTGATGAATTTGATTTATTTCTCATTTTATCAGATGCATCTAATAATAATCTTGCATCATCTTCTCCTATTACTCTTTCTTCTTCATTTATATTTATATTTAAATTTGAATTCCTTCTTCTTCCTTGTTCTCCCTTGTTATTATTCTTATTATTATTATTATTTTTTAAAATTCTTAAAATTTGATTTATTCCATCATGTATAGAATCTAATTTTTTAGTACTTTCTTGATTTGATAAATTAAATGGTAATATCATTCCACCAATATTACCATTTAAATCAGGTTCAATTTCAAATGAACAAGTTTTATTTAAAAATCTACATCTTAAACATGAATTTGGATTTTCTGGTGATCTAAAACATCGAGTTTTTTGTTTTCGACATAATTCACATGCTTTTAATGTCCTTGATGCTTGAGCTAATTTTCTAGTTTCATCTTTAGGTCCAGTTGTTGTTCCTGTTGTTGATGATGTTGATGTTGATGTTCCTGTTGTTGATGTTCCCGCTATTGCTGTTGTTAATGATGTTGTTGTTGATGATGATGACAAAGTTCTTCTCTTTTTTGAAATTGGTTCATTTGATCCTTCTGTATTCATGACTTTCAAGTAATTATAATAATTTTAAATATAATGATTTTATAAGAATCTAAAAGTGAAAAAAAATGAAAAATTCTGGAGAATAAATATGTCAAATTGATTTCTGGAAATTTTTATATTTTTGTTGTTTTGTATTTCAAACATTTTTGACCGGCAATTCCGTTGGAAGAAAAAGATAAGAAAAAATTGGGGAAATTTGCAGACAAATATGAAATCTACGCGGAATTTTGCTTTTTTTTTTTTTTTTACCAAAATACACACCTCTAGAATATTTGGTAACTACAGTAAAGTAAAGTATATACTTAATATTTGTATAATTGTTATTCATTTATTTACCATTCTGAATCAACCTCATCATAATAGTCGTCATCATCATCATAATCATCACCATAGTCATAATCTGAGTCATATGAAGGAGTATCTTCTTCTTCTTCTTCTTCTTCTTGGTCTTCTTCATAGGCAACCTCTATTTCATCTTGTACTCCATCTTCATATACTTCCTCTAAATCATCCTCTTCATGAACAATCTCACCTTCTTCTAACATCCCTCCTTCATATTCCACCTCTTCTTCCCGTGATTCCTCTTCTGTCTCAACCTCGTGGTCACCTTCTTCTTCTTCATGAACTATCTCATCCTCATCTACCACTTCTTCTTCCAAGAATTCCTCTTCAGTCTCTACTTCGTTATCACCTTCTTCTTCCAAGGATTCCTCTTCAATCCCCACTACATGATCAGCTTGTTCTTCTTTGCCATAAAATTCTATAGTGTCGCCTAATTTGTGTGTTTTATCGGAATCTTCTTCCTCATATATTCCTGATTCCTCTTCGGTCTCGATTTCATGAACTACTTCTTCTTCTCCCTCGTCTTCTTCTCCCTCGTCTTCTTCTCCCTCGTCTTCTTCTCCCTCGTCTTCTTCTTCCTCTTCTAAGATCTCTTCCTCTTCTTCCTCTTCTTCATTTTCCTCTTCTTCTTCATCATCTTCTTTTTCTTCCTCTTCTTCTTTTTCTTCCTCTTCTTCTTTTTCTTCCTCTTCTTCTTTTTCTTCCTCTTCTTCTTTTTCTTCCTCTTCTTCTTCTTCTTCATTTTCATATTTTGCATCTTTTGATTCGTTATATTGAGAATAATAAAGGCAATCTTTTTCAGAATGTTGTGAGTCATAATCGTTCATAAATTCACTTTGTAAATCCCCTCCGAGGTGTCTAATTCCTGTATGACCCCAACGATTCGAATCACACCTCTCATCTCTAAAGTGTTCCTCAATCTCATCTACTTTATCAAATACACTTAGATCTGATGGACCATTAATAACCAACATTCTCTTAAAAGGTGATATTTTTTTTGGCTTTGAATTATATTGTTTATCATCAAATGTAGGATTTACCTTTTTAATCAAATTTTTTGTACTATAGGGATAACCCCATGTATTCGAATCATCATCCGAAGAAGGGTAATATGATTCCTGCTTCTCACCTTGCTTAATCAATCTCTCAGTATTATCTCTATTGACAGCTAGTTCATCATTAGTCATTTCAAACTGATACAATGCTGAATTTACACTCATTTGCACCTCGCTAAAATCTTTCTTTGTAGAATTAGCAATAGGTTTATTAGGCTTGATTCCTTTAGTATTTATTTTTGATTCAAAACTCCAAGAATCAATTTTCTGATTCTTCAAAACAACCTCTTTAGTAAATACCTCCCTTTCTCTCGCAAAAGACTCTTTTTCTTTGGCCATTAATTCTTTTTCTTTAGCTACCAACTCTTTATCTTTAGCTACCAATTCCTTGTCTTTAGCTAATAATTTCTTGTCTTTTGACAACAATTTTTTGTCCTTAATTTCTAATCTCTTCATTTTAGCTTGCAATTCCTTGTTTTCGGTTTCCATTTCGCTTTGTTTAATTGTAATCTCTTTCTCTTTCTTTTGGACATCTGAAAGTAGACTCTTCAAAAGGCAATCTCCTTTTTCCAAAAGTTTAACTTGTCGTTTATAATCTTCAACCAACCTCTTGTATAAATCGCTCTGTTGCTTCACCTTTATAGCGTCACGTATGAGTTCAATTCTCTGGTCATCTTTCTTTTTCAGCTCTTGAATTAAACTAGTAAGCTCATCTTTTAAATTATTAAACATTATTTCAAATTTGGATTCAATCTGGGATTCTTTCAAACTGGTGTCTTGGAAGTCGGCACGTTTGCGATAATTCTCTAACCATATCAGATGTTCTTGAATCTTTCTTGATAATTCCCGCAACATTTCTATACATCTTCGTTCAGTTTCATTAAAATCCTTCTCTTTTTTAGAGACAACCTTTTCTCTTTCAATTAAATCTTGTTCTTTACGATTGATATTCTCTTCTTTCTGGGCGACTGCTCTTTCCTTCAAAATTACTGCTGCTTCTCTCTCCTTAATCTTATTCATATACATCTTCGATAGTACATTATAGCGTTCTGCAGAATGATCGTATATGAATTCTAAGCCGTCATCATCCTGATAAGAGCGACGTGATGTGTTTGTATTAAGTGACATTGTATGCAAAAATATAACGTCAACAACCAAAGAAGTAAATATTTAATGAGACAATCTTTTTTTTTAAAAAAAAAAAGGAGTTTTGACTTTGGAGATAAGGAAACACAATTTTTTTTTTTATTTTTCTGTGATTTCAAGGGGTAAAAAATTGTGGCACGTGCATTTTTTTTTATCACAATTGATTCAATATTCTAACTTAATTATCCTCAGAAATGTTGTCTCTACATCAGAACCGGCTCTATGAATTCTGAATAAAATGTGCAAGTACATATAACTAGTATGTAGTCACTGCAACTGATACACTACTGATACTCATAGAGTATCACATTACAACCTCTTAGATTATAATGATACTGATAGCTTACAAAAGTATAAATAGATCATATCTGTCTCACCTTCACATACCAATAATAGCTAGCTACTCAGACACAGTAATACAAAGCTGTAGAGATGTAAAGTTGGAAAATAAAAAATCGAAAAAAAAATAAACGGGGCAAACGGGGAATTGAACCCCGGGCCTCCTCGAATTTTATGTTTAAGTTGTTAAACCCAAACGAGGAATCATACCACTAGACCATTCGCCCTTTTCGTTGAAGTTCCAATCATTCCTAATAAGGTCCTTGTGTAGAATGCAAGGGTTTACTCTTGAATTATGGAAATTTATACATCATTATACTCAATATAAGTATGTGTCCAAGAAGTAATTGAGTAATGTTATTCTTACAAAGCAAAATGTGGTTAAATTATAGTGTCAAAGTGGATCCTTAGGCAAATATATTGATAAATGATAGATGAATATTAAAAACTCACCGGGGTTGAACAGTCCATACAGTATTATACTTCACCCTCTTAGAAAAACACTCCATGGGAATATAAGAATGTGGGCGTGACTCTTGTAAAGTAGTACAATCATTGAAATGTGTATTGTTCGACTGCATTCAAACCTTAGCGATGATCTACCAAAAACTCATAAATCTACTCATGTAATGGAACCATCAGTGTCACGCATTCCTACGCATGACCTAGAGTATAATGGGAACACAGATATACTTGACCATAGGTATATCATTTATCCCTATTGGTTGAATATTAAGTAATCTACAAATAAATCCTCCGTGTGTATCCCTAAGTCATGGATCTCACTTACATTGTACTAAGTATTGACCTTTATATCCTTAACGCCTTACATATTATATAATTCTCTCCCCCATCTTATGTAACCATAAGAATACACACCCAATCGTATCGTATTATAGCAACTAAACAAAAAAATGGTCTAAACTAGACCAATATATATATACTAAGGAACTGCTCCCTGTTGTACTCATTGCCAGAATGTCTCTCTCGTGTGAAAGAAAAAATAAAAAAAATAAATTGGGGCAAACGGGGAATTGAACCCCGGGCCTCCTCGAATTTTATGTTTAGATCTAAACCCAAACGAGGAATCATACCACTAGACCATTCGCCCTGAACTTGTGTTTCTTGAAAACTCCAAGCATACCCAGTCTTGCAAAAGAACTACTATGAAATGAATACAATTAGATAATATGTTCCGTGCCAGTACCTGTCAGATTGTTGTAATTATTATGATAGATATACCAGGATAAAAGTATTATGTTGCATTGTTTTTTCAGTGCATAATTGTTGTACAATTCTTTGTAGTATTTTAAGTAAAATTTTGTTCAAAACTTTGACTAAAACTTTAACATATAGAATTACATTAACATATATATGTGTATTAAAAATTAATTTAGATCTATGAATTTTGTTTAACAAGATAATTATACGCATCTTCAACTTCCATTTGTACTTCATGTAAGGCTCTCAGTTCTGATCTAACACCCATGTACCAGATCAAACCATTGAGACCACCTGTAATTATAACAAGCGAAGTTAAAAATAAGAAAACGACAGAAACCCAAGCAGCAACATCAACAACAAATGCAATAGCAATGTGCATACCGATTACTGTCAAACACGATAAAGCGAAATGAAGTTTTCTCCATAACAACTGTCTGGAAATAGTGAACTTTCGATACTGGGAGATTTCGGCCAACAACTCTCTATAAACCGCCTCCTTCTCTCCATCACTGGCATCAGAACTCCGAGTATTTCGATTATTAATTGAGTTCACTACCAAATCAACACTGTACGCAAAATGGTCTGAATAGGAACAACGGAATGGTGGATTAAGCTTCTCAACAAATTTGACTTTAGCATCTATTGGGGTGATATTTGCTGCATCAATTAAAGCATAATCTAATCGACAAGCTTCCCAAAGTGGCCGATTTGATCTCCAAGTATTAAGTCTTGAATTACAAGTTACTCCTGCCAAACGTACCTGGTCTTCAAGAGACAATTTGGCGATTTCTTCATTTGGAATAACTCTGTCTTTATTTAGAATGTTCCATGAGTCAGACAACCCACCTTCAATGGTAAACAATTTATATGGTAAGGAATCAGGTGTTGAATTCAAATCACCAACTTGAATAACGGCATATCCAGCTTTTTTCAACATACGTACTAATTTAGCAAAATCCCACGCTTGACAAGCCCTATGTGTTGAATAACTTGCATCACCTGCTCCATACGGTGCGTGCATGTGTGAATTTAATAATGCTATTGGTAGAATATCCGGATGATGTGGTTGAAACATTGTGACACCAATACTTTTACCAACATAAAAGTCTCCTCGAAAAAATGCTGATGCTCTTCCATTGATGGGAAATCGATAAAGGAATGTTTCTGTCACAGGGATTTTGGATAGGAATGCTAAACCAGGTCCACTTACAATTCCTGATTTAAATATTCTTCTATAAGGGTATCTGACTCGACATACAAGATCCAAATACTGCCAATCTTCTTCACACCAGACTTCCTGTAGAGCTACTATGTCATAGTCATCCTCTTCCGTTGCAGGGTTTGCCAATGCATCAGCAATTGCTCTCAATCGTTGCCTTCTAAATTTTGAAATGTATTTTAATCCCCAAGTATTAAATGTAAGAAGTTTGATTGATTGCTTCCTTTCTTCTTTGAATTGCTTTTGATTGAGATCTCGTGTATTCATGTATCAATCTGTCGATGTGGAATTCTGTAATGTATCTTCTGAAGCGAGTCACATACAATCAAAAGAACCAAAAAAAAAATAAATAAAAAAAAAAACAACAACAAAGCAAGTGACGGAAAACAGTAAAGAAAAAAAAAAAAAAAATAGCAACACAAATTTATGCGTGGAATAATTCACGGTACGGTGAGAACTTATTTTTTTTTTTTTTTGGGTTTTTTTTTTTCTTCTTGGGTTTGTTTTGATTTGTTTTTTTTTTTTTTGGGTTTAAATATCAACATTTAATTCAACAATTCAAAACCAATAAAACAGTAATAAAGAAATGTCGATGAGTACAGCAGATAGGGCATATGAGAGATTTAAGAATGAAGTTACAGCATACGAAGCATTGATTCCACAAATGAATGAGATGTCATTAGATGTGGAGCAAGAATTTTCCCATAAACAATCCCTAATACAACAACATGCTGAAGATAATAAGCTAAAGTTAAATGAATTGATTAACCTAGAAATAAGATTGAAAGAAGAATTAGATTTACTAAAAGAAAAGGAAAAAGAGACAAGAACTCGATTAGAACAAAGAATGGAATCATTAGAACAACAAAAACATGTATTCCAAGAATTAGCAAATAAGAAACAAGAATTGGTTCAGGATAAAGAACAACTTGAATCTCGTATCGAACAATTAAATATATCCATAAAAGAACGCCAGTTAGAGCTTGATAAATCAAATGACAATATAATGAATCAATTAAGTAAGAATTCAGTCGAGTTGGCAAAATATGAAGCATATACAGGTTTAAGAATTAATCCAAAAAGTTCTGACAGTATGAGTTTTAAGTTTTTCAATTTGGATCCCAATGATTATGATAGAGAATTTATTGTGGATTTAGACATTAGTGGTACAAATTATGAAATTACAAATACTGAACCACGTTTAGAAGATGATAAAGTGAAGGAATTGGAAACAATTTTGAATGAGAGCAAGCAACTTGGTAAATTCTTAAAGAACATACGAAATGAGTTTAAAGGGTTTATAGCGTACTAGGATTAATTTAGATGAAGGAACATGTGTTATTAATAAAAAGTATAATTTTTTTTCTAGTTAACCCTAAGGCAATCAACATTGTATTATATCTTTTACTCTTCTATTGTTGCCTTAGAATACGTATCAACATTTTGAGAAATTGATATTAAAATAATAAAAAAATAATTGACAATAAGTATTTCTTCATTGATTCAAATAAATTTAACTACTATTCGCATTAAAAAATATAAATGCAAAAAATGATTCCGCCCAGGATCGAACTGGGGACGTTATGCGTGTTAAGCATATGCCATAACCAACTAGACCACGGAACCATCTTGTTGAAAGTATGAAATTTTTACAGAGTCAGGTGGGTAATTTTTAAAAGTCTCTCCAATATACAAACATTTTTCATCAAAGAGTTTTCCAATAGTAAGATACAATGTCAAAACTAGCTTCTATGGTAGCTTTGTAAAATAGTGATAGGTTCACAGATAATTTAACAGAAAGCATCGTTATTTTATCAATCCGAAACAATATAGGAAACAATAAGAACGTTATTATACTTACTGAAGCTGTAAGAATTATTGATGATCTCCTTACCAATGGTATCAAAGATGGTTTTATGGAAGAAGAAAACAAGAGACACTCAAATGTATACAAATGTCACCCTGTGGATTCTGAAAAGTTTTTTTGTGTTTGTTTACGAAGTTGAGAAGAATGTTAAACGTATTGCTTTTAGTGAAGACACTAATGAATTCGCTACTTATACTGTAGTTTATCCTTTTGGTGAAACTTTGTATTGGTGTGATATTTATCCATTGGAGTTTTGAGCAACAAATCTGTTCAGTTCTCATGATCTCTTTGAAGGAACAGTTTTTAAGTGTTACCTGTAAGGATGAAATTCTGAACAAAGTTACACTATGGCAAAACTAAAGTACTGAACATAAAAATAAAACCACATATAAAAACAAGAGGTATCCATTTCAATAGTAATATATAAACAATGAGTGAGTTATATAATATTATTAATCAAGTTTCTAATTGAGCAATTGCCAAAACCATATCTCATAATACAACATTCGCTCTAAGAGTTCAGTGCTGATGCCAACAGACTGAGTCAGGCACTGGGCACGACACTAGTCCAGACATTGAATCTCACTCTTCAAAAAATTTGAACTTGCAAATTATAGTATATCTTGTTCTGAAGACTTATTTATCAGGTCGTCTCCTAGTGAACAAATTTATTTATAATTTATACAGTACATCACAATTATCCACCTGACTCTGTAAAAATTTCATACTTTCAACAAGATGGTTCCGTGGTCTAGTTGGTTATGGCATATGCTTAACACGCATAACGTCCCCAGTTCGATCCTGGGCGGAATCATTTTTTGCATTTATATTTTTTTGACAATTTTGTGCGAGTTCGGAAATTTCACAAGAAGATAATTCATAATTTTTCTTTGGTCGATTTTTCTTCTTTCATATAACTATTCTCTCTTCTTTCTTTTTTATATATCGCCCCTTTGTATTCTATTGCTTATTTTTGATACTACTACTACTATATATTAAGAATGTCTGGAGCAGCTAGTGAAAGAATCATTGGTCACATGAATAATGATCATCAATTGGCCTTGGCCGATTATGTTGTTGTTTATACGGAGACAAACCCAGAAAATTTAGTTGAAGAATCAGTTCAAATTGTATCTGTTGATGAAAAACAAATAGTTATC
Source organism: Candida sanyaensis (assembly GCA_911254575.1). Classification (NCBI taxonomy): domain Eukaryota; kingdom Fungi; phylum Ascomycota; class Pichiomycetes; order Serinales; family Debaryomycetaceae; genus Candida; species Candida sanyaensis. Next base: position 1,493,794 of record CAJVQF010000004.1, read on the forward strand.
GAATATGATCTTGTCAAACCATCAATCACCAAAACTTTATCCCTTTACTGGTATGATGCCAAAGAAGATGAAAATGTTGAAGTCAAATCCTTTGGTGATATCAAGGCTAAATTAATTGCTATGGCTAAATATTGTGCCAAAGAACAAGGTTATGCTATTAAAAAATTGGAGAAAATTCATGGACCTGGAGTTTTGGATTATCCAATGTATATTATTTGGGTGGTGTTGTTGGCTAATGCCTATGATCCAACTATTTTAAGAAAATTGATTGGCAATATTGGGGTGTTCAAAAAATTAATCGAATATTTACCAGCAGGAGCCATTAAAGCATATAATCACGTTGAGAACAATGCTCTCAAATATGTTGTTGGTTTATTTGTTACCCACTTGGCTGAAGTTTTGTTGGTTACAAAGGGATATCTCAGAAAATACAGAGTTCCAGATAATCACAGATGGGTCTGGTATTTGATGCATCTCATTGAAGGTTTCCCATTTATTTTCAGACTTAAGAATGCTACTAAATAAGCTACTATATATTAGATATTAGACAATAGATATAAACAATAAAACGGCTTTTCATTCAGGTTATGATGACTTTTTCGTGTCTCTATGCAAATCTGCCGATATCTGCGAAAGATTAATCAATACACTCCATTGAGAGAATTAGCAGCTATCAAAGCATGTTGGTAATCATGCTATAACCGGGTCATGCAAAGGGAAGTATATAAAGCTACATGAATATAGACAAATGAGACTTTCTGTGGATTTTGATAATCAAGATTGTATTTGTACAAAGTTTCAATGAATATTATTGAGTTGAAAAGGTTATTACATCAGTAAAAGGTTTCATTGATGTGACCAAACACCATTTATGTAGATAAGTTACACAATTGGACAAATCCCCAACTAGATATAGACCAGAAATAACAATTAATTTTATTCTCCAATTCAAGTTCAAATAATCTATTCAAGTTTGAATATTAAAACTGCTCAACCAAACTTGCACCTAATGGCAGCGTGTCTGAGTGGTTAAAGAGAAAGATTAGAAATCTTTTGGGCTTCGCCCGCGCAGGTTCGAATCCTGCCGCTGTCGTTTATTTTTTGTATTTCAGTTTCACCTGATTATTTTTTATTTTTTGTTGTTTGTTTTTAATTCGCGTCAGACTATAAAAACTGAGTATATTCCAGTTTAATTTTTATTTTATTTTATTTTATAACTTTCTTCTCTAGAATTGATATCTCGTCGGAGTAAACGATTTTTTAACCAAATTTGCCTATATTTCCTCCACATCATGCCTATTCGTGGTCCATAATTGGACCCACTGCTAACCAATAGTTTCATACTTTTTTAGCATTTCACACCTCCAATTTTGGAGGTGATCTTTGTGTATCATTTAATATATATATATATTTGTTCTATCTTGTCTTTGTTAAATAATATTCATGTAACCATCTTTGACTTAAAGAACGTACAAACTTCTGTCATCATCTATTAATTTGTAACGCACCTTAGAGAATCAAGTGGATTTCATGTATTGAAATTAAATCCTTCGAGTAATGAACTTTTCTCTATTGGCTCTGATATGCAAAAGGCATATAATTTATATATGGATGTCTATTTGCAAGTATAATTATTTCCTATAAAAATAGAATGTCAGAAACAGCTTTGTTTATTTCTAATTTACTTTCTACTAAAACCATTTCATTCAAAATCTTCAACATATAAAGAAATGGCTGTACATTACTGTATTTGTAAGTGTTGATTACTGTACATTTTAATTTCTCACTCGGCTGCGCACTACCCTTGATAATTTCAGATCTCACGACATGAATTTGTGCGAGATATTTTTTTTTTCTTTTCTAGCAAATTCCGTTGTTTCCTGGTTGTATAATCATAAATTCCATGTCCTAATTATCTTACGAAGCCATTGATCTCGCTGCCATATCAAACTATCAATCCAATTCATTATTTCTAACAACAAAACAACATTGAACAGTAAATTAATTGATTCAATTCTTATTGCTAGTTTCATTTGGTAAATTGAATATTTGTGATATTGACTCAATAGTTAATACGTGTTATATTCCATTAATAAATTTCAACATTTATTACAATAAAAAAACCATTGAGATTTTGAAATCAAGAATTTGTTTCATTAATTGGCCAATTAAATGAGTTTGTAAGAAATAATAACTATACTCACAACTGACCCCTTGGGGATCAGTACTTTTTAGCATCTCACGAATTCAAGTACTGTAGTGAGGCAATTTTTGTATAATTCAATGTATAACTTTTTTTTTTTTTGTTTTATTGTTGCTAAATATTATTCTTGTTGTTACTCTAAGAGATACGATTAAAACAGACGATGAGAGTTACTTCTCCTTGCAATCTTCTATACGAAACTAGAGTACAAGTATATTTTATATTCGCTACCCCGTCTCCCCCCTGATTCATTCGTAATGTTTGCTCTTAATGTACTTTAACAACCCGATAATATTTAATGCATAAAGTTCTCAATTGCTATCATAACCAACCCGAATTGCTCTACCCTTTTTCATTATCTTTGTTTCAATTATAGATACAATATACTTAGCAATTTATCCACAACTAAATTGCTGTTCATATTGTAATTGGGATTGTGTAGTGTGGTGTAAGCTGCCATCCCCCCAGATCCCAATTGTTGTTCTCCATTTTATTGCATATAATTGAAATTTCTTCTGTGCGTCGGTTTGATTGCTCCCTGAGATCGATAAATTTTTCTTTTTTCGTCTCTTTCTCACGTCAGAATTCCCCCCCTCCTTTATCACACCACGACTCCGACAACTTTTTTTTTTTTCCTTCGTTGCTTTAAAATATTTATTTTATTTATATTTATAATTTTTTTTTTTTTTTTTTGGCTTCTTTGACTTCTTTAGTTTTCTGTCTTTCTAGTCTTTATAAAACCAATTATACATATATATATATAAAAGAAAAGTTGCAACATGGTTCAAGGAAAAGTTTTAGTTGTCTCCAATAGATTACCAGTAACAATCACGAGATCAGATGATGGTTCTTACGATTATTCAATGTCTTCAGGAGGTTTGGTTACCGCGTTACAAGGTTTGAAGAAAACAACGGAGTTTCAATGGTACGGTTGGCCAGGGTTAGAAATTCCTGATGATGAACAAACAAGAGTTAATAAAGATTTGAAAACAAAATTCAATTGTACAGCTATTTACTTGAGTGATACAATTGCTGATTTACATTATAATGGGTTTTCTAATAGTATTTTATGGCCACTTTTCCATTATCATCCTGGAGAAATGAATTTTGATGAAAATGCTTGGGCTGCATATATTGAAGCAAATAAAAAGTTTGCTATTGAAATTGCTAAACAAGTTGACGATGATGATATGATTTGGGTACACGATTATCATTTAATGTTATTACCAGAAATGTTAAGAGAAGAGATCGGCAATAGAAAGAAAAATATTAAGATTGGATTTTTCTTGCATACACCTTTCCCATCGTCTGAAATTTACAGAATTTTACCAGTTCGTAAAGAAATATTGGAAGGGGTTTTAAGTTGTGATTTAATTGGTTTTCATACTTATGATTATGCACGTCATTTTATTAGTTCTGTTTCTAGAATCGTGCCTAATGTTAGTACATTACCCAATGGTATTAAATACCAAGGAAGATCAATTAGTATTGGTGCCTTCCCAATTGGTATAGATGTTGATAATTTCATTGAAGGATTACAAAAAGATAGTGTTGTTGAACGTATTAAACAATTGAAGGCCAAATTTAAAGATCTTAAAGTTATTGTTGGTGTTGATAGATTGGATTATATCAAAGGTGTACCACAAAAATTGCATGCTTTTGAAGTTTTCTTGAATGAAAATCCAGAATGGATAGGTAAAGTTGTTTTAGTACAAGTTGCTGTCCCATCTAGAGGTGATGTTGAAGAATATCAAAGTTTAAGAAGTACAGTTAGTGAATTGGTTGGAAGAATAAATGGTCAATTTGGTACTGTTGAATTTGTACCAATACATTATTTGCATAAATCTATTCCTTTTAATGAATTAATCAGTTTGTACAATATAAGTGATGTTTGTTTGGTTAGTTCAACTAGAGATGGTATGAATTTAGTCAGTTATGAATATATTGCATGTCAACAAGATCGTAAAGGTGTATTGATCTTGTCAGAATTTGCTGGTGCTGCACAATCTTTGAATGGTGCTTTAATTGTTAATCCTTGGAATACTGAAGATTTAAGTGATGCCATTAAAGAAAGTTTAACTTTACCTCAAGAAAAGAGAGAATTTAATTTCCAAAAACTATTCAATTATATTTCCAAGTACACTTCAGGATTCTGGGGAGAAAGTTTTGTTAAGGAATTATACAAATGTAATCCTCAAAAAAACTTAAGAAGCTAGAATTCTATAGATAATAATGTATAATTTTTTCTTTTTTACTACCACTACTACTATAATGTCGATACTACAGTACAGTTAACACGAACTAATCAAGCAAATAAATACGTTTATTCATTAATTGATTGATTAAACCTTAATCTATAAATTCAAGATGGGAAACATTCTCTTCTGTAAGTAATAATTGTTTAGGGGATTTCTTTGTCTTTTTCGCATCTGAAGTTATTGATTCCTCAGGAACGTTAATAACTTGTGGTCTAATACCAAATGTTCTTAAAATTGAATTTGAATATAATGGTGGATGAATTACATTACTTTCAGTATAAAGTAATGAGTCAGGCAAATTAGTCTTATGGAAAAATGGTTTCTTATAAGGAGTTTGTTGTTGCCCTTGTAGTTCTGCTTGATGTTGTTGTTGTTGTTGTGGGTATTGTTGTTGATGTTTCTTCATAACTACTTTCTTCTGTTGATTTGAATGATTATTTTCTTTTTCTTCTTCAATCTTATAATTATTCACATCCATTTCAAAATTCTTAGCTGAACTAAAAGCAGTCATTAAATATGGTAATTCATCAGTAATTGTACCTTGACAATTTGAAATGGAATCATGATCTTTATGACCTGTAATTGAACGAACCATTGGAACTTGTGGTGATGATGATGAAAAAGTAGAATATTCTGAAAATGAATCTTCTGGTGGACTATCATTTTTAGTATTAAAGAAATCAGATTCTGAATCAAGATGAACATCATCATCTTCATATTGAAATTGTTTTTGAAGTTTAATTTCTTCTTCTTTTTGTTTTCTATGTTGTTGATCTAAAATTCTACTTTCCTCTAATGATTCATCAATTAATTTTTCTACTCTAAATTTTTCAAACATTTGTTCTAAATCATTAATCACTGCTAAACTTTCATATTTAGCATCAAAATCATTTTGTTCAATTGCATCATTCAACTGCTGTAGTAATGCAGAAATAAATGATTTATAATAAGTCACAGTACTTTCATCTTCCCACATTTCTAATTCTTCTCCAATAATAATTAATTTACTCTTGGAATATGCAATACTAAGTTGTTCAAGAACATCATTCTTTAATTTAATAATTCGTAGTAGTAAAGATGTTAACATTGTACCTGCATCACTAATTAAATCTCTTGGTGCCAAAGTTTTTGAATTTTTACTAATTATATCAATATCTGAAGAAATTTTTGCAATTTTAACATTCATCTCAGAGCAAGCAATCATTACTTTATTAGCTACCCCAGCATTAAAATCTTTAATTTTATCATCTTGATTTTGAAAATGATTATCTGAATTAAAATCTAATGATAAAAATTCCCAACTTTTAAATTTTAATTGAATATTTTCTAATGTTTGTAGTATTTTAAATGAAGTTGAACATAGTTTATTAATTCTTCTTTCTGAAATCTCTTGAATAATATGTATTAGTTGAGATGATTTAAATTTATCTTTATTTAAATTAGGATCTTGTACTAAAGATATTATTGGATCAACATATGGTTCTATATCTGTCATGAATGCTAATAATTGTGATTGTAATAATAAATAAGTTTGCTAAGATGCGATACAGTAGTTTTATTTTTTTAAAAAAAGGGAAAAAAGTAAACAAAATAAATACCAACCAATTGGAATGAAGTAATGGAAATAAATAAAATTAAAGGTTAACTGAATATGTTGTTGTTGTTGTTTGTCAATAAGGACTAATGAGTCGTGGGTTAAGACAGTTCAAGAAAGTATCAATTGTCGATAATAAATTATAAGGAGATTCATCCAAAAAAAAAAAATAAAAAACTCAATCTCCCAAATCTTACACCAAATAGAATGAGAGAGAGAGTAAACCAGAAAGAAGAAGAAGAAGAAAAAAATAAAAATCGAATGGTTTCCATTGGAACACAAAATTACACATACAGTACATACAGTACATGTACCAACACACACACACACAAGTAAATGACGAAGAAGAAGAAGAAAAAGAAAATCTAACACATACATTTCTTGTTGCACTTAGCCATGAAACCAGCACCACCAGTGGTACCACCAGCAGCTGTCCAAGCGAATTTTAGGTATAGATTCCGGCCAATAATGGTATGCAATGCGAATTACCAATTTATAATCGTTATCGTGTGATTTTATGCACTGTGTACCACCCAAATCTCATGTCTTTTCTTTTTCTCTTTTTTAAATTTACGAAAGTTTCCAATTCTCCAGACTTCCTGTTTGATCTGAATCATACTGTAAGTTCCTTACTTCTACCGATCTTTCCATAGAATACTGTATGAATGACGTAACTGGATTGACGTTTTTATTTCTTTATTTATTAATTATTTTTTTTTGCGTTTTACTCTAAAACCATTTTATGTATATTTATTCTATTGTGTATATAAATGGAAAATCCCAAAAAAAAAAAAAAAATAAAAAAAAGATACTAATTAAATGAAAATTAATTTAAAAATTTAAACTGAAGAAAATATAGTAGATCATTACGAATCATCATTATTATGAATATTATTACTGTTTTATATTAGGTGACCCCTCTCCCTTTGTTCCAGAATCTTAAAACCTAACTTGATAACCCTTTCTCTTTGAGTGTCTTGGAAACCATCTTCTCATACCATTTATCAATTGTCTCTCCCTCTTCTTTATGTATAGCCACAATTATCATCGTCATATTGTCAAAACCAATACCAGTGTAATTATTTGCCATGGTTAAACTGTCATTTAAAATATACTCAACAATCTTGTTCAATTTCCAACCCAAACTTAACTTGTGTCGAATCAACTTTACAAGTTGATCATTCTTGAAACAATCCCATATCCCATCACAAGCAAGCACAATAAATTCTGGGGTTTCAAGAACTGACATATCATACACCATAATTTCTGGTTCAACTGTAACTTGAAACAATTCTGGTGGTAATGTAATTAATTTATCTCCCAAATGCTTTTGATTTTCAATTATATACTTATTTCTTGAACTTGATAAATATGGTAATTTGAACTTGAAATCACCAAATGCTCGTGATAATGCCAATACCTCATTAATTCTATTATTTAGTATATAACCATTACTATTTTCAATCCTTACTCTTTCTCCCATGGTACTTGGTTTATGATCAAAAGATAATGTCTTTGCCACTCCATTCTTAGACACAATACATCGTGAATCACCTGTGTTTGCAACCACAATATAATTATCAATAATTGTCGCCACTATCGCGGTAGAACCCTGGTTCATTAAATTCGCCTGGTGCGACAAATCATGATCAACCCGAAAGAATGAATTTTTTAAAATGGAAAAAATATGCAGAAGATTCAAACTATCTATATGTTTATGATGAAGTGCAGTAGCTAGTTTATTTAATCTTTGGAAAAGTAATCTTGGTAAATGATCTGCTAAATATTGTGAACAATTCTTTCCACCATGTCCATCAAATACCCCAAAAACAGCCAAATTCTCAGCTTCATTTATTTTGACATTATGTGCATCTTCCATTGTCATTCTATACCCTTGCATGGACCCTATGCAATATGTTAGGTTGGTATGTGTCTTATAATCCAACTCTTTTTCTTCAATTGGATGGGATAATAGTTGACCCATGTTTTATTACTTGATAATTGGTTGCTCAAAATCAAAAAAAAAAAAAAAAAAAATTGAACTCAGAAAGACAACACTAAAAGAACAAAAACTGATATGCTAGTTGGCCTTGATAGTAGGATTTGTGATTATTATATAGTAGCAATACAGCTGAACTTCTAAATGATGACAAAATATGAAGAGCAATAATGTATAAATATACTGTATGTACAATTCTTATGATTGATTAATTGAAAAAGAAAAAGTTGTTTAATTTGAAGATTTACTTTTTTACAATTTTTTTTTCCTATGTGTATAATTTTTTAGAATTCAATTTTTTTTTTTTTTTTGGGGGAAATTGATTACAGTATCGTTTTCTCTTTTGCCTTTTCTTGTCTACTTAACCAATAAAAATTAGACAAGACCTAAAAGATTCGATTTAAAAATTTGAAATTTGACAAGCCTGAATCATTCCCCCATTGCATTATCTTGCACACTAGATAGAGAGCAATGTTAATGACGTATATATCAATGGCTGAAGAAATTGGAGTTTGATTTGTTGTATTAGTTAAAGAATGGTTGCTTATATATTGAGAAAATAGTGACCTCACCGTCGTTCCCTTGATGGCTATTTTTTTAAAAAAAACTAATGCATTGTAGCTTCTACCAGCTGTCAGAATACACATACAGTACACAAGCCACTATTACAATTGTACTGTAATCGTCACTCAATTTTATTTATCTCTCATATCGTATCGTATTTCACCGCAAATTTTTTTTTTGCTTCCTTCCTTACTTACTTCCTTAATTCTTTGCGTGCTTACTTGATTCTAGGTCCACCATCACTACCACCAGCCTTCCCCGCTCTCCTTTACCTTTTTTTTTTTCCGTTTCGTATTTTCGAATCACACGGAGATTACCAGCTCAACTTTAATCTCACTTTCCTCCCTCTCCCTCCACATTATCCTTTTTTTTTTCTGAGAACCTTTTCATAGTGCTGTAAAAAAATAACTCAATCAACTGTACTGCAAATCAATAAAAAAATGATGATTCCTATAATCAATAGAAACTCAGTAGATGGTTGCAAGTATTATAAACCACCTACAGTTTTCCCAATTGGTCCATTCAAAAGGTATGAAAAAAACCCAATAATGAAACCCGACCCCACAGTTGAATGGGAAAGTTATTATTTATATAATGCAACAGCAATTGTCGTGGATGATAAAGTATTTATGTTATATCGAGCACAAAATAAAGATAAGCTTTCCTCTGTGGGTATTGCTTGGTCAACAGATGGGGTAAATTTTATTAAACATAAAAAACCAATCATTATTGCAACTGAATCATATGAACAAGGGGGTGGTTGCGAAGATCCAAGAATTGTTAGAGACCCAGTATCAAAATTATTTATAATTACTTATACTGCTTATGATAGAGTTAGAGCAAGGTTATGTGTCGCAACCCTGGAGGATTTATTTCATTGGAACAAAATTGGTCCAATTGTTCCGCCATATTGGCAAGATATTGAAGTGACAAGTAATGGGGATAAGAAAATCAGAAATAACTGGCTGAAATCTGGTGCAATTTTCACAGAAAAAGCTCCTGATGGTAAATATTATATGATTTGGGGAGATTCAGAATTACACCTTGCTGAATCAACAGATCTTGTTAATTGGAATTTGACTAATAATTCTTCTAATTGGAATACTTGGGCTAAACCATTATTTAACCGTGAAAGTAAACTTCTTGAAAGTGGTCCTGCTCCTGTTAAAATGGCAGGAGATTCCAATCAATGGATTTTTGTGTATAATTCAGCTACCACTGGTGGTGCTGATTTACCTAAAAATACTTATACGGTGAATCAAATGTTAATTGATTATAATAACATTCATCAAGGTCCAATAGCCAGATTGGAACATCCAGTATTAAAACCAGAACTGGCCAATGAAAGGGAAGGACAGGTAAATCAAGTGGTATTTTGTGAAGGATTAGTTCAATTCAAAAGAAATTGGTATTTGTATTTTGGTCAAGGGGATTCAGAATTAGGAGTTGCAATTGCCCCTGTTACTTGAAATAAAAATTTTTAAATCAAAGTAATAAATAGAAAGTTTCTAATTGTATATTTTATTTGTTCGTATGTATTATATCTCTAATCATAAAACTCAACAACTCATCTACATTATCTTCAAGGTTGTCAATTGCAATAAACCCACAATTCCATTCTTTTGCTAACTGCTTCCCCTCAAATATTAGTCTCGAGGAAGCAAGTGTATTATTTTTATGGGTACAGATAATCCATATGGGTGGCATATAAAAACCAGATGGTTCTACTGTCTTGTTTGATTTGCTTTTGCTACTACTACTAGTATTTGGATCTCGCCAAAGATTCTTCAAAGCAACTTTCATTGAAAATAAATCTTGTTCTTTTTCTTCATTCTTTCTCCTTATAAATCCATCATATTCTTCCCATGCTTCATCTAATGTTGCTTTCATTATTGGTAACAAATTCATTGAATGTTCTGAAGAAAGTCCCCCATTGACATCCTCATATCCTGGAGGTGAATAACTAGGAATAGCACTATAGACTAAAAAATACCCATCAACATTTCCATTCATTTCACTTGCACCACTTGCCACAAGGATTGGATTTGCTGATACTGGTCTTCTAGGTTCATTTGCCAAATTACGTAATATATCTTTACCTAAATTAGAATGTAACGATTCTTCAAGAAATGGAACCACTGATTGAGGATTAAAACTAGGTGTATCTATTAATTCCACTAAAATCCGACTTATTTCACCTTTATTGGTATTTGAAATTTTATAATACAGATTATTTGCTGGTGGTCCGTTTGACTTGAGTAAATAATCAGGGATAACATTATCTAGTTGTTTTAATGGACTTGTAAGTATCTTTTGTGCATTATTTGATGCCTTATAATTAAAAAGAATAGGAGTTAATTGATGAGTTGGATAGTAGGTATCTCGGAAACTTCCGAAAGTTAGTTTAGATATAGTTGATGTTTTTCCTGATTTGGGCCCTCCTAAAAACGCAAGTCGTATTGGATTGGAATAATTATACGGAGTATTTGTATCATGGATATTTATATTAGAATCCTTTTTCAATATAGATGACATGGCTGTAGTATGACGTTATTTTCTTAGGCTGCTTGTACTTGTGTTTGTATTTTACGTTTATTTTTTATTTTTTTTTGTTTTGATTGTTTCTAAGATTATTTTTTTTTTTTTTGTTGTTATCCCTTATGTAGGTTTTGGCAGGGTGCGACAGCCCTACATCAAAACTTTTTATGCATCTAATTACGTATTCTTTCTTTCTTATAATCAAAGATTGTCAATTTTAATTAATTCCCAACTTGGTGTTAAGATTACTAATGGACATTTGGCTTGTCAGGTAAGATTTGTATGGTATGTGATTGATATTGACAATGTAATTGAGGAAATTCCCAGGTAAATTGATCTCAGGGTCAAGTGATTTCCATATATTTTATCTTAACAAAAGTGCTATTCAAAGACAATGTAAATATTATCATATATTTAGGGTAACCTTTAGCTATCTTACTTAATATGTGGAATTGTTCTTTTTTATTTGTATATATAAGATATATATATGGCATATGATATATGGAAAATATCCTTATAATAACTATTGTCGTTGTAAAGTCCCTCCCCAAGTCAGCGTTAATGCACTATCACACAAAGAAAAAGAGCGTAATCTTGAAACCCAAAAAAAAAAAAAAAATGAAAGATAAAATAATCCCTCTTGCCCTTGACGCCATCAACTTTGATATTAATACACCAATGAATAAACATGTTTGACAAAAGAAAGATTAGCTCGTCTAATCAATTAAATAATACTGGATTATCAGATGAGATTTTTCAAGAGCTTCAAGAGTTACAGAATCAAGCAAGATTGGATGATGATACAACCAGCCAGTACAAGAATCAGATTGATATTTTGTTTCAGATAGTGAATCTACTTCAAAATAACTCCAAAGAAAATATCAATGATATATATTATTTGTTGGATCATGAATTACCAACTCCATCTATACTTTCAATTACATCATTGGCAATACAATTGAATAAACTTCGGTTATTGGATTTGAAATTGAAAACTGATTCCATAATCCAGGCAAGAGCACAAATTCAAACCAAGATTGTCAAGTTGATAGACCTGAAATCAAACATAGAACATGAATTGGATAAAAACAGGTCGAAGATGTTGAAAAAAGAAGCAGAAATAATACGTATTTATGAAGAAGAGGTTAGTAAAGTGAATTCCCATATTGAGGACTATAAGTTCACAAAGATAAAACAAGTTGAAACCCAAGCTTTAAAACTACAATATTCCAATTTCAGAATTATTTATGAAACTTCTTTTCAACAGAGGGATAAAAAGATGCTTTTTAATCACCAACCTATTTTGAAGTTGGAGGAATTTTTGGGGTATAACCTTTTGGTTATCAATCAGTTTCTTGAAAGGTTAATTATTCTACAGTCACAGTTGGCATTTTTGTTTAATGTGGAACTACCCCATTTAAAGGAATTAAAGAATTATCTTCCCGATGAAAAGTTTTACAATCTAATCAGGAAGAAAGAGTTGATTATAACTGGTAAAGAAGCTGAAGAAGAGGAAGATGAAAATCTTGATGGTCATGCTTCAGAGAAAAGAGATGTTATAGATATACCAAAAGGAATACCGAATCCAAATGAAAAGATTTTCAAATTAGGTGATGGTTATAATCTTCCACCTTCATCAAAAACTTTAAATTATCAATTACGGCGCAGGGCATCATCAGTTGAACCTGCTGATTTGAATAATATTCCAGTAATTAAAGAGCCTGCTACCACTACGACTGCCAATACCTCATCATTCTCAAAGACTAGTCCAAGAAAGATTATTATTCCCCATAAGATTATTAACAAGCCTTTTAATAAGCTTGCCATAAAGGATTTTTTAAGACTTGTCGGTATCATAGTCAAAATCATCATCAACTTCCAAGTATTTTTTGTCTCAACAACTTACGAGACAGGGTTACAAGCAGAAGATTGGTGTAGTTTCTATAAAGTTCTTTTCGAGGTCACAAAGCTTGATCAAGTACTTAAGGATAAGATTTCTTGTGAAACAGTATCGAGACCAGTTACAACACAACTGTCTAATGATCTTGAAATGAGAGTGAATTTTCAAATGTTAATGGAATTGGTCTATGAAAAACTCATGACGTCTTCTTACAGTAGAAAACAGCACAACCGACCTATGGCTTTGCAAGACTTAAATTTAAAGAACCTAATATTTAATCAAACCAAATTAAGCGATGACTGGGACATTGTTAGTGGTATGTTATGAATGGTGAAATTTATTTCTCTATTAATATTTAAGTAATATGAATATGATAATATGAATTAGAATTTACCTACAAATGTTATGTGTGGTATCAACCCACACGCACACAACTCGAGAAAATAAAATAAAAATATACTAAGGTAGTGTAGATACGCTAAAATCCAATTTATCGCTACGTTTAAATTAACAATTTTTATTCTCAAACTAAGTTGAACGAAATTGAAGGAAAAAAAAAAAAGAGCAAAATGAGAACGAAAGAATACAGCGAAAGACAAAATTAAACTGCAATCCTTATCTTTTTCTCCTTTTTCACAAGTAGAATAACAACCACCTTTATCATTAATCAATTATGTCACTTACAGATAAAGAATTGTTTGAATTGAATAAAAAAGCCGTTACTGAAGGTTTTAAAATCAAACCAAGAATTAACTATAACACTGTTGGAGGTGTCAACGGTCCATTGGTTATTTTGGATAATGTCAAATTCCCTCGTTATAATGAAATTGTTAATTTAACTTTACCAGATGGTTCTGTTAGACAAGGTCAAGTTTTAGAAGTTAGAGGTACCAAAGCAATTGTTCAAGTTTTCGAAGGTACTTCTGGTATTGATGTTAAGAAAACCAGAGTTGAATTCACTGGTGAGAATTTGAAAATCCCAGTTTCTGAAGATATGTTGGGTAGAATTTTTGATGGTTCTGGTAGACCAATTGATAAAGGACCTAAAATATTTGCTGAAGATTATTTGGATATCAATGGTTCTCCAATTAACCCATATGCTCGTATTTATCCAGAAGAAATGATTTCTACTGGTGTTTCTGCAATTGATACCATGAATTCTATTGCTAGAGGTCAAAAGATTCCAATTTTCTCAGCTTCTGGTTTACCACATAATGAAATTGCTGCGCAAATTTGTAGACAAGCTGGTTTGGTTAGACCAACCAAAGATGTCCATGATGGTCATGAAGAGAATTTCTCTATTGTTTTCGCAGCTATGGGTGTTAACTTGGAAACCTCTAGATTCTTCAAACAAGATTTCGAAGAAAATGGTTCTTTGGAAAGAACTACTTTATTCTTGAATTTGGCTAATGATCCAACCATTGAAAGAATTATTACTCCACGTTTAGCATTAACTACTGCTGAATTCTTGGCTTATCAAACTGAAAGACATGTTTTGACTATTTTGACCGATATGTCTTCTTATGCTGATGCATTGAGAGAAGTTTCTGCTGCTAGAGAAGAAGTTCCAGGTAGAAGAGGTTATCCAGGTTATATGTACACGGATTTGTCTACTATTTATGAAAGAGCTGGTAGAGTTGAAGGTAGAAATGGTTCTATTACTCAAGTTCCAATTTTGACTATGCCTAATGATGATATTACCCATCCAATTCCTGATTTGACTGGTTATATTACAGAAGGTCAAATTTTTATTGATAGACAATTGCACAACAGAGGTATTTACCCACCAATTAATGTCTTGCCATCATTGTCCCGTTTGATGAAGTCCGCTATTGGTGAAGGTATGACCAGAAAAGATCATGGTGATGTTTCCAATCAATTGTATGCTAAATATGCTATTGGTAAGGATGCTGCTGCTATGAAAGCAGTTGTTGGTGAAGAAGCTTTATCAACTGAAGATAAATTATCCTTGGAATTCTTGGAAAAGTTCGAAAAGAACTTTATTTCTCAAGGTGCTTACGAAAACAGAACTATTTTTGAATCTTTGGATTTGGCTTGGTCCTTATTAAGAATCTATCCAAAAGAAATGTTGAACAGAATCAGTCCAAAGATTTTAGAAGAGTTCTATGGTAGAGACAGAGAACAAGATGACGAAGATGAAGAAGAAGAAGATCCAGACAAGTCTGGTGATAAATTAATTGACGCTTAGACGTTTTATAAAAATATTTTTTAGTTTTTACAAGTATTTTATTCATTATTAATATATACACACACATTTATTGAGGTGGATTATAAATTAAACATATGAATTATGCAAAAAAAAAAAAAAAAAGGCGTTAGTGTACATTTATTAATTACTATTATGACAAATTAATGAGTTCTATATCCATGACTTTATTTTATCTCTACAAGTTCTTTTTAGAGTTACCGATGTAGTTGATTGCAGAACCAGCTTTGAAAAATTCAACTTGATCTTTAGACATGGTATGTTTGGCCAAAATTTCAAATTCTGAACCATCTTTTTTAGTGACTTTAACACGTAAAGTACCACCGTTGTTACCATCTTTAGCAATCATATCTTTCAAATCAATGGTGGTCAATAAATCACCACCAGAAATTTTGTCGTAATCACTTTCATCAGCAAATGTCAATGGCAACATACCTTGTTTTTTCAAGTTAGTTTCATGGATTCTAGCAAAAGATTTAACTAAAATTACAGAACCTCCCAAAAATTTTGGAGATAAAGCAGCATGTTCTCTAGCAGAACCTTCACCATAATTATGTTCAGCAACAACAACCCATGGTCTTCCTTCCTCTTTCCATTTAATCATCAATTCAGGAATACCATATGCCTTACCATCGAAATCGTAAGCTTTATTAACTTCACCTGTTTCTTTGTTGACAGCACCAATTAAAGTATTGTATGAGATATTTTCTAAATGACCTTTATATTTCAACCAAGCACCAGCGGCAGAAATATGATCAGTGGTACATTTACCTTCGACTTTCAATAAAACATTGGTGGATAATTCTTCACCTGACCAAGGTTCAAATGGATCTAAAAGTTGTAATCTATCTGAGCTTGGAGAAACATTGATTTCAACTTCTGGTTTTGGTTGTGGACTAGCTTCTGGATAAAATTCAGAACGACCTGGAATAAATCCATTTTGTGGCAAATCTTCACCTTGAGGTGGTTGGAATTTAAAATCTTCACCATTTGGTAATTTGATTGAATCTGTAACAGGGTTGAATTTGGCATCACCAGAATAAATCATGGCAGTGACAACATCTGGAGATGTTAAAAAGTTCATGGTGTTTCTGTTACCATCATTTCTGGCACGGAAATTTCTGTTGAAGGATGTGAAAATGGAATTAGTTTCAGTAGAAGTTTTTGGAACATCGGTTCTGTCCCATTGACCAATACATGGACCACAAGCATTGGCCAACACTATAGCACCATTTTGTTCAAATGTACTAATCAAACCGTCTCTTTCTATGGTGGCTCTAATTTGTTCGGAACCTGGAGTGACAAAGAATGGAATCTTTGGTTTTAATCCAGCAGCTTCAGCTTGTCTAATAATGGAAACTGCACGAGACATATCTTGATAAGAAGAGTTGGTACAAGAACCAATTAAACCAGCAGAAATCTTATCTGGCCATCCTTCTTTTTCAGCAGTGGCACCGTATTTGGAAATTGGGGTTGATAAATCTGGAGTGAATGGACCATTAACATGTGGTTCTAATTCGGAAAGATTTATTTCAACAACTTTATCGTATTCAGCACCTTCATCAGCTTGTAAGAATTTAAATTCACCGTTGACAGCATCAGCAGCTTCAGCGATTGGAGCTCTGTTGGTCTGTATCAAATATCTTTTATGAGCTTCTTGGTATGGGAATGTAGAAGTAGTGGCACCAATTTCAGCACCCATATTACAAATAGTAGCCATACCAGTACAGGATAAGGTTTGAACACCTTCACCAAAGTATTCAACAATGTAACCAGTACCACCTCTGACAGTTAAAATACCAGCCAAGGTAGTAATGACATCTTTTGGAGAACTCCAGCCTGATAATTGACCAGTCAATTTAACACCCAAAATCTTTGGAGCTTTTAATTCCCATGGAGTACCAGTCAATGCATCAACAGCATCGGCACCACCAACACCAATGGCAATTGCACCAAGACCACCAGCATTTGGAGTATGTGAATCAGTACCCAACATCATTAAACCTGGAGCAGCAAAGTTTTCCAAAACAATTTGATGAATAATACCTGAACCTGGACCCCAAAATTGGATACCATATTTTTCACCACAACTTTGCAAAAAATCAAAAACTTCTTTGTTAGTAGCTATTGATTTAACCAAATCTTCTGATGCACCATCTTTACCAACAATCAAGTGATCACAATGAATAGAAGCAGGAACAGCTGTGGATGGCATACCACATGTCATGAATTGTAACAAGGCCATTTGAGCAGAGGCATCTTGCATTGCAACTCTATCTGGGTTTAATTTCAAATATTGTTGACCTCTGATATCTGCAGTGTTAGATGAAGTGAGACTTTCTTCTGGATTACATAAATGTGAATATAGAATCTTTTCAGCTAATGTTAATGGTTGGTTATTCAAAATTTTTTTGACTGTTGATAATTTATCAACCAATTTGGAATAAGGTGGGGTTCTTGATTGATATTCTGGGGGAACTTGATAGTTGAAAGCTTGGGTAGCTAATGCACGTGTAGACACATGGCTACGTATAACAGTTCTTGCTCTTAACATTGATTGAAGAAACGTTTAGTGAAGTAAAAGAAAGAGAAAGAAGAGATCAAAAAAGAAAAAAAAAGTATACGGAATATTTTCTTTTTAGTTTTTTTTTTTCATCCAATGAATTTATACAAAGATTTGATTACTGAAAAAAAAAAAAAAATTTTTTTCTTCAATCTGCAGCAGAATGAAAAAAAAAATTTTATCAGTAAATATGAGTCAACAAAAGAAATGAAAAAAATTGCCGCGCTTGTTATCGGCACGTGACAGAACAAACGTGATATAAATTTTTACAATTGAGAGAAATGGTAATTCAACAGATAATAAAACGTTGATAGCATAACTATAAACAATAATTATGTATTGAAAATATATTGACAAAGTTTAAATAAATGTGGCTTAAGTTTCGGTTTCAAATTCAGTCACATTTACAGTTACAATTGCAGTGGAAATTTTAGTACAGCTCTTATTGTATAAACTTGTCTAGCCTCAACTATAGCGAAACATCACAAATATCTATATAAAATATAATAGACGCGTAGAACAATTCACTAGTATTTGCCTTGTTTAATATCATAAGCAAAACAATTTACTCAAAGAACAAGAATTCAATGTATATGCAAAATATGTTTATTATTCTATACCAAACCTCTCCATGCTCTATTAACCCAACCACAGTCTCGTATATTATCATCTTTGGCATCTATCTTCCAATTTGTCTTTGGATCGTTGTATTTATCAGAAATACCTGCACCAGCAGGTTTTGAAATGCACACAAATCTTCCATCCGGTAAAAAGCATCTAATTTGTGATGATGGGTATGGACAAGGGCAAAATTTAGGTGATTCAACACATAAACCAGTATCAGGGCATAAGTATTGGCCACATTGCGAATTTAATACAAGATTTTCATATTCTTGAGGATTTCTAACTCCTTGTTGTTGTTGTCTGCCTCCACCACCTTGGTTAAAATTATTTAAAAAGTCAAAAATGTTTGCTGATGAAAGTGATATAAATAATGATAAAAGTATAAGGGAGTATTGAAACATGATGGATTGTTCGTTCTGTATGATTTGACAATAACTAACGAAAACACGTCAACGGTTTTTTTGTTTTCTCGACCGAATTTTTTTTTTTTTTGCTTCTCTTCTTCTTACGAATATGTATTTGAAGAAGTCGTGCGTCAAAAAAGTTGAATTGGGAGCAGTGTCACAAGAATCCGAAGCATACAAAAACGGCATTAATATATATCTACCTCGCCTTCACATACCAATAATAGCGATCTACTCAGATACAGTAATACAAAGCTGTAGAGATGTAAAGGTGGAAAATGAAAAATCGAAAAAAAATAAACGGGGCAAACGGGGAATTGAACCCCGGGCCTCCTCGAATTTTATGTTTAAGTTGTTAAACCCAAACGAGGAATCATACCACTAGACCATTCGCCCTTTTCGTTGAAGTCCCAATCATTCCTAATAAGGTCCTTGTGTAGAATGCAAGGGTTTACTCTTGAATTATGGAAATTTATACATCATTATATTCAATATAAGTATGTGTCCAAGAAGTAATTGAGTAATGTTACTCTTACAAAGCAAAATGTGGTTAAATTATAGCGTCAAAGTGGATCCTTAGGCAACGTTATTGATAAATGATAGATGAATATTAAAAACTCACCGGGGTTGAACAGTCCATACAGTATTATACTTCACCCTGTTAGAATAACGTTCCATGGCAATATAAGAAAGTGGGTGTGATTCCTGTGAAGTAGTACAATCATTGAAATGTGTATTGCTTGACTGTGCTCAAATCTTAGTGATGATCTACCAAGAATTCATATAACTATTCATTTAATGGGACCATCAGTGTCACATGACACTGCATTGTTCTGTCATCGTAATATTCCACACATATGAATATACATCCTTCCTCCTATTTTTATGGGATTCTGGCAAATTTTGCTGGATCAAAGGTGTGAATAGAGCTAGGGCAAATACTATATAATTAGATTATATATTATACTGGGTTGGTTGGCCAAACTATTCAACTTACCTACAATATTCATTTGATTTAACTATTTTTAGCAATTACCAATAGAGAAAAGGAGGTAATGAAAAATGTGGAATAAAGGATTCTATCACTTCAAATATGGTTTTTGAAGGAGAAAGATCTTGGTTGGGTAAGCACAGACGCACCCATCTACAAATACACACACAAATCAGATGGAGAAGAAGATAGAACTATTCACAAAAATCACAACAGTTATACACCATTATACGTTATATGTATCATACGTATTAAATTCCTATTGAATTTATCAATTTTTGATAACCTGGGGTTTAGAGTGATCAAGACTCTTTCCAACTCAGTAAGTTCTTGAACATTTGTATTAATCATAGACATCAAGTAATTATTTTCTCGAATTACTAATGCTCTTAAACCAGTAGGAAATCTAATTCTATCCAAACTTGTTAGATTAGTTGAATCAATAACTAGTTCAGATATATTACATGGAATTTGAAAGTTAATCCCATTACTAAAACGTGTTTCTTTTAAAGTTAATTTGCGGATATTCTTTGGTGGTTCCCATGTTTCAACGTGGAAGTTACCTGGAAAATCCAAAATTTCTAAGGTTTTTGGAAATTTTACTTCATCTAAATTAACACCATGCATATGGCGTGAAATTATGGGAGTATATCGAAATTCATTCAATACTGGAAATTGGTCATAGCTGTCAAATAAACCTATAGGAAATGGTGCTTGACTTATGTTCAATACCTTCAATTTCAGAAATTTCTTCAATCCTAGACAGTTTGTCAAATCAAAGCATCTTGTAATTAGAAATGTTCTAATATTAACTGGTAAACCCAAGTCATCCAAGTTGGTAACTCCAGAACATTTCAAATGGAATAGTTCTAAATTTGGAAATAAGCTTGTCACATTTGAAAATTCATTCGCTGAATCAATGTCCACTTCAAGATGCCTTAATTTAAAAAGAATAGGAGCTGTATAATGGTTAAGCCCCCTGGCTGTATGAAGATTCAGAACTACCAATTTTTCTATGCTTTCTGGTATGTTTCTAAATATGCTGAGATCAGCATATTCAACCTTTAACGTTTTCAAATTGAAAAATCTTTTGAATGTGTCTGATTCAGTGAATTCACAGTGTGATAAATCTATGGCCCTTAAACTATTTGGACATATCTCTAAAAATTTATTTCCTTCATCAGAAAAAGAACTAACTGATCCAATTACTAACTGATTTTCATTACAAAACCTCATCAATTCACGGAATGTTACATACAGAATTGTATCAGGAATGTGAATCAACTCAACCTTTTGTAATAATTCCCTGTACTCAGTCACCAAAGTTATGAAATCGGTCTGATATCTATCTTCTTCTTCTTCTTCTACCAGATTTTGTTGGAATTGTCCCAATCTTCGTAATTTCTGTCTGTTTAACGACCGATCCATACCACATATTTCAAGTTCTTTAGGAAACACACCAAATTGGTTAACCATTTGAACAAGTTCTTCCATCAGGTGAATTACCAAATGATCATTATATTCATCATAATTAAAGAATTTAGTTCGATTACTCAGGTTATAATACCGTTCTTTAATCCTAATTTTAGAAAATAATATTGGAAGAATATATGGAACTAATGGATCAAAATCTAAAAAAACCTGCAAGAATGGTTTGGGAATATAGGAAACAACCAACTCTATAATCTCATGAGGCAGATTAACTAAATTATTTAATACTTCAGTTATGTCCATTTGAAGAAGCGATATAGTTTAGACTGAACTAGGATAGACAAAGTAGTGAAAAAAAAAAAAAAAAACCACACATTTTACGTGATATTTATAGGAGTCAACGATGTCTGGATGTGTTTGTGTATCCGATGAAGTTTCTGTGACGATGGGATAACATAATGCTAACAATAGTGTACATATTATACACAACTAAACTACGCACGCGTACAAACATACGAGGTGCTGACCCTCGAGTCTAAGCTTACGTAATCATATCAATGTGGTTGCCAATACAATTAAGGCTTCACAAGATTTAATTCTATATATACAGAATACTACGAGATTACGCAAAAATAGAAGTGTCAATATTGTTAATCTTTGTCATTAAACGGCACCTTTCCTAGAATGGGCCCCTCATCTTATGTAACCATAATAATATTCACCCAATTGTGTCGTATTATAGCAACTAAACAAAAAAAGGGGTTTCGACTAGACCAATATATACTAAAGAACTGCTCCCTGTTGTACGCAAATGTCTTTCTCGAGTGAGAAAGAAAAAAAAAGAAAAAAAAGTAAATTGGGGCAAACGGGGAATTGAACCCCGGGCCTCCTCGAATTTTATGTTTAGATCTAAACCCAAACGAGGAATCATACCACTAGACCATTCGCCCTGAACTTGTGTTTCTTGAAAACTCCCAGTGTACCCAATCTTGCAAGAGAACTAATATGAAATGAATACAACTAGATAATATGTTCCGTGCCAGCACCTGTCAGGTTGTTGTAATTATTATGACAGATATACCAGGATGAGTGTATTAGATTTTAGTGTATTTTCAGTGCGTAATTGTTGTACAATTCTTTGTAGTATTTTAAGTAAAATTTTGTTCAAAACTTCGACTAAAACTTTAACATAAAGAATTATATTAACATATATGTGTGTATTAAAGATTAATCTAGATCTATAAAATCTTAATATACTCTAGACACGAATATATACTTATCATATAAATTTGACTTATTTCTGAGTATTAAGCATCAGTTGCACTTTCTTCTTTAATCTCATTTCTAACCTTGTTTTCTCAAATTTCATCTTATCCTTGTTTACTTTTACACCGTATTCATACAACTTTAAATCATTATCTCTTCTTTCATATAATTTTGTCGCATCTTTATACAATTTTCTAATGAATTCATCTCTAGCTTCGTCATTAGCAAAATTAATTGGGTAATGTAGTAATAATGATAAACATTCACTAAAATCACTAGCAATAATTTCAGATTTCTTTTGCATTAATAATTGAATTATTATAAAATTCAATAAATCGGGTATTGCTGTTAAATTTGATGCCAGATGATCAGAAGATAATTGAGATGCTATTAATTTATCCCATAATAACATTGTTGTTTCCATATCATCACCCAATTCTCGTGATAAAAGCAATCGCAAGTATCGAATTATCCATAATTGTGCTTCTAATTTTAGTTTAGTATTTAATGTATAATGAATAAATTGATCTATTTTCATTAAATACATGTTGAATTTTTCTATTGAATTCCATAAACTTTGTTCACTTTCATAAAAATTGGTAATTATTCCACTTTGAATCATAAATTTATTAAAAATAGTAAATACATCATGTGACAAATAATTAATATCATAAAGGTTTAAAATCTTTAAATCATCACTTGAAAATGTATTTGTTTGCGGGATAATTGTGGATTCTTTTGATAAATACATAAATATAAGACCCATTATTTCATGAAGTCCTTGTTTATATCCCACTTGAGGATTACATTTTGACCAAACGTATAGGATTTCAATCAATTGTTTTTTGGTATCATGGTTCTGGAAGAAAGGATCACCTGGAAGTAACCTATCAACATCTAATATAATTGCTACTAACAATTCATGATCATCATTAGTGTCGTCTACTTCAGGAGTAGAACTATCTTCAGAAAGTGGATCATATTGTATTTGAACTCTATCAAGAGTATTTTTCCTACTTACCCCATTGATTTTATGCTTTGATGATGATTTTCTACTAATAGTATTGATTGGTTGGTAATAAGCACTTTCTGGATCAAGTTCATGCCATGGTATTTTCATTTCCTTGTTATGGATCAATTGATGATATACTAATCTTGAATCTCTAAGATTTTGACATATAGTACTGAGGTTAAGACTTTCAGTAATCAAGCATACTTTCCAGATCAAAGACCGTGTAAAACAATTTGGCATATTCAAACTGGTGTATTCTCCACCAGTAATGGCTGACTTGAAAGTTTCCACACTTCCTTTGAATTTATCTATGGTTAATAGCGTTTTGGATATAATTTCATTCTCTTTAAGCATGGTTACTAATAAGATTAGGGCATGGATTGTAATAAAAATGTGATGTATAGTATGTGTATATATGACCAGTAAAAAGGAAACGATGACATTTCTGGCTACAATGTGATTATGCAAAACGCGAAAGGATGGGCAAAATGTCAGCAAAGAATTGAAAAGAAAAAAAAAAAAAAAAAAAAAATAAAAAGAAATTCATGAATCAGTTAGAGTCTTGTAGTTATAGAAATCAAACCAATTAGGATCATGGCTGAAGATGAAGGAAAGAAACTCCAAGCAAGTTTAGACAAACTTGCTGATTGGGAGAAGAATATGAATGATGTTGAAAAAGAAGTTGAAATCCATCGAATGAAAAAGACACAACCAATGTATGAAAAAAGACGTTCTATTTTAAAAACCATATCTAAATTTTGGTATATTGTCCTAGCAGAAAATGATGATTTTGCTGATTATATAAGTCCTGAAGATTTGAAATTTTTAGAATTCATTGATGATATATATGTTCATTATCCAATTGTTGATGGTGAAGCTGATAACTTTAGGGATTTTGATATCACTATTAGTTTTGGAAAAAGTAAATTGATTCCACAACAAGAAGTAACAAAGAAATTTAAAACAATAATAAAAGATGATGGTGAAGAAATAATAGTATCTGATCCAGTAGATATACAATGGCCAAAAGAATTATCAAAGATTAATCCAGTTGCAATTAAAGAAAAATATCAAGGTAAAGATAAAAAAGAAATGTCTGCAAAGGATAAAATGAATTATAGGTTAGGTATGAAGTCATTCTTTTCATGGTTCCGTTGGACAGGTAAGAAACCAGGTAAAGAGTTTAGAAATGGGGATGATGTTGCCAATTTATTAGTTGATTTGTTCTTAAATGGGGTCAAATTTTATATTCTTGGATTGAATGAAAGTGAGGGAGATGACGAAGAATTGGATTCATCTGAAGGTGAAGAATTGGATATTTCTGATGATGAGGATAATAACAATGATGGTAAAGAAGAACCACCAGCAAAAAGAGCCAAAACGGAATAGAGTTAGAGTTATTTGCGATTGGTTTTTTTATATCTTTACTTTTTTTTTTTTTTTTTAATACAACAGATAGTACAGTATATCACAAATACGCAACAATTTTTGTATATTTCCACAACATTCTATTTACGTTGATTACCTTTCTTGTGTCCATTTCGTTGTAATGCTCTGCTTAGAGTTCTAGCACTAACCTTTAAATTTAAAATCGATATCACCTCTTGTTTAGTAATATTTGGTTTATCATCAAGTAATTTATAAACTTCCTCCATATTCTCTGGTGAAATAGCCAATTTTCTACCTCTATTCAGATTAAGGGTCTTGTTGTTCTTTCTTTGTCGACACATTTTAAGGGTGTGTTGTATTGTACTTCTAGACATTTTCAATTCTTTTGAAAGTTCTTGAACACTAGTGCTTACAGATCTTCCAATAATATATCCACGTTCATCAGGGGTTAATTCTGATTTGAATTTCCGATTTCTAATTGCGAAAGCAATAGGATCAAGTCTATCTTCAGAATATCTATCTTCTTCAAAATCCTCGTCAAATTCTCTTGGACCAGCAGTCGAATTTGTTGTCGCATTTGTTGTTGTGTTTGTTGAATTTGTTATTGTTGGTGTATTAGCAGCTGTTGTAGTGGTGGTGGTGCTTGCAGTTGATGAAGTTGTTGGTGGCTCAACTAATGGGTTCATTGTGACGCGATTAACCACTAACGAGCTTGCATCAAGGGCATTTGGAGGTATAGGATCTTGAGGTACCAGGAAAAACTGCAAGTGTAAATTATTAGGATTACTTGTTGAATGAAGATGATGATGATGATTGTGGTGTTGGTGCTGGTGCTGATGTTGATGCTGGTGCTGATGTTGGTGATGGTCGCCGTTCATATTTGTTGTTTATTTCTCAAAATTAAAATAATAATTAAAAAAAAAAAACACTAAAAATTAAATGAATAAAACCGAGGGGTTTGTGTATTGATAACAGGGGAAATACGGTAGTTTACTAGGAGGGGGGGTAAGGTATGGGCGTTATTTAAATACTAAATGCTGAATCTTTTTTTAAGAATGTTATCGTAATGAATTACAGTAGCAATGTAGATTATAGTTGGTTTTTTTTTTTTTTTATGAATCTAAATGGAAAAAGCAAAAAAAATGGAAAGAAAAAAAAAAAAAAACGAACAAACCCAGGAATATAGAAAAAACTACGTTGTGGGAGAAACAAACTATAAAACGAAAAACAAAAATTTGGAGAATACAGTATTTGACACAACTCACAAGTGGCTAAAAAAGTAGTGTACCAGGTAAAATATTTCTCTCTTTTTTTTTTTTTTTACATCGTATCCCAAGATCAAATATAGACATGTTATATACATAACCATATATATGGAAGACAATAGACATAAGTCTTTGAATTAAATAACTACAGCAATCACATGAATATTATTTAACAAATACAATACAAAATAAATATATACATTAAATTATATACATAAATCATCTCCTAAGTTGGAGGTGTGAAATGCTAAAAAGTATGGATTTATAGGTTAGTAGTTAGTTCTATTATCGACTTAGATAATGAAGTCATACGAATTTTCCTTCAACATGGAGCCCAACGCTAAAACTCAAAAACCACCCAATAAAGGAGATACTTCAATTCTATACTTATGGTCGGTATTTCAAAAACAAAGTTGTAAGAAAAAAAAAAAATTCTTATTTTGGAATCTGCTTGGGTTTTTATAGTCCGATGAGATTGAAAAAAAAAACCCCGCGAGGCAGTTTTAATAGCAGGACAAAAAAATAAACGACAGCGGCAGGATTCGAACCTGCGCGGGCGAAGCCCAAAAGATTTCTAATCTTTCTCTTTAACCACTCAGACACGCTGCCATTAGATGGAAGTTTTGTTACTATGTGTTAATATTCAAACTTGAATAGATAATTTGACTTAAACTGAAAAAGTAAATCAATGGTTATTTCTGACCTACATCTGGTTGGAACTTCCTTTAATTGTGTATTTTATTTACTTAAATGGTGTTTGGTCACATCAATGAAACCTTTTATTGATGTAATAACATTTTACAAATTAACAACATTTTATTAAAACTTTGCACAAATATGAGACTAGAAACATAAAATTCCACTGTACTCAATTGTCTATATTTATGTAACGATATATATATATATATATGTATTATTTTGTTCGTATAATCTAGTTAAAGTATGGATGACACAATGCCTTTTTAGCACTGATTCTTTTACTTGGGTCATAAATTAAAAAACTTTGAAGTAAATCAATTCCATTAGCATCCAATGAAGGAACAACTTCCAGTAAGTCTCTTGGTTTCCATTTTGGGAAACTTTCTTTAAAATCAGGAAGATATTGTATATCTGGCCAAGTTGATTCATTAGGTGTACCTAATACTCTAAAAATTCTAAAAATTTCATCAATTTCACTATCACCAGGAAATATTGGTTTTCTATTACACATTTCAGCAAATATACAACCAACAGACCACATATCAACACCAGTTGAATATTGTTTACCACCAAGTAAAATTTCTGGAGCTCTATACCATAATGTAACTACTTCATGAGTATAAGCACGTAATGGAACCCCAAATGCTCTTGCTAATCCAAAATCAGCTAGTTTTAAATTACCTTCTTTATCAATTAATAAATTTTGTGGTTTTAAATCACGATGTAAAACTCTATGAGAATGACAATGTTTAATTCCTTTAATTAATTGATTCATGAATTTTTTAATCATATCTGATCCTAATCCAACTCCAGCAGGAATACTTTCCATATATTTTTTTAAATCTAAATCTAAAAATTCAAAAACAAGATATAATTTATGAGAATCTGAATGAATAATATCATATAATCGAACAATATTATCATCTTTCATTTCTTTTAATAATGATATTTCTCGAATTGCAGTACTTGGTACTCCTTCATCTTCTGATTCTAATCTGATTTTTTTTAATGCAACAACTCTATTATTATGTTTTGTATCTAATGCTTTATAAACAACCCCATATGTACCTTCCCCTACTTTTTCTTGACGTTGAAAATCTGATAATTCAACCATGACTAATTTATTATTGATCTGTTGGATAATTAATGTTAGTACCAATATACTCTACTTTGATTTGATTAGATTAGAAAGAAAAAAAAAAAAAAAAATTTGTTAACGATACATACTTATGATAATTATACAAAATGAGAACTAAACACGTAGTTGTCTCTTGTTACTTATAGATTCTGAGTCTATTAAAAAGAATTCAAAGGAACACCGATGTTCTTTTTTTTTTTAAAATTTATTTTTTTATTATGAAACAAAGGACCTGGAATTTTTTTTTATAATTGTGTTGTTGTTTGTTTACTGTATTTGGTTTGTCGTGCAAACACATACAGAAAAAAAAACAACTCCAAAATAAAGAGAACGAGAATTTACATTATGAACCACACGGTAAGAAGTTAAAGGCTAGTAGTGTACATTAGACCAAACATTCTTCTTACGCGTCGTGTATGATGGATTGCTATACAGTACTACACTTTCTAAATTTAGTACTCATGATGGGCTAGCAAAGAGATACAAACAAAGAGAGAGAGGCAAAACAATAAGCTGTTTCTCTGTTTTTCAATGACGTAAGTTTGTGCTGATATATCCATCGTGATATCTACAATAATACTCTCAATTTGGATTGATTATTTTTTCTTCCAATAACCAAAGAAAGAAAAAAAAAAAATTATACATTCATTATTTTAGACTTTTTACAAATTAATAATATTAATTTTAATAATATTAACAGAACACTATTTTAACTGATTCTCTCTCTCTCTCTCTCTTTTTTTTTTTTTTTTTTGTTTTTACTCATGTAAATGTCCTTCACCAGCTTCACAAACTTTGATTTCTCTACCCCATTCACTATTCAAGATTTGTTTACCAGTAATTCTACGATCAGGTTTTGGATCCAAAATGGAGTAAATGACGTTTCTACAACGAGCTCTCTTCAAACTTTCAATTGGTTCATATCCAGTTGATTCCTTTCTCTTAAACAAATATTCTTCAAAGAATTCATCCTTTTCTGGATCAGCCAATTTCCACAATTGACGACCAGTTCTCATGGCCATATAAATAACCCCACAAGACCAAATATCAACACATCTTGGATCAAATGAATCTTGGGTATATTCTTCTGGTGCAATATAAGGAGAAGACCCACAAATACCATCAGAATATTGAATTTCCTTTTCCCATGCCATTTTAAAACATTCACTGTTACCAAAATCAGTAATCTTTAAAACACCATTTTGAGTCAATAATAAATTCTCTGGTTTTAAATCACGATGAGCAACACCCATATCATGCATATAATTCACACCTCTAATCAATTGTTTAAAGAAACAATCAGCTTCAGCATATTCTAATTTACCAGAAGCAATAATCAACGTATATAGATCACCACCTGAACAAAATTCCATAACTTCACAATAATCACCTTTAGCATCCTTCAACAAATCTAAAGTATCAATGATGTTATTGTGTTTTAAAGATGATGAAATACAAAATTCAGAAGTTAATCTTCTATTATATTTCTTTTCACTTTCAGTTGGTCGACGTTTAAATTCCTTGACAGCAAATAATTTCTCTGTAGGAGAAGAATCAACCTTTTTATGGGAAATTCTAACCACACCAAAGGAACCACGACCAATAACTTCTTGACATCTACCATATTTTTCTGCAAATGATCGACAATCAGGACCAGCAGCTGCGTTAACATTAGCAGATGATGACATTGGAGTACCACTAGATACTACTTCAGTAGTGCCTGGTTTATGATAGGGACTTGTGTTGTTTTTAACATGATTTACCAAACCAGCAAATAAGGTTGGTGGCTTTACAGAAGCAGTAGAAGAAGTCGACTCTTGTTGTTGTTGTAATTGACTGGTTGAAGATTGCATAGCACCTTGCAAGATATCCGGTACTGCACTTTTAGCTTCACCTCTTAATTTCTTTGCTCCCAAAAGATCTTTCAACATATTAGAAAGTTTTTCTTGACGCTTGGCAGAACGTAAATGATGCTCATGATTACCATTTTCAAGCAATACAAATCTTGGCAAGTTAATAACTGAAGGTGTTGATGCAGTTGAAGCTGGAGTAGATGAAACTGAATTTGATCTTTGTTTAACTGATGCTGATCTTGAGACTGGTTGTTTTCTAACAGAAGATGAACGGGAAACATTAGGAGATGGTTTTGTATTATTAATTTTTTCATTTGAGATGACAGCCACTGGTGCCACTGAATTAGGAGAAATCTCATGCTTTTTAAGTTCCTTCTCTAATGATGACAACAGTAATGGAGACGTTGTGGATGAGGATAAAGCATTATTAGGAGAGTGTGATCTGGTTGTAGACAATTTTGGAGATGAATTGTTTGAACGTAGACTATTTGTAGTCAATGGTGTAACTTGTTGTTGTTGGGGGCGTTGAGGTTGAGGTTGTTTGATTTGTCTTAAAGGTGTAATTATATCATCTTCATCGGCTTGTGATAGCACGTCATCATTTTCATTTTCATTTTCTGGAATACTTGTGCGGCTGGTGTTCTTGTTATTTGAAGTAAGGGCTTTCTCTCGTGGTGGAGAAATAGATTTTCTTGATTGTGATGATGGTTGTTCTTGTGATTTCATGGCTTTAGCCTTTTGTTGTTGTTGTTGTTGTTCTAGTCCTACCAAACTTGTGGACAGGGAAAATATCTTGGTCATTAAACCCATGTTGTATAAATAAATAAATAATAAAGTTGTAAAACGAGGAAAATGGGGTTTGTAAAACTATTTGGGCTTGTGTTGTCTTCTTTTTCCTGAGATTTTATATAAAGTTGCAGCAAATAAAATGAACTTAGTGGTAAGTGAGAATATGCTAATAAAAACAGTGGTTGACTGTTGAAAAATGAACTTTATTCTTGATTAATAATATTATTAAATATATATATATAAATATATATATAAATGTAAATCAGAAAAAAAAAAAAAAATTTGTTTCTTCAGGAATTCTGTATTCTGAATTATTATAAATTTTTTTTTTTGATTTTTTTGGAAAGTTGGGATATTTAAATATTCTGTCCTTATAATATTTTTTTTTTTCTCTCTCTCTCTTTTTTTTTTTCTTCTTCTTCTTCTCTGTCTAATTCTTTGCCTTTCATTTCATAGTGTCATAGAAATAGAAAAAAATTTTTTTTTTTTTTTATTTTATTTTATTTTTGTATAGTATACTAAATATCCTGTATATAAAATATAGCCTAAATTGAGAATTTTTTTTTTTTGTTTTGATTTTGATTTTTTTTTTTTTTTTCTAAATATTGAGGGATTTTTTTTTTTTAAATTAGAGAGAAAGAAAAATTTTTCTCTCACTGTTTCTATTTCTGTGTTTAGATTTGTTTGCAGTATTTTTTTTTTTTGTATTTTGCACGCACACAATCAAACACCTAGACATACACTTCATTACAGACATTTACAAGATGATCATTTATTTTTTTTTTTTAAACTCGTACAGTTTTGGCTATGATTATTTAAAGTTATTTAGAATACCGTATATTACATTGATTCATTTATTTGAGTCATTACGAAAAAAAAAAAAAGAAAGGATTGTTATATAATCAACTCGAATGAATTCAAAATAAAAACTATTGTTGATATTTTCTATTTTAGTCAATAAAGAAATGTACACAGTTAAGAAAAAAGGGGATGAAGAGGAGTTAGAGACAGAGAGAGCAAGAGTGAGAAAGAGAAAGAGAGAGAGAGAGAGAGAGAAAGAGAGGGAGGGATTTTTTTTTTTTTTATAATGCGTAGACAACGTGATATCTACATGTACTGTATGTTACCATTGGAGTTAAGTTTTTTAATTCTATTATTTTTTTTATTTTTTTTCTGTGGAGGTTGTCCCTCTTTCTAATTATTTAATACGAAAATCTCTTTTTTTGACTATTGATTTATTGATTGATTGATTGATTGGATGGCAAAAATCTGTGCAGAATAAAACTAAGCAATTAAAAGAATGACAATTATTTGATGTTTCAAAGCAATAAGAAAATCTTTATTTTAACCTTTTAAATGACTAACTGAGCCGCCAAATTTTACTTTGGTTTGAAATATTTCAAGTGACAACAACTGGTTGGTATCGAGAAAATGGGTAGATACAATATGATGTAATGTTCAAACTTTAGTTATATCACAGTCTGTTACCCTTCCCGATTTCGTAGTGTCCAAGAAGGGGGGGGGGTAGGTAGGATAAGAAACTAGTTTGTTCTCTACATTTACACAAAGGAATTAAGAACCATAACTATAATATTTTTAAAGCAATACAGTATATGCAAACAATAATCCGTTATTATTAAAAATTATCCATAACTAATCATAACTACAAACCGGATATTCATACTCAATTACCTACTTTTTCGCTTAACAATTGGACTCGAGATACCCAAACAACCGAAAATAGGGGGTCGGCAAGAGATAGAGAGGCACTTTGAGCCAGATGTTGCTTTATTGTTTGGCTTAAATTCATGTAGTCCTTTCCTTAAAACTCGTTTAAGCCACTACTTTTTTATTTATTTACCCTTCTTATTCCTTCCCGTAATACAGATTGAGTTTTAATGTATTGTTGCGTAATGTGTAGAAATATTTTTTTCCCCCCTTTATTCTAGATCGACAAAAAGAAAAGATCACCCGAGTAGGATCATACTTTACACAAATAATATGAGACGTAGTTTCATTTCTGATTTAGAAGCGCTTTCTAATATAAGCATGTAACATAGAAAAGACAAAGAACAATACAATATCGAGGCTGCACTTGTTACGACTTTCTTAATAAGGAATTTAATTGCGGCCAATTATTGTGCAATAACCAAATTGAAAGCAATTTGAATATTTTACAATAGAGAGTGGAGACAATATTGTTAGTTAAGGTTTTTTTTTTTTTTTTTTTTTCTAAAGTTTCCTGAATCATCCATTTCTACACTACTGTAATCAGCCTCTTTTTCTAATTTTTCTTTATTTTATTTACTGTAGTTTGCAATTCAGTTTTTCAAAAAAGATGAGATAATATCGAATTCCAGTTGTCTCATTTCCAATTCCATTTTCATTTTGTTTGAAAATTCAATATTGGAAAACTGAAAATTCCATATTGACACAGCCTTTTCTTTGTTATGCTAATGACTACACACACACTCACTTGAGTAAAAAGAAAGATCATGGTTATGGTCATTGATGGCGAAGTTCTTTCTTGGTTTTTTTTGTTTTTGGATTTGACTGTGTGTACTAAAAGAAAGAAAAAAAAAATAGTCAGGTCATCGCAAGCCATATTAGCATATTCGTAAAGACCAGGAATTATATCGGACATTTTTAGGACAAATGTATGAATGTACAAATTTTGTGTTTTCTATTGTTAATTTTTTTTTTTTTAT
The DNA here is from genome assembly GCA_911254575.1 of Candida sanyaensis. Classification (NCBI taxonomy): domain Eukaryota; kingdom Fungi; phylum Ascomycota; class Pichiomycetes; order Serinales; family Debaryomycetaceae; genus Candida; species Candida sanyaensis. The sequence goes on from CAJVQF010000004.1 coordinate 1,527,209, forward strand.
TTTATTTTATGGAAATCAAATCTGGTAATTTTATTAGTTGCGCTCAAATGGTAAAGAATGCGCTTAAAGCCATTGATTGTAGACTTTATTATTTTTAGTTTTTTTTGCAAAATTCTCCAACGACTTTTGTCCCATCCCACTTTGCGCAAATTCCTAACAAATTTGGAATTTACTAAATATTTTGAATTACTAAGATTACAAACTAAATTGCATATGTAATTTAAATGAACAATCTAATTTAATAAAAAGTCTCACAAAATGTATTAATGTTCTTATACAGTGCATGTATGGACGTTTTCAACATTTGTAACCTCCTCTTTAAGTTTTTACCTACACAATTTGTTGATTCTGAGTACTTTAAGTAAAGGAATACGTTCAATAAATCAGAGTCAGGGAGGAGGAGGAGGAGTGGGATGGGGGCTGGTCCAGAGGTCATGATGGTCCAAATGACACAGTTTGTTAAATATTTCATTTTTAAGCATTTTTATAAACACACTTTCAGTCACTAATTTTTTACCATTCCTTTGTGTGGGGTTGAATGTATGGTTTGTTTACTCTCTGGTGTTTATAAATTACATTTCGAATAAGTTGTGACGTCAGTTACGGTCATATCGGAGATTACGCAACATTATACTAAAGATATATTTAACCAATCATTCGTACTATCCAAAGAAGTTTTATCTTTATCTTGGCACAACAGTAAGTAACAACACACGGGAATGGCTTTAACTAGTATAACTTTAATAATTTTTTTTCATTAATTTATTTTTTTGAATATTGTTCAAGCAAAATTAAAAAAAAATAAAAAACGAGTCACGTGGTACATCTTTACAGAATTGGATAATTAATTAACTACGTCACATATGTAGTAAAGTCCAACAAGGTAGTCGCCTTTTTACTTATTTGTTACTAAAATCCCGATAATGAATGAATTACTTTAATTTATTTCTGCTTTTGTTTTTTTTCATTTTGAAAACGTGGAGAGCAACTAAATGTAACGTTCCCCTTACGTACACTAACTGGTGATTTAAACAAAGACAAACAATTTGTGTGAGTTCAATTCAACAAAATTCAAGAAAAAGGAATAAATTAGAGATTGGAAAAAAAATAACCAACCAACCTCAACGTGGGCTCTTTACTTCTCCCTTCTCCTGTCAAACTTTATAAGCCAAAAAGAACAGAACCAACTCTCAGAATGAGTATTTGATAAATCAACAAACCTCTATTTATTAAAACAATTCACTTTTTGATGATATTAGTCCAAGAATGATTCAAAAAGTTTATAATTACTCCATATAAAATAGGTAGTGTACAACTCACAACAATTTATTTTTTTTTTGCAGCAGGTTTCCCCCTGAAACTACACAAAACAATATGGATAATTTGGATTAACAGAATAATTCAATTATCTGATTCAACAAACTAAAAAAAAGAGAAAACTATACAGTAATGCCACGTTTTTTCTGTATGGAGGATTATACTTACACATTCTAGTTACAAACAATACGGATTACATATTGGAAATTCTTCCGAGATTGTCTTTATCTTTTGTCGTGTGGTTGGTGCCTTATTATTGAAATATTTTAAAATGCATGATGATCCAAAACAAATGATTGATTCAAATTGAATAATAAGACTTGCACAATATTTCAAAGAAATTCATTGAACACGTTTTATCAAGTCATCATGTGATAATATAAGTGTTTGTATCATTGAAAATGACTTATATTTTATTTGAAAAATAAAAAAGAAAAATCTTGTCAGTCGAATGATTGCAAAATAATAGTTATTCTAGATTGTATATACTACTCAACATTTAAATTATCATATATGTCAAATTCATTTACATCAATGAAATATTCTCTGTTCTTGTAATGCTACACTGAAAGATTTTACAACTCTTGAAATTAATTGATTTAGTTTTATTTTTTTTATTTTTTTTTTTGCTATTATTTGATTTTATTGTTATTGTTGATTTTATTTTTGTAACCACACGCCAAAATCAATGAAATTTTGGAACATTCAAAATTAATGTAATGAATAAAATATTTAACCACGAGGGGTCTAATCAGAATCCACAGTTCAATCCAATTGATTAAATTAAATATCATTAATGATTAGTATCAGTAATTCCTTAACATTAATAATTCTACACACGAATACAAAACATCATCAATAACAAAAAAAAAAAAAAGAAAACAAAAATTTCATATAGATTAAATCAAAAAGATTTGGAACATAATAAATTATGCCTATGTAAATGAATTATAATTGCATTTCTTTATTTCTATATTTTTCAATTTTGAATACTTCAAAGCACACGTTTTACTTCTATCATTAGCCACAAAACATAAACATCTTCAAAAAAAAAAAAAAAGGGGTGGTTTTAAAAAACCTTTCAACTTTTAAATATATAAATATCTTTCTTAAATTCCATCATTTAAAGAAAACCAATCAATTAATAATGGATACACTTAACAATTATAAATAATAATAATGGTTCAATTAATCATTTTGCTATTATTATGTTTTAATTCTTTAGTTAATTCAATTCCCACTATTCATACTCATCAACGTAGAGAATCAGATAATATTCTTGATCAAGTTGATTTATTTTATGGAACTGAATCAGGTGGTCATATGTTTCCAGGAATTTCATTACCATTTGGAATGATTAAACCAGGAATTGATGTAATTGATTTAAAATTTGGTGATTCATATAGTGGTTATGCTCCAGGAGGAAAAATTGTTGGTATTTCAATGATGCATGAAAGTGGAACTGGTGGTGCTCCTCAATATGGGGTTGTTTCTCAATTACCATTTACTGATGAATCAATTGATGATGATGTGCTTGGATCAAATGATGAATTTGGATTAGAAAGAATTTCTAATGATAATGCTGTTATTGGAGTTTATTCGGTTAAAACTCAACATGTTGAATTTCAATTTACTTCTGATGAAAGAAGTTCAATGATTAGATATAAATATGATGTTGATAATATTGATAATGTTAGAATATTGGTTAATGTAAGTCATCATTTAGGATCCCCTGGACGTCCATGGTGGTCACAAAAATTTGTCAATGGAAGTATTGAAATTGAAATTGATGATGAGGATGATGATGACCAAAATGGGAATAAATATACTGGTTATACCACAATTAAAGGAGGTTGGGGTGATCAAGATCCATGGACAATATATTTTTGTGGTAAATTTAATCATAAATTCATTAAAAAATATGGATTTATAAATGAAAATTATAATGAAGATGATGATAAAATTACCTCTGATCAAAATTCAATGGGGATGATTTTTGAATTTAATAAAAATGATTTAGATAATAATGGTGAATTAATTAGTAAAATTGGAATTTCATTTATATCAACCACTCAAGCATGTTTAAATATTCCTAATGATGAAAATTATGAATTTGATGAAATGATTAATTCAAATAGAGATAAATGGAAAAATGAAGTATTTAATAAATTTGAAATTGAAGATGATAATCAAACTTTAATTTCTCAATTTTATACCAATTTATATGGAGTTCATCTTATGCCAACTAATAGAACTGAAGAAACACCACCAAATTGGTCCATCAAAAACAATAACAACAATAATCTTGTATATTATGATGATTTTTTCACTATTTGGGATACATTTCGTTGTTTAAATCCATTAATTAATATTATTAATCCTACTCGAGGTTCAGAAATTATTCAAGCTATAATTAATATTTATCTTAATGATGGATGGACACCAGATGGTAGATCAGCTAATCAAAATGGTCGAGTTCAAGGAGGTACAAATTCGGATATATTAATTGCTGATGCATTTATTAAAAATTTATCTGGGGATATTGATTGGAATAAAGCATATGAATCAATGATTAAAAATGCTGAAATTCAACCACCTTATTGGTATGATTCTTTTGCTCCTGATGCATCTACTAAACAAGGTAGAGGTGCATTACCTGATTGGTTAAAATATGGATATATTACTAGGAATTATTCTCGTTCAGTAAGTAGAACTATTGAATATTCATATAATGATTTTGCAATTTCTGTATTGGCTAAAAAAATTGGTACAAATCAAGATTATGAAAAATATTTAAATCGTTCAACAGGTTGGCAAAATTTATGGAATCATGAAGCAATTACAAAAGGATATGATTATAAAGGTTTTTTACAACCTAAAAATTCTAATGGATTATTTAATTTTGATAATTATGATCCATTAAGTTGTAAAGGTTGTTATTGGAAAGATGATGAATATGAAGGTAAACCAATTGAATATGGTTGGTCAATTCCATTTGATATGGAAACATTAATTTCATTTATGAAAGATGAAGATGAATTTGTTCAAAGATTAGATGATATGTATCCATTATATGGGAATAAAATTGTTGATGTTGGAAATGAACCAAGTTTTTTAACTCCTTTTTTATATAATTTTATTAATCAACAATATAGAACAGTTGAATTGGTAAGATTTATAGTTTATACTTATTTTAATACTGGGAAAAATGGATTACCAGGAAATTCAGATGCTGGATCAATGCAAAGTTGGTTGATTTTTAGTTTATTAGGATTTTATCCAATTTCTGGTACAACTACATATTTAATTTCATCACCATTTTTATCAAAATTAATAATTAATTTAGAAAATGGTTCACAAGTTATAATTAAAGCAAATAATTTATCTCAAGAAAATATTTATATTCAATCATTAAAAATTAATAATGAAAATTGGAATAAAAATTGGTTTGATCATGATATATTATTTGGTGAAAATGGTGGAATTATTGAATTTGAAATGGGAAATGAACAAAAAATTTGGGAAACTGGTGATATTCCACCAAGTCCAGGACATATACCTTGATAACTGAAGGAATAGACAATTCATATACTTTATATATATATATATATTATTATAATCACCTTATAATAAATACAATTATACAACAACACATTTTCTGTTTTTTAATGTTTGATTAGGCTTTCTTTTCTTTTTTTTTGTAATTTAAATTCTTTATCATTTATAAAACATTTAAAAGATTTTAATTTTAACAAAATATTGATTTTTGTTTCAATTCCATGAAAATTCTTATTTATACCACTAAGAAAAATTTTATCTCGTAAATAATTAATTAATTCTTCAAATGTAATATATAAATTAGGTGGTAATTCCATAAATCCTTCATTTGATGGTGAGGAAGAAGAAGATGATGATGATAATAATTTTGAATTAATAAATTCATTCTTTGAATTTTCATGAAAAAGATCTTTTGATTGATATAAAAAATATAAATCAACATTATATTTTGATTCACCACGAAACATTTCTAAATTAATCTTACAATTATAAATCTTCTTCTTCTTATTATTATTATCATTATTAACATTTTTTGAATCATTTTCATTTGACTCATGCTCATTATCTTCATCTTCATCATTATTATTATCATTATTATTAGTATTATTAGAACGATTGTTATTCCTACCAGGAGTATTATGATTTTTAATGTTTCCATTTTCTTGATTTATCCAACTTGTTGAACTAGTATCCGATTCATCACTTGAATAATTAATATCTTTAGATATTAGACCTAATGAATATAATCGATTAATTATTTTATTACCTAATTCATTGATATTCAGATCTTCAACATGATCATTATCATTATTATTATTATTATTAGATGTTATAATATAATCTTGATGATTTTCATTATTTGAAGAAGATAATGGAAATGGTATTGATGTGGGTAGTTTTATTTCATCATTGGTTTTAAATGTGATTATTTTCGTGAAATTTTTATCATTTGAATCATTAGTTATCCTTGAATGAGCAGATATTGTATTACTTGTTTGTGAAGACATTTGTATAAATCTTTAAAGTATTAAATTAAAACGTAATCTTAAATAAAAATAGGTGATTGTTTATTCATAAAAAAAAAAGAGAAACCAAGTTGGGTATGATGTAAAATAAATTTTAATTTCAATTTCAATTTCAATTTCAGTTTGAATTTTTATTTTTATTTTTGTTTTCTTTGCCTTTGCCTTCGGATTTGTTGTTTAATGTTGTTTTGGTTCGTTGATTGAAAAATTAACTTCCATGTTAAATTTCATCTTAAAAACTTTAAAACTATAATCAAGCAAAAAAAAAAAAAAAAAAAAAAAATAGTAACATGTTACAAAATAATAATAATAACTTTTTTTAACAACTGCCTTACAAGACACGTGATTTAACATCACAAAGTCGGATTTATATTTAAAATGTGGAATTACATCAGAGTATTTTGTGTGGTATCTGCACGTGACGTGAATACTTCATCTTCATCTTCATCCTCATCTTCTTCTTCTGTTTCTTCAGGAATATTTGATAATAAACCATCATCAATTATACTAATTTGTTCTCCATCAACTTCTTCTTGAACTTCTTGTTCTTCATCATGATGAATAGGATTTTCAACATTTGAAATTGGTTTTAATACTGGTTCTTCAATAACACCTAATACATTTTTGATTTCTTCTTTCTCTTCTTCTTCTTCTTCTTCTTGTTGTTGTTCTTGTTCAGTTGCTTCTTTAATATCATTCAATCCTGTTGAATTTATACCTGAACTTAATTTAACACCAGTTTTTTTAGATCTATTTACTGATTGATTTCGATCAATTCTATTACGTAACCCTCCAGTATATGCATAACCATCATCTTCTAATCCAACAACTTCAATTGATTCTCCATAATCTTCAATTGGTTCTCCATAATTATCTTCATCTATAATAGGTTCATCTTCATTGTCAAGTTCATCTTCAATATTTGTCATTATATCAGGATTTTTTTGAATTTCTTGAAATTGAGATTCTGCAAATTTTCTTTCAGCAAGTAATCTTTGTTTAATATATCTATCATGTTGAATTTTTTGCAGAATTTTTGATTTTGATAAATTTGGAAGTACATCAGGAATAATTATTCCTTTACCAAAATTTTCAAGTCCTGTAGTTTGATTTGTCCATTTTGAATTATTATTATTATTATTATTATTATTATTATTATTATTATTATTATTATCCATAGTATTGGATTTATTATCATTATTTCCTTTTATTTTAACTTTAATCAGTGATCCTTCATTATTATTCTTTAATTTATCACCATTATCAAAATTGGGTATTTTCAAAACAGTATTAATTAAACTTAAATTAATCCCCATCCAAATTCCAACCCCGGCACCAATAATTAAACAAGCACCAATATAATGAATAATTGAAATTAAAAATAAATTAATTTGGTTAATTATCCATTGTTCATTATCTTTTATTGTAAAATTTTGTAATTCTAATAAGTATATCAATGGATCTAAAATTGGAATTTTAATAAATGGAATATAAATTGTAATCTTAAATGCCAATGTTAATGGAATGATTATAGTATGAAGAATCAATTGACTAATGATATGATAAATCAGTGTTATTGGATAAGTTAGTATTCTCAAAATAGTTGAAATTGTTGTCATGATTTGATATTCTTGAATGGCTGTCTCGCTAACCCTTTGATGGGAAGAAAACTATACTATTTTTGTTGGCCCTTGGGAAGATGAATTTGAAGATTGTTTTGATTGCTGTGTCTGGCGTGGGTTGTTGTTTATTTTTTTTTTTTCCTCCCCTGTGATAATTTGGTTCAATAACTTTTTCTGATGGGACAACAACAGTAGTTGATATTTTTACAACAAAATATTATTAGAAATACTTTTTTATTTTGTATATATATAAAACGACGAAAGAAACGATTATCATCACTAAAGTAAGATTATACACATATTTATATGTATATGTAAACGACACAGTAAAACCCAATGAAATTAAACATTATTAATAATAATAATAATAATAAAAAAAAAGATAATAGAAGAAAATATAAAAGATATAAAGGAAAAGTAAAAATATAAAAGAAACCCCCAAATGAAATAATGTGAAAAAAGAAAAGGAAATAATCAATAAAATTTAATTCTAAGGAAAAAAAAGAAGAAGAAGAAGGAATCATCATCATTATGATAACATACTTAATGGAGCCGATGTATTGCTATCGATACTTGAACTGTTTTCATCACCTCTATGTGATGGTTGGTTATTTTTGTTATTATTTGTTTTATTATTGGCATTATTGGCTGTCAAATTCTCATCATTTTCTTCTCCAAGCATACTTGGAATAATTGTCGATTGTTGCAATTTTGATTTATCATGTTGTGATTTAATGTAATCAACATAGTAACTTCCAAATACGCTCCAATGGAATTTAACCAAAGTTGAAATTCTTGATGCAATATTCTTCAATTCTGTAGAATTATTATTGTTGTTTGTGGTAGTACTATTAGTGTTGTTGTTGTTATTGTTGTTGTTACTGGTGGTGGAAACTAGGCTGATGTTTGATCCTGTCGGACTAGAAATGGTTGTGTTTTTGGAATCACAAATTAAATCGTCAGTTTCAATCATTGTGGAAATTTCACTTGTTAATTCCTTGAAAATTTTAATTTCCATCAAACCATAAACTTCAGAATTTGGTTGAATATGTTTCATTAACCAATTATGACTAAATTCAATTAAACTGGTATTGTCCTTTTGAGCATTATCTAAATTCTTAACCAATTGTAATGAAATAGCAGAAATGTTCTTGGTCCATTTAATATTACCATTATCATCCGTAACAATAGCTAAAATTTCTTGTTGAATTTTAGCAATATTTGTTGGCATTAATAAACTTGTTGAACTTTTGGAATTAATAACCAATTGTTTATATAAAACAACGCACAATTGAACACAAACCAATTGACGAACATCTGCTCTTAATAAAACCAATCTGGTATGATCAAATGCCAAAGTTGAAGGAAATTCAGTAGCCATTTGTCTGCAACTCAACAAGTCAATAATAGATGAAATAATAATAGGTTTTAAATTAGAATCATTAATTTCAACTTCTTGTGTAACCTTCTTGACAAAATTCTTATAAAACCAATTCAATGAATCATTAATATTAATTTTTGAATGATTAATTAAAGTTTGGAAATAATCTTTTTCAAAATCAACAGCAGTTTCAATCAAAACAGGACGTAAAATTCTAATTTGATGATTAGCCACATCCAACTTCATAGCCTCTAGGATTTGAAAAATCATTCTTAAACCATTAACTAAATATGAAACATTATTGTAATTATAAGCATCAACAAATTTTTCAATCATTTCAACAACCCATTGATCTCTCATTGGAGCACAATGCAGTTTAAAGACATCTCCCAACCATTGACTCATTTCAACAAAATCGAAAGAACCATGTTTTAATTGCTGAACCAATAATTCAATATCCATAATTTCTCCAACATGTTGACGGTCTTTGGTTGGTAATAAACTCAATAAAATATCTCTCAAAGTTTGAAACAATATAGGTAAACGATTAATTTTAATATTTTGAGGTTTTAAATCCTTGGTGAAAAATTGTTGACATTCTTTTTGAATTTCCATCCAATATTTATCAATTATAGACTTTTTACGTTTTCCTCTTTCACCATCTAAATTAGGTCTAAATTGTAATTGAGGATCAAATAAAATATCATGTCTTAATTGTGGATTCTTTAAAATTTCATGCAAATCAATTTCTTTCAATGAATGAAGATTAATTGGAGGAAGGGGTGGAATGGCTTGTGCTGATGAAGATGAAGATGATGAAGAAGAAGAAGATGTGTTTGATGCAGAAGAGGATGTAATGACAGTGTTTGTGTTTCCGAAAAAATTTTGATGGGTATTATTGTGATGATGATGGTGATGATGGTGGTGATTCTTTTTTCTCAAATGAGGGTAAAAAGATGCAGATGACGATGAAGTACTGAAATTTATTATTGGTAAAGATCTGGAACGGAATTTTCGAATGAATTTTGGAGGTTTTACTGTGGTGGTGATAGATGAAGCAACTAAAGCAGCATTTCCTGCAGTAGCTGTGTCTAATCTTATGCGTTTTGAAGAATCAGTGGATGTAGGTGAGTTGCGTTTGATGGATGTGGTAGTTGCAGGGGTATTATTTGTAGAAACTATTGAAGGAGATGGATTAAAACACACTTGCCTAAATTCTGTTGAAGTTGTTGAAGTTGTTGTTGAAGTGGTGGTATCATTTGATGAAGGTGGAATGGCATGTGAACTTGTGGTTGTTGTTGTAGTGGTGGTGGTAGTTGTTGTTGATGTATTAGTTGGAACACCTGCAACTGCAGCTGATAAATCTGCTGGTGGTTGTTGAGGCTGTTGTTGAGGTTGTTGTTGTTGTGGATTAGTAGTCATTTTCTAGCTGATAAAAATATGTAGTAATGTGATGTAGTGATAGTTAAAAGAAAAAAAAAAAATCCAAATTAAAGAAAATTTGTAGTCTCTTTGCTAGCAGTGGATGATGATGTAGGAAGGCAAAGGGTGGCGTTTGAAATAAAAATTCTAGGGATCTTAGTTGATGGATGCGTTAGCTCTTCTTGATGATCTCTTTTTGATATGTTATGTTATGGTCGATACAGCAAAAAAAAAAAAAGGGTTGTAATGAAAGTTGCTGTTTTTTTTTTTCCTGAGTTTTGTTGAAAATACAAATTAATGTGTTGTATGGTGTGTGAGTCTTAAGTGTGTATGAGTTGGTCGTGTACCTGTTATCAACAAAATTTTTTTTTTTTCCTTTTAAATTAAAAAGATAAAGCACAGATAATTTCTTTTATGTGTGTGTGAGAAATATATTCTGGGTAAAGTTCAAACAATAAATTCTGGTAAAAATTCAAGTCTGATGATTTTCTTGTTGTATTATAAAGGCTTTATAATAATATGTTCCAGAAACAACAAGAATAATTAAACCAAAAAAAAAAAAATTGTATGGTAATAAGGAAGAAATTTTTCTTAGTAAATATTTGGGTGGAACCAGAAAAAAAAATTAACCAATACTAAGTCAAATGAAAATTATTATTAGGAGATATAAATATAATGATTCTAAGAAAAAAAAAATTAAGTCCTTTGAAATATTTGTCTAATTCCTTTTTTTTTCAATCTTTTCAATGACTCTTATACTTTTTCTCTTGTAATTAATGTAAAAGGTAAAGTGAAATGAAATATGAGTTGATTTTTAATCTCTCTTTCTCTCTCTCTCTTTCTCTTGGATTGTGTTTTGTAAGATATTAAAAAGTGCTCTTTCAAAGTAGATGATTTAGGATGAGCACAACAATGGTGGAAGGGGAGGAATATGTATTTAGATTTATAGGAATATTGATTAAAAGTATGGTAGTATCAAAGAGTATTAAAAGGATTTTTTTTTTTAAAAAAAAAGTGAAAGAAAAGTAGGAAAATTTTTCTTTTTTTTCCCTCTTTGAATGGTGGATTAAAAAAAAAAAAAATCTAATTTGTACTTATAAATTAAATTACCTGAGTAGTGTACATTTAGATAAAATTACATCCTGGAATTTCTTTTTTGTTCCACTTTTACACCCCCTCCTCCCCCAAAGGAAAATAAAAAAAAAAAAGAAATCTCACCCCAACACCCACACACAGAAAGATAATAATTATTCAATAAAAATAAAAACAAAAAAAGAAATTCCGCCTTCCTGCTTTCGTTCTGGGCGATAGTATATGTATAGGTTGGTGGTGGTACGTCCTGCGTGATGCACAGTACGCGGTGCGTCGAAGTGGCGGTGGCAACGAAATTAATTCAGTAAACCCACAATTCCAAGAACGGATATGTTCTGAATATAAATGACTTGATTAAAATTTATTGGCCACTCGGATATCTGACTTAATCAAGCATAAATTATCACGTAGGTTCGATTGAACTTGGGTAATTAAATCCCTATAAGGATTTCCCGTGATAGCAATGTAGTCTAGTGTTTAAACTCTACATGTAAATGGAAATGTGAAAGGAAATGCAAAATTCACAACTTACACTGGTCTTACCTTTTCATAAGATTAATATTACGTAATTGGTGATATAAGGATTTCATGATTATTGCTCATTTGTTTTGATTTTCCTAACCCTTGCATTTGGGTTTTTGCATATACTATACTTCTTATATATTTTCAAGTGGGATATTAGAAAAATATTCTACCTGCAAAAGATATTAAAGAAAGGAGTTATATTCATTTACGTCCCAGCATATACACACACAGCGGACAAAGAAGAAATCCCTAATGAAAAAGAATGTTTGAGATAGAATGAAAATTTTTAACAATTATGCATTTACTACTTAGTTTACGTAACTTTGAATAATCAAGGAACAAAAAAAAAAAAAAATTAACACTTTAAATGTACAATCATACATCGAATTACTGCAAACGCAACAACAACAAAAACAAAAATAAAAAATAAAACGGTGTCAAAAATAAATTCTCCAATATAGTATTTTCTACATTATACATTTACGAAAAAAAAAAAAAAAACCAACCCCAAAAATGAATTATTTCAGTTTCAGTTTGATTAAAATTTCATTTATGGTATTTATTGTTTGACATACACTTGGAGAGGAATTACAGTAGATTATACGGGAATTTCAATTATTAATCGACATTGCAGATGAAATACAAGATCTTTTTTTTTTTTGAAATTATAGAAAGATGAAGATGATTTACATATAGAATTTTGTGAATGGAATATTCTATTAACTTTGTTTATGTTTATGATCTAAAAATAATCGCAAGTTTAATCATCATCATCGTTGTTAATCAGATTAAATTTTGCTACTGGTCTTACTAATCGCCATCATGTTTTTATTGCTATTATTCTCATCTCTCGGGAATAGCGCAAAAGTACTTTTTAAAGAGGATAGAACTTTCTATTCACATAAACAAAGGAAGCTACTGGAAGGTTTAGGCATGATGTAGGAAAAGCGGGTGAGGAGGGGAGGGGGTATTAGGTACAATAGTGATGCGGGTGACGTATCAAAATCATCAAACCCACAAATGAGTGACGTTCACGCTTTTGCAGTATTTTGTAACAACAAAAGTCATTCCACTCGCATTACCCCTCATTCGAAAAAAAAAAAAAGAAATTTAATTCACTTTTTATTTTTCTTTAATCCGCAATTAATCCGATGGAATGGAAATATAAACCAGTCGTGTGAGAGACATTTATATATGTTGCTTACATAATGCAAAAATACACGACCTACAGTTGGTTGAATCTATTTTAACTCTCTATCGGAAATTACAAATAAAAGAAAATATATTGGTCTTCATACTGGATTTAGGGGGTGGAGGAATTTTACTTTACTAACCAAACATAGAATAAAAAATTGTTAGTGTATCAATTTCGTACTATCTCTTGACTAATTATTTTGCATTCCGTTGGAGGAATAACATTAAAAATAATGCCTCATTCTGAACTAAAAAAGTGAGTTTATAACAAATGTAACATCAACCAAACAAATGGCAAATTCTAAAATAATTAAAACCGATCAGATTTTCTCCCACCCACCACCACCATTAAGAAAAATAAAGATCGGGATTAAATTACCATATGTACACATTACATTTATGCTGTAAAATCTTTCAATTATTATTTTTCTCCAATGATATGTTGGGTATGGATTGTTTCACCTTTAATTTATTTTTTTTTTTTTTTCTTTTCAAATATTTTCTTATTTGTTTAAGCATTACGTCGTAGTATTTTTATTATTATAATTATTTTCTAACCGCTTTATGTATGAGTATTTATCTTTAATGAAGATAATCTTTTTTTTTTATTTTTTGTTTCATGGTTATAATTAGGTTTAACTTTGTCTTGCGGTTAGACTAATAGCAAACCATTATCATTATCATTATCACCATCACCAACATCCCCTACTTGTATAGGAATAATTATTTGTGGATTTATATTTCTGAATTAATAATTAACTACAAATTTTGTAATTCTTATTTTTCCCCATAATCAGTATGAGATGATAAAATTGCTTCTCCATAAAATCAATGATCTTTTTTTTTTTTTTTACCTTAATGAGTCAGCTGTTAAGTGGGGGTAAAAGCTTAAAGGGTGATTAAAAAAAAGAATTTTTTTTTTTTTTGAAAAATTCTTTACCTAAACAATGTCGACATGTAAAGTACTTCTTCAATTTGCACCTCTCCCCTTGTATTGACATGCAACTCCTTCCAATTCAAACAAATCAACCCACAAAGTAATTTACCTTTCGTTTTTTGTTCTTATGATTGCTATTTGAACTAAAAAACGTAATACACTTGATTCTTAACCATGTACTAAATATATACTGTACAGTTTTACACCCCCAAGTGTAATATTTGTGAGTGGTTACATAATCAACCACTCTATATAAGGCATAATTATTACCAAAAATATACATTAACAATGTTTCATTGGTTATGAGCAAAAAAAAAAAAAAATAAAAACTTACCTTTATTCCGTAATGGATAAATGTCAGAGAAGATTTCATACACACAAATACATTAATTCCGTATAATTGTTTCTATTTAATATTGTACCAACCATAAGAAACAATATATTCCAATTCTTACATATTTTGTTCTACCTAACCAATGCCTGGGGTTATTGTCGACCTTATTATTTGTGCAGGGATTGGAAATAGTGCGCGGTTAAAAAAGAAAAAAAAAATAGTACATTTACTGTAAAATGTTAAGCAAAATCTGGAACCATTTATTTTTTTTTTTTGGTTAAGTTTAAATCGCCGTAGTACATATCAAAACCTTCCCTCCATGATTACAGTACAATAGAGTCATAAGTCCCCACTCCAAACCAAAACTAGAAAACAATTGCGCGGGGTGAATTATACGTACACCTACATACATTATTTGTGATCCACTATTATTCTCTCAATCACCCAATAACAGAACAATAAATAGAATATTTTGGTAATCTGATTGGTTAAAAAAAACCCGGTTTTTTCGGAATTATCCGGTGGTTCGAATTTTCTATATTAGAGCTTTACTTAGTACAATAAAATATGCTCTATTGATTGAACAAACAACAATTCCTGTATTGGTTACGATAGGTAGGCGTGATGTGTGTGTGTACATGTATGAATATAATTAGTTAGAATACAAAATAACAAAAAAAAAAAAAAGAACCTTTTTATTTGCTATTAATTAACTAACATGTCCCATAAACCCTCGATACCTCCCGGCTCACCTTTGGTGTAATATAGTACTGTATATTATTTGAGATCAAAGAGACTAGATTGAGAGTATTCCCATTGATTCTATGAAAGCAATGAAAAAAAGAAAAAAGGAAAAGACATCGCCCGTTTTTTTCATGGGTCCCCACATTTCTTATGTGAAATATTCTCCCCACTTAGGGGTCTAGTTGGAAATTTACGGATAAGAGAAAATTATCCGTATTCAATATCAACACTACCACTTTTTTCATTGAGGAGAAAGAGAGAGAGAGAAATATCAATTAAACAATCATACAGTTACGTCAAGATCTTGATCAGTGTATATACATGCGTGTATCATCATTAACTGAAGATAACTACGGATACGTTTACGTAGAGTATACACCTGAAATGAAATGAATTTCATAATTTGGTTAGGAGCAAAATTAATACACATATAAAATGTTTATGTATCAAAACCTTCTCCACACAAATCTGTGTACCTTTAGAAGACTACAGTGATGATTTGAAATTTTCACATAAACAATGAATACATGAGCTAGGGAATGTATTAGTTAGGTAATCATACATTTTTTAAGCATCCTTTGTGGTTAGTTAACCAAGCATATTGTTGAAAATTTTTTTGTACTAGTATATTTTATATAATGTATGCATCTTTACCTTAAAAAAAAAAAAAAAATAAAAAAATATGTAAGATTCAATAAAACTGGTAGCTCTTCTCAAATAATAATAATAATAAATCTAGGAGATTTGCAAATGTAAAGATGGGAAAAAAAATCAAAAAAAAGACTTTTTTTTTGATCTTGCTTATATATACATAATTGAAGTATACATGCATATTAAATAACCGATAATGCAGTTACGCAATATTTCATAACCTATTTTGAACTGACCTTCCTAATGGATTCAGAATTTGACCTACAATAAAATCAAAGAAACACTTGAACTTTGATGAATTTAACTAGATGATTATTCATTTGGTATGCTAAATGTAAGAATATGAATGAAAAATGTTCAGTCTAAATCAGTAAAATTTTTGGAAATATGCATCACTTGCATTGGATATTTTAAGAGAATAAACTATAAGTTAAGAAATTTCATTCTTTTGTAGAATAATTTTCTCTTATTCTCAACAACTTTTATAATTTAAACCACAATATTATTTGTTCGGTATATACACAAGACTATTTTATTTTGTTCTTTCTTGTTGTTTTCTTCTTCCTCTTGTTGCTGCTCGGTTTAATTCATGCTTTAATATATATATAGAAAAGAGGTCCTTGTGTAATATTTCGCACAAGTGAACAAGAATTCCGAATTCTTCAAGATAGAATCGGGACCTATAAGCTGCGAATTAACCTATCCTTTCTTTTTTTTTTAAGAACAAGTACTCCAACCACTGAGTGACAGAAATATTTATATATTCTATTTTTTTAATTTATTTTATTTTTCAAGCATTCTGTACAAATTAAAACGTTCACTTTTATTTTATTTAAGAAGTTGTGAATATCTTGGGTATCGATCACCGTTTCATCTTGGCGATCAATCAACAATAAAAGACAATAATATCTGTATTCTTCTATTTTTTTTTTTTGCTTTGACTGGATTAAATCCAATGCCACTTTATTAAACATTAAATTGAACCAAGTACAATCTCTTTTTTTTTTTTCTTACTTTAATGCTTAAAGTTCGCTTGCTCAACATGTACAGTACATATATGTACACATAATTGAATTTTTTTCTGGGATTTCTCAAATTAGGTTTCATTTCCGTGAGGGTGGTTAGTTTTTCTTGAGATTAATAAAATTGAAGATTACTACAAAAGAAAACGTCTTCTTTTGTTTTATTGCCCTCGTGGTATTGACCTAGTAGATTTGTAGTTGTATTTGTTCATTTCATATTTTCATGAAACTAATTTCTTCTAACTAATAAGCATAGTTGCTATATTGTTCTTTAGATTGTTTAGTTATTGTTTGTGTGATTTTTTTTTCCCTTCATATTTCTGCAATTGCCACAACTTTAGATGAGGAGATACCATGCTTTGTGTCAAGAACCTGGAAGATTGCACTAGACTCAACCATCCACATTTTCTTTTCTTTCAGCTTCCGGAATGGAATGGAAGGGCAAAGGCGAGAGGGGGTGGGCTTTATTTCAAGACCAAATTGGATAACATGGCCCCTATTTTCTATTGCTATTTCAACAAATCTAGAAGTTTCATAAACAATAAGAATTTTAGAATACAAAAAATGGTAGAAATTTGGGTTTTTCATTTCAAGGCATGTTTCGTCTTGTGTGCACAAAAACTTAGATAAATACAAGAAAAGTTTACAAGGCTTTGATAGCTGGTTTAAGAGCAATAATCTAGATATTTACAGATGATGATGATGTAAACAACTTTCACAATCTTATGAATGTCTCTTTTATAACAAGAATGGAATTAGTATGCAAAAATTTGATTAACAGAATGATTTAATTTGCTATGCATTGCTAATGAATCATCTTTGCTACTGATCACTAGCAAATAAGAAAACAAAACCAGAATTAGAAGAAAAAAAAAAGCATCTTTCATCTGATGATTCTTCTGATACTTCTTCGGAGTTTTTGTTTTGTTGTTTGCTTCCGAGTCAAATTGCTAAGTCTAATAAACAACTATGAATTATTGCAATTTGTTACTATCAAATATTTCTTGTTTCAATTGTATTCTATATAAAATAATTTTAGTTGCATGAAACTAAATATATTTTTTTATAATTTATAGCTCAAATTGTTTACTTGCTCTATGTTCTTTTTTTTTTCAACACTCTAAAATTTGTTGATATCCATACAAGAAAAACAAAAAGCAATTAGAAAGTACAAAAGATATAAAGCAATCTTCTGAAGGAAGAATCCCACTGGAAGTAATAGAATAATGACGAAAATATTAAACATTCAAATTTTGTTATCTGTAAGCATATTGACATCACAATAAAAAGTTATCTTGTGTCTAGATCTAGTTGCTTAAAAATTGTGTTATTATTCTTTTCTTTATAACCCCGTTGGCATAATTCCTTGTTTCATCAACATTCGTATTACACGAATAACAAGTTTTAACTTGCCATGAACAAAAAATACTAAATGCTTAAAAGAACATTTGGAGTGAAAATTCTCGAAACGAACAAAGCTCATAAACATAAAACATACTTTACATCAATAGCTCTTTTCACAGACGTTTATTCTGTAATATTAATAAGCCATAAGACAATCGGCTTGTATCCGTACATGTATATTATTACGCACTTCGGATAATTAAAAATAGCAAATGAGATTAGTTTTTCCATTATTCAAATTTTCATTCACAAAGCCCGCGAAGAATTGTGAAACGCATTGTGCTTACTATAAAACTTTCTTTTGAAAATAATTTAGCCTATTTTGATTTCCTTCTCTTACTCCACTTTAAATTAAACATAAGGTTGACTTTTTAGACAACGAAATTTAGTTCGGCACCGCAACCGAATTGACCGCGAGGAAGTTTAAATCATTTTGACATTAAGGTTTAAAACATAACCCTGCTTTTGACTAATAAGAACAGCAATCTTTATTAATAAGAAGGGGGAGCGGATAAATATTAAACCATTTATCTTTTTGATTTTGCAGTGAATCCATGTTTGTTCATTGATGATAATCTTTGTTTAAATTTCATTGATCACACAATAAGGAACATAAAGTATAGGAGAGAAAAATAGGTAGTGTGTGTGTGACAAAAACATGTATTCACTTTATAAAAAATATTTTATTTCTGATGTTTCAGGATGTTACGAATAGAATGGAATTCTTGTTTTTTTTTTTTTTTTCAAGATTCATACAATTCTTGATTAGAAATGTGGGATCTGAATATCTGAACAATATCATAAATAAAGACACAGAAGAAACATCTGATTTCATGGAACAATAAAACCAATTACAATACCGGTTACTTCTGGATGAAGTTAAAAAAAAAAAAAATAAAAAAAATTGCGGATAAATATTGTAAGGTAAATTATTGATGGGAATTGTAACGAATATCACAAAATAATTAAACCAATTGAGTGCAAGGAACTTTCTAAAAAGTCGAAGCATCCTAATGTATCCTAATTCGGGAATCTAATTCCCGTCGGTAGTAGAAGTAGACCGACCGTGTAAGAGGTCGAAAATAACAAACAATTATTGAATATTAACCACAATATTAAAATGAATAGAATCTATTTTTTTTATGCATATTAATAAATTTGGTAATATTCCTAACCGAAATGAAATATCAATGATAATTAAATAGAAAATCAATTTCAAAATAATAATAATAATAATAATAATAATAATTCTTCACTTGCATATACCGTTTGGAACAAGGTTGAATTTCAGATTTAATCAAATGAAAATTGGGAACTCGCTTTCCCGTTTACTGTTTCATGATCAACAATGATTATATCGCCTCAAAAAAGGAATATACGCTACAAATCGTCGTAAGTTGAAATGTATCAGCACGCCTTCTTTTTGGTTTTTTTTAGGATAAATGTACAGAAACAAAAAAAAAAAGATGAACGAAGAGTAGTACATGCAATCTTTGAACTTTGAATGAAATCAAAAGAAATTCGATGGAATGTTATTATAAGCCTTCTAGTGATATTTTTTTTTCGCGGTAATCAATACAGTTAAGTTTATCCGAATAGAAATATCTAGTTTGAGCAGTATATAATTCTTAAGTAATTTAATTCGGGGTTTGTAGTAGATAAAATACAACTTATTAATACATCTAATAGAAATTGCGGAGTTTGCTATACTTGCTAATCACATAATCTAGAAATCAATATTGTTTCTTTATAACAAATCAATTGTATACTATTTCTATAGTTAAAACCGATTTCTAATAAAGATATGTTCTGTACAAATAGTGTACAAAGAAACAAAGTCGAACTAAAGAAAAAAAAAAATTGCTCTCAATATTGTTGAACAGATTTATCGAGATACTTTCCATGTTTTTGAGTTATTATGATGATAGTCATTTTTCAAAATAAATAATCAATATCAAACTGGAGATATTTTGTAAACATAATGATTCACATCACCATGCTAAATAACGTGATTTCTTTTTTTTCTTTATTTTTTTTAGTGATGTTCTAAGATAATTCTGAAAAGTTCTTGCATTTGTGGGATATGAGCGTTTGACTCAAAGGCATAATGCAGAATTTAAATAATATTTTCGTAACTGTCTAGTTTATAAAAATGAAAAAAAAAAAAAAAATATATATATGTACAGCTTGAGTAATATTTTTTTCCATCACGAATCAAAGTACATTTTGTCACTTTTTAATGTATAGTCGTTTCATGCAAGGTGTGATTATTATTATTTATACATGTATTGGTTTATGTACTTTATACTCTGGAATGTATGGAGATATTTAAGTTATTCTACATCACATTAAGTTTCACCATCTTTTGTTTTTTTTTTTACTACAATACTCTGTGGTTTAAGAATAACTATATTGATAATTGCTTCTTCCTTAATCCCAATGCTATTGGTATTAACATCAAGAAATCCACAAGAGATCCACAAAAAAAAAAAGCAAAAGCAAAAACAATAATAGAACTTTTTAATAGGGAGATCGAAGAGATAGCACGACAAATTTTGATTCAAGATCTGAAATCGCGCAATTTGATTTGAGAAATTATTTAATTAAGTAACACGATTTGTAATACAGATGAGAAATAGAACAAATACCGAATATAATAAGTTCTGAAAAATAAAATTTACTCGTCTCTTTTTTTTTTTTTTGTTTATGGATATCTAACCCCCTTTTTTTTTTGTTGTTGTTTATCTTCACGAATAAACTTGAATTGTTATTTCCTTACATAACACATCAAGAATGAAAAAAAAAATGAAATAGGACAAAATTAAATAATCTGCAATACTAAAATGTGGTTTACATCTGGGTTTCCCACGTAATATATACACATATATATACATATGCTTTAAGCCGTCTCACATTTAGGAGAAAGATCAAGTATCCAAACCATTACTAGCGAACATACAACAAGCATAGCAAGCATTGAGGTTTAATTTGTTACAGATTCAAACAAGATTAACTGGGAGATCTCTTTTTTTTTTTAATTTTTCGGTTCATCAAACTATCTGATCAAAATCTAAACCAATCTGTGAGGTGTTTATTGTTGCATTTGCCATTAAGTCTAATAAAGGTGTATTGTTTCGGTTAGACATTCCTAGAGCTTTCCGTTGTCTAGTAAATATGTCACCACCCATACATATTTTTTTTTTTTTTTTACTTTGCTTGTGATAGTATCTTCAACCTTCTATAGTGCTTTGTTCTAGTTACAGGAATACAATTCATACTGTTCCAAGGAAGGAGTGATTGTAATGGAACTACAATTAAGAAAATTTGAAGTAGAATGATAATTATTGTAAATCTCCAATAATAATCTTTCCCTTTATTCTAAATTTTTATTTAACTTTGTGATATTCAATACATTAAAAATAATGTGTAAATACTTATTTTAGAACCGTACATAAGATACATTTTTGATTGTAATGAAAACTTTTAACTTACGCACACATATCAATACAATCCACAAAACAATTCATGATATCAAGTATCCGTGAATTTCTTTTCCGAAGGAAATATTATTCAAATAAATGTAAAGAAAGAAGCAAGTTAAGATTCTAGTAATAATTTGCTGTATCTTTATGTCATTTATGATAGAATAGAATAATCATGACCGCATCAAATTAAGTAATATTTTTTTTTTTTATTTGTACATTTACAGTAATTCATTTTCAATGTTTTAATTCAAAGCAAGTTACAGTATTTCAATTTCCCGCGCATATCAATTTGAATCGGGGTTTGAAAAAATGCAATAAAAAAAAAAAAAAAAAAAAAAAACTGTCCACTCTTGCTTGAAATGTACGGTATCCAAGATATTTTTAAGCTAAATGAATAATTTGCTCAAGAAGGGGGGCTACTGGAAAGTAGGGGAAATACTACAGGAAGATTGGTACAGTACATAACAATCAATAAATCAAATGGTGGGGCTGAAGACAAGAAAAGAAGAAAAAAAAAAGACAGAGAAAAAGGGGAAATATAGAAAACGGAGTTAAATGTATCTGTATCTATATGTGAGTATATAGAATAGTTTAAAAGCATGGATTTAAACAAAGTAAAAGGGCACCTCTAAATATAATACGATATTGGACCTAACCAAATACAAGCATAATTTTAATTTTGCGTTCTCTCAATTTGTATTATTATTATTAATCATCCACCTAGATTTTTTTTTTTCTTTTCTCTCTCACCAAATAAATGCTCACCCCCCGCCCTACTCGTGGAATGAAATAACGATGAGATGAAATTCAACTGAAATTAAATGACTTTGCACCAAAATAAAAGTGCATTAAGCCGATATTGCACAATACTATCGGATTAATGACATTGGGCTGTGATATTGTCATTCGAATATTCATAATCAAAATGTTCTTTACTGGATGATGTTTAACATGAGCAACCAGAACAACAGTATATATATAAAAAAAAAATCATCCTATAATTTAATGTTTTTAATCTTGGAACCTTGGCAATATACTTGATGAAAGTAATAAATAAGAAAAAAAAAAAAAAATCATAAAATATACACACCCACTCAATCGTCTACAAATAACTTGGTAAACAACGTAGAATCATGTAAAAATAATCTAGAAATCATCATTCATTTCTTTCGCAGATTCCACATACAGTGAAAAATGATTACAGAACCCTTTGAAATAATACATTTGTTTCTATTGTTTAGATTTTTTTTTTTTTTTATTTATTTCTTGTGCCATGTAACAAAGAGGAAAACAGGAAAATATCGTCAAATATTGAGGAATTATTTCTAATCTAGTATAGTAAACTCATTCTTCCAAGTATATGAAACATTATTTAAATCATTTATATGCATATGCATATACATCTACATCATACGGTTAATCTGTATAAAAGAAAAAACTAAATATTCTTTTAATAGCATAAAAAGAAAATTTTGTGTCCTTTTGTTATCATTAATCAGAGTAAGGACTCGTTTCATTTAAAATTCCTTTTATTATTCTATTCCTTAGTTGCTGGATTAGAAGTAACATCTAGAAAAATGACTAAATAAGTGGAAAGTCTATAATAATCACCACATGTGTTGTCCCCACGAAACAATTGTCAATGTTACATGATAAGTAACAAAATATACTGTAATGAAAGTTCTTGTGTTTTAATAAAACCTTCTTTTTTCTTGCTTGAATTCAACTTTAGTTAGAAATATTGTTCATTGGTTTTTTTTTTTTAACTATATACACTGTCATCAATTTTAAGTTTTCATTACGATGAGGAAGAATTTTCAAAAAGCATAAAAATGCCCTGAAATTTTTATATTCTATTTTTAATTATCTGAAATCGTCATAACAAACAATCACGCACAGAGAGAGAGAGAGTTACACTACTATGGTGGTGGAGATGATGATGAGATCACTCTACAAATAGTAAAAGTGAAATTCAGCATTGCGGTTACTCTTAAGAAGATTGCGGCTATTCGTATGAGTGTGGAGGAGCAAAAAAAAAAAACCGAAAAGTAATATACCAATTATGTACAGTATGTAAGTTTTTGTATTTATTATGTACTAACGGTAATTTATACCTTCATGTACTATATATAATTTAAACATTGCAGAAAAATAGTGATTTGTTTTTTTTTGTAAAGAATAGCAAATGATTTTAAGAGTTTATGCAAGTCACAACTTTGTGAGATTCTTGAGTAATCTCCCTTTAAACAGTATTAATCCATTTTACATATAGTAAAAAAAAAAGATCAGGTTGACCAAAGAGAAAGAAGGAAAGAAGCCACAAGGTTAAAAATCGTTTAGTTATAGTTTGGAATCATAGAATGGACAGATTTATTTGTCCATTTTAGTTTTTTTTTAGGATAAAGTACACATCAATATGTTGCACAAATTCATTATTTGACTAAAAAAAACATTTTTTTTTTTTTTTTTTTTTTTTTTTTTTGTTTGTTTGTTTGTTTGGGTGGGCTTTATTGTTCAATACAAATTGAATTAATATAAAACTAGGATTAAAGTACCTGGATTTGTATTTGGTTGCCATTTTTGATTCTTTGTATTTTTTTCTCTCCTAGTTTAACCAATCCTTATCCCATTACTTATCAACAAAACCTATCTAGAGTGTGATATACTCCATTTTCACTGTTTCCCTTTTAAACTTACACACACATACTCAAAGACTTTATAAGAATAATAGTATTATTCGTTTTACAACCACAACCACACACATACACACAAGACACAACACTTTATTTTAACCAGTCCTCCCTAAACAATTTTTTTTTTTACAACCACTTTCTTTTCTTTATCCATTGGCTTATTACAACCACAAGAAAGAACTACCATCCCTACTTATTCTAATTATCTTTGTTAAATTTGATTCATAGAGTATTATCACTACTATCACTAATAATACAACGTTTGGTAGGCTCCTGAGTCCTAATTACAAATTGATTGATATCATATCTGCAACATAAAACAAAAGCTACAAACCATTGTCATATTTCCCTTTATTAAGTTTTTCTACATTTAATATTTCGAGAAGTATTTTTTTTTTTTGGTTATTTATTCCATAAGATTTGAATTTAACTTCCCTTTACAAGATATTGCCTATTCGTTTCAGAGAGGTTTTTTCATATTTTGTTTAAATTTGTTTGATTTTCTTTTTTTCTTTGCTTCCAGATACATTTTTTAAAATACGGAATTTTTTTTTTTTTCCAGTTTTAATTTATTATTATTTAACGTCTGCTTTCAACGTTTGTGGCAACTTTTTTTTAATTTCGGCCTTGCTTAAATCAGTCATATTATTTTTTTAATCCAAAGGAACGATATATCATCTTGAAAAATATTATTATAATTGAATATTAGTTTTAATTATTATTTGACTATAAACAATTAGGTCCTTGTGATAGCATTAGTTCCATCAGCTTAGATTTATCCCTTCATTATTAATAGAGGGAGAAGAAGAAGAAGAAGAAGAAAACTTTTCTTATTTTGTGTTCCCCTAGACTTTTTTTTTTTTAACATTAAAGCTCCAAAAGAAAGAAAAAAAGAAATCCAACTTATTTTCTGCGTCTTTTTTTTTTTTTTTTTATATTTGTTTAATTTCCAGGTGAGTGCTTTTTTTTTTCTGATTGTTAAATTATTTCCATTTTTCCATGAGTAATTTAATAGAACCTACCCCTTCAATCACTACACCTGCTTCAACTGCTAGAAGGCCACTTCATATTAGTCATAGTCCTTCATTCGTTAGTAATAGTTCTACTACTCCTTCACAAATTTCTAGATTGTCAACACCAAACATAATGAATCCACCAATAGATATGAAATCCAATAACTTGCTAAATCCGACCACCATCTCTTCCACAGCCACTACACTAACACCAACAGGAACCAACAATACATCTAATGATTCCAAGGGTTCTAATCCTAATTCTAATTCAACTGGAAAAACACAGGTTGTGTTTATTCATAAACTTTATGATATGTTGCATGACGATTCCATATCTCATCTAATATGGTGGTCTCCATCTTTAGATTCATTTTATGTTACCCCAGGGGAAGAATTTTCTCGAGCATTGGCACAATATTTTAAACATACCAATATTGCCTCGTTTATACGACAATTAAACATGTATGGTTTCCACAAAGTCAATGAAACATTTTTAAATCAAGAAGATCAACAACAACAGTCTCAACAACAATCTAATAGATGGGAATTTAGACATTCAACTAATCAATTTAGAAAAGGTGATACAGAATCATTAAAACATATAAAAAGAAGAAGTTCAAAGACATTAAATGCTCAAAAAGAAATTGTTAATATAAAATCATTACCACCAACTTCGCAACCAACTGATTATGCATATTCATATCAAAGTGAAGAAGCTAATCATTATTTTGCTCATCATCATAGTATAACATCGATAAATTCACCTGTTGATAATAGACCACGTTCTCCTTCAACACCAGTTCCTCAACAATCTTATCAACCTCAAGTACAACCACAACAATATGGTGTACAACCTCAAGTACCCATTCAACAACAACCTCAAGAATATATTGCGAGACCATCAATACCAGCACATTCTTCTTATGAAAATGCGACAAATTTTAAACTTCTTGACTTGACTAATCAAATCAATTTATTAAGAAATGATTTTTTCCATATGAATAATAGATGTGAAACTTTACAAAATGAATTAAAATGTCAGATTATTGATTCAATATCAGTCTTGGATATTGTGGAGAGATTATCAAAGAATGATGATAAAACAACATCAGATGTAAGAAACTTGAAGAGTATAATAAACCAAAGAATTCAAAGAATCAATATGATTCCAATACATCAAGCTCCCCCAATGCAACAACAACAACCACAACCACAACCACAACAAGGTGTTCAGTTACAAGTGGCCCAGCATGGTGTTACTCTACCATCAGGTCCACCACCACCTCCTCCTCCACAACAACAACAACATCATCATTCATCTGTTTCGTCAAGTTATCATCTTGACTCAGCTAATAGTTCAAGAAATCCTTCTACTGTTAGTGTTGCTGCCCAACCATACCCGTTAAATCCACATTATTCTATCTACAATAATAATTCAGAGTCCAATAATGGGTTTTTCAGAAAACGTGAAGACAGTAACAATTCCAAGAGAAATCTATCAGTTTATGATCCTTTACAACCTGTTCCTTCAAGAAATAATTCTAGAGTTTTAATTGAAGAACCATCATCCAACTTGAACCCGAATTTGGTGGGACAACAACAACTCCAACAGCAACATGTATTTAGAAATCGTGCTGAATCAACATATTCACCTTTAAGTAATGTTGGAAAATCAAATAACGCACAACAACAACAACAACAACAACAACAACCATTAACTCCAGTTAACCCTCCACGAATTAAAACCCCAATCGGTGAAGTTAAACAACAGGTACAAGCACCTCAGCCTCCACCACCACCTCCACCATCAACTAAACAACCAACTGTCTCACAATTGGTTCAACCACAACAAAGACCAAGTCAGGTTCAAACTTCAAGAACAAACTCCTTACCTAATCCAATAACAGATCATGTAGCTCCACAATCTCCATATTTCATTCAAAGAAATTCATTTACTGCGGTTTATGAACATCAAAATTCATTAAGGATTCCAAGTCCAAGATTTAATAAGACAGCAACACCTCCAAGAAGTGTTGGTGAAACTAAAGAAACAAATTTATCTACAGTTGGAAAAGAATCTATGATTTCTGGTTCCACATCTACTTCTGCTGCTTTGCCAAGTGTAAGTGAATTGGATAAATCAATTAGAAATTCAGTTAATTTGCCTCCAATTATTCAACATAAAGATGAACATGAAGGTAGTGGTGATGATAGTAATAAAAGGAGAAAAATGGAATAGATGATAATATAAAGCGTGAGTATTATAATGATAATTAATTGAATGTTATGTGGTATTTTTTTTTCTTTCTTTTGTATTATTTTTTTTTTTTTTTTTTAATTAATTAATCAATTAATTAATTATGACGTTGTACTAGATATAAATAATAAATATATAAATAAATACTTATACAAGTTTACTCATAAATTGTAAGTTTCAACAGATAATAAGTGAGATAACGATGTATTATTAAAATCTATGAAACGATATTAAAAATCCTTTTTTCGGGGCAACTCTCTTAGCTTCATCAATTATTACTGCTTGATTTCTCTCTTTAACGGCTCTATATAATTCATTTCTAATTCATCTTTAACATAAACAATATAGTAAGGAGTAGCAGTATTAGTCTCCAAGAAATTGAAAACTTCACTAGTAGGAACTTCCGTAACAATTTCATCATTGTATTTTCTAAAAATGTTTTTATTATGAGGGTCTTTAATATAAATCCAATAATGTCCATAACTAGCTTCACCACGATGAATAAAAATTGCAAAAATATCGTAACAAACTTCTTTATAGTTAATAAATTGATTATTTATCAAATGATTCATTTTCTCAATTTGAGAGTCAATTTCAAGTAATTGTGATGATAATTTATCAATTTCCTGTTGAATTATTTGAATCGTTGTCAAATCAATACTTAATGAATCATGAAGTATAATACGTTTTTCAAGATATTTCTTGGTGATTCTCAAATTATCAATTATATTCAATGAAGTCTCAGGATCAGTTTGTGATATTTTAGCCTTTTCTTCTTGTAATTGTTTAATTTCTCTCTTCCATTCAAATACTTGATTTCTTTTGCGAAGAATCTCTTCATCATCCGTATCCAAATATCTATCCAAATAAATCTTGTCACTGAATGGGATTGGTTCAATAGATTTGTAAGCCATTAATTTCTCTCTATCAAACATAACTCTTTGTACATGAAACTGGAGAATTTGTGGTAATTCCAGAATAGTTATACTTTTCTTAACCAATCCTTCCTCCAACTTGACAATATCTTCATTGAAATAATAATCTAATGCATCATAGATACTTTTTGGATGATCACTTACGTTGATAATCAAACTGAAAAACCTTTCAAATGAAACTCGACTTTCTAGTGATGTGTCCAAAGGAGTGATGGTTTGCTTTGTTTTACCATAAAACAACTTCTTAATCAAATCATACTGTTCCCCATCTTTATCTAATGATTCTGGAGGCAAAGCTGTCTCAATTTGAAAGATAACATTTTCAATACACTCAGTGACATCTTGTTGTCTACCAACTTCAATTGTACTTTCTATTTGATCAGTCAGGATTGGGAGGATCTTTGGAAGTGCAGAATTATGATCATCATCACTAGAAGTTCCTGGAGTTTCCAATTCATCTTCATCATCATCAAAGTTATTTTCTTTCTCACGAGGTGGTAATGCCGGTGGGGCAGTCTGAGGTTGAGGGGACCCACTGTCAATGTCAACAAGAATAACATCTTCATCTGGATTGCCACTATTACTAACAGGAACAGACTCTTCATCTATCATTGTAACATCATTAACATTGATCGAAGAATCAACCGAATCTTCCTTGTGTTCGAGAATCAAATTGTTTTCTTCATCATCTTCTATCTTGACTTCAATAACTTCATCCTCAGGTTTTCTTTCCAATTTCGTACCATGCTGTCTAAAATTAACTGGTTGCGATAAAGGAAGGAATGATAAATATGCCAACTCCTTATTTGGTTCAACACATCTTTGGTTACTATAAATCATTTCTTCAAACAAACGGCACAATTGGTAAATAAACTGATTCGATCTTTGAACTTCGGATTTTTCAACTTTTCTACCCCCAACTTTCCTCTCTTCAGAATAATCTTCTGACTTGTGATCTTTCTCATTAAAAGTCAAGATTAAATCTCTTAACGGTTTAATACAAAAGTAGTACTGCAATAATGAATTCAAATAACAAGTGTTTCCAATATTGTCTAAACCAGCCGGCCAGTTCTCAGCAGGTAACAACGATGTATCTATCTTACCTGTTTTTGCAAAACTAAATAATATCTCCGACTTTTTCAGCTCAGCGATTAAAAGAAATGCACATCTTAACAAACGAACATCAGTTTCTTGAATTGACTTGTTTTGAAAAGTGTTAATAATTTCCGTTTCGTTCGCATTGTTACTGATTCCAAGTAAATCATAGGCCTTGCTAATGGTGAGATCATCCATTGCAGGTATCTTGACATAATCAGGCATTTTAGTTTCCAAATAATTCAACAAAATATAACTCTTTCGATTCACCGCTACTGATAGTAATGCCTTATTCAATAAAACAACCTCATTTGCATTAGGGTTGAATCCATTACGTTGAGAGAGATCATCTAATTTAAACTCATAAGCAGTTATAACCACATCATCTTCAGTTATTTCTTCAATAGATAATTCCTCAAGTGCCAAACTATCAGGCAATAATTCTCCGTGGATAAAATCGAAAAGTCTTTCAGAATTTTTGATTTTGGCAATTTTTCTCAAGTGATCATTGAAATATTGATAATTCCTCGAATCATTTTTAATCTGTGTGCGGTACATGGCAATGATAATATCATCATCAATCGAATCGATGTCATTGTTTTCCACCGTTAACCCTAATATTTTCATTGATTCAATGTAATCACTATATCCAATTAATTCATGTTGTCTAAAGTAGTAATCTAATCTGGTACTGGAATAACCATTGCTGTTACTGTGACGAAAGTTACGAATTTGTTTCAAGGAGTCAACATAATAAAGACTATTATCACGATCAGACTGTACAGTCAACTCAAAACACTTTATAATTAACTCATCAGAAAAATAAGCTGACGCACTAAGGTTGATGAAGAATGGGAACCTGTTTGAATAGTTGCTGCTAAAGTTTGCAACACTAACATGCTTATCAAATTCAACTATTGTATTAAAAATTTGTGACATATTATCCGAAAATGAGTATAAGTTTTGAAATTCATTTGGGGATATGCTTAGGTTCTTTCCAATATAGATTAACTCTAAGATTTTTCTAATGTATGACTCCTTTGATCCTCTTAAATCATTCAAATTGGGTGGAATCACTTCGTCACCTTTCAGAGTGAAAGATAACTTGTCAAATAATAAATTAACATCAATTTGGGCATCCAATACTGTGTTTTTGAGACTGATGGTTTTGATTGGATCCAGTGATTTCAACGTTACTGGACCTTTCAAAACCTTGATCAAGGTTTTAATGCAATGAATAGAGTTTGGAATCGTTTCAGGTGATAAAGAAGGATGCCTTTCAATACCAGACAAGTACCTTTCTTTAATCATCTTATCATCAATCAATGGAATCAAATCTTCTTGAGAAAATTCCTGGTTAAACAAAGTTACTCTCAATATTTGTCCAGTTGGAGAATTTAAACTCTTATAGAAACTGTCATCAATTATTCCTTCAAGTTCACTACTCTCATCATATAATAAATTCAAGTCATGAGCTGAAACTGCATTCTTTGAAATAATATGATAATGATGCTTGTCGATGATTTTTGTAACAAATGGATTTGAGTTGGTCTCGAGAGCAACTATTCTAAAATGGTAAATGTTTTTCTTTTTATCCAGTAACAATCCTCTCATTATGTATACTACTTGATGTGTTTCAGGGTACTCCGATTTTTCAACTGACCTACAATAATCAACATCATTGTTGAGAATCAAAGTATCAAATGGAAGGATACTAGAATCGACAACTCTACTTAGTTCCTCCGAATAGTCAATTGGTTTGCTATTCAACAAGCTAAAGTTGTACAAATTCTTTACAGGAACTGTCCATTTCAAATCATCCAAAATTCTATTCAATGTCTTAAAGGGATATTTCAATAATTCTTGATTTGGAATCTTGGTACGCAAATGCTGTGGTTCAAGTTGCGATGGTGGTGCTTGGGATACGGGGGTAGATTCATGTGAAGATTCCAATACCGCTGTGGCTGAAGATCTGAATGGATTGGTAGGATGTAATTGATTTGGTGGGTTTTCGGGGGAATTGTTTGTTTCTACTGAAACTGGTGATTCATCATCTGAATTATTGTCAATCTGGATGTTGGGATTGCTTGATGAATGTGCTGTCGTTAAAGTATCCTTATAACTACCTGAACTCATAATTGAACTGAACGCCAATGATAAAAGCAAATGTGGATATTTAGTATATTACTGTGAATAAAGGAATAATAAGAAGTGGCAACCAAAAAAAAAAAAAAAAAAAAAAAAAAAAAAAAATTTCTAATTAGTAAAGGGAAAAAAAATGTCCAGAACACATAGAATAAGACAAAGAGAGAGAGAGAGAAAATGTGTCGATATCCGCAATCCAAAAAAATAGAAGAAAAATTCAGATCAACCAAATCTCACACGCATTATGAGTATGTGCCTAAGTGACTTCTTTTTCCCCCGCCTCCTCCTCCCGAGCATCGCCTTATTTTTTTTGGTTGATCTGGCCCTATCAACAAATCTGTAGAAGCAATGCTACGAAAAGCAAACAAACAGAAAAAAAAAAAAATATTGTACATGTACCAATTGAAAAAAAAAAAGTGAAAAATCCCCAGTACTAAACTAGACAATCAAAAAGAATGTCTCAGCCCCAAGCAATAGATTTTGAAAAGATAAAAAATTCATCAGATGGGTCTGTGTCAGGTATGATATCTCTGGGGTTTAATGAGATCATTGTTAATAACCCATACTTTGCAGCTGGTGGTGGATTAATGTTACTTGGGACAGGATTGGCATTAGCAAGACTGGGGTTCGTGAAAGGATCAGGATTTATCTACAGACAATTATTAGTCGATCTAGAAATACCATCAAAGGATAAATCATATCTTTGGTTTTTAGAATGGATGTCACAATACAAGCACAGAACATCACGTCATTTGTCTGTAGAAACCAACGTTGTAACTCATGATAATGGGGCCATAACAACGAATTTTTCATTGGTTCCAGGGCCAGGCAAACACTTAATTAAATACAAAGGAGCATATATGTTAGTTAATCGTGAAAGATCTGGGAAATTATTGGATATGACAAATGGTACCCCATTTGAAACTGTGACTTTAACTACCCTTTACCGTGATCGGAATTTGTTCAATGATCTTCTTGGTGAAGCAAAAAATTTGGCATTGAAAGCTTGTGAAGGGAAAACTGTTATCTTCACTTCTTGGGGTCCGGAATGGAGACCATTTGGTCAACCTAGATCTAAAAGAATGATTGGGTCGGTTATATTGGACAACGGAATTGCGGAAAAAATTTTGGCTGACGTCAAGGATTTTCTTACCAGTGGTGAATGGTACCATAAAAGAGGTATTCCGTATAGAAGAGGCTATTTGTTATTTGGTCCACCAGGTAGTGGTAAAACTTCATTTATTCAAGCATTAGCTGGTGAGTTGGACTATAATATTTGCATTTTGAACTTGTCGGAGAATAATCTCACCGATGATAGATTGAATCATTTGATGAACCATATACCTAACAGATCGATTTTGTTATTAGAAGATGTTGATGCAGCTTTCAACAAGAGAGAACAATCTGCTGACCAAGGTTATACTAACGGTGTTACTTTTTCTGGTTTGTTGAATGCTTTGGACGGTGTTGCCAGTGCAGAGGAATGTATCACTTTTATGACTACCAACCATCCAGAGAAATTGGATCCAGCTTTGCTTCGACCAGGTAGAGTTGATTTTAAAGTTTTAATTGATAATGCTACTGAATACCAAGTAAGACATATGTTCATGAGATTTTATGAGAATGAAGAAAAGTTATGTGATGAATTTTTGGCCAAATATAGAAAACTAGGTTTGCAACATGTCAGTACAGCCCAATTACAAGGGTTATTTGTATATAATAAGAGCGACCCTCAAGGTGCTATTGATATGATTGAAACATTACAAAACCCAAACTCTGTATTTAAATAGATATCTGTATATAAAACAATACTTTAAATTTTGTTTACCCCCTGTATTTTTTAGACAACTTGTCGTTTGCATTCAGTAGCCTCTCCTCAGTTACTTCTCCTTCTTCACCAGCACCTCCATTTGATGGATCACTACCTTCTTTAATCAATTCATTGAGGTAGTTCATATAAATCAAATATATTAAAATGTCACAGTTATCCAGTTTTATGGAAGTTACTCCGAGAGAACTATCACCTGAATTGAGTTTTGATCGTAGTATTCTTCTAAAACTCGCCTGTTTATAAGTTTTTCTATTCTTTTTAATCCCTGGCATCTTTCTTCTGTATTGATTGTGGGAAGAGTGTTGATAAAAGTTTCTGTTGGATATGTGTAGATCTTCCAGATGTTGTGGTTGTTATAATTGTCTAGATATAATTTTATTTTATTTTGTTTTGTTTTTTTATATATTTATTTTTTGCCACTTCACTAACAAATTCACACGACCTATATGTACTGTACTTTCAAAACAGTTTTTATTATTTTTGGCGTGGGCGACTTTCTTTTTGTTTTATGATTGTTCACTTGATTTTGTCACATTGCTACATCTACTAAACTCAACAGTGAATTTAAATCCACGAGTCCACACATAGTTTTTTTTTTTTTTTTTTAATTAATTAGTATTTTTCTTTGCATTGATATTTTATTTTTTTTTTATTATTTGTTTAAAAGTCCTTTCTAATAAATTTACTTCTTCTTCATATTGTATCGTTATTATTATAACTCACTCATTTATTCAACCTTATCATATTATCAATTGAATTAGCTATCTTCCCTACTTTCCAAAACTACTATACATAGTCAAATTATCCGAATCTAAGCAATAGCCTAAATCATTATTATGAAAGCTTCATTCCTTATCAATTTTTTAACAGTTTCATTAATATCTGGTTTAGTAAACTCGATCAAAATTGAAAATGAAGAAGATCTTCAGGCATCATTTAATAGGATAAAAAAACCACTCGCCATCAATGATATCTTTGAAGTTAAACCCGAGATTGCTGGTCGTGGAAATCCGGGCAAAGGAAGCGATGAAGACAAAGATTGCCCGCCATGTTTTAACTGTAACCTTCCAAACTTTGAATGTACTCAATTTTCCCAATGTAATACATTCACAGGTAATTGTGAATGTCAAGAAGGGTTTGGTGGTACCGATTGTTCTGAACCTTTGTGTGGCTCCTTAGGAGATGGGAATTCAAAGAGACCAATTAGAAAGCAAAAAGAGTGTGCTTGTAAACCAGGTTGGACTGGTATCAACTGTAATCTATGTGAAGCAGATCATGTTTGTGACCAATTCATGCCTGAAGGATTAAAGGGAACTTGTTATAAAGATGGTATTATTGTTGAAAGGTTACACCAAATGTGTGACGTTACCAATCCAAAAATTCTTTCTATTCTAAAGGGACAGATACCTCAAGCAACATTTGCATGTAATGCAACCTCGGGAAACTGTAATTTCCAATTTTGGATTGACCAAATTGAGTCCTTTTATTGTGATTTGAACAAATGTAAGTTGGATTATGATTTAGCTGCTAATACTACCCATTACAATTGTGAAGAGGTTGCCTGTAAATGTTTGCCTGATAGAATGCTTTGTGGGAAAGAAGGTTCCATTGATATCTCGGAATTTTTAACGGAAACTATTCGTGGTCCAGGTGATTTCACTTGTGATGTTGCAAATAAGAAATGTCGTTTCTCCGAACCAAGTATGAATGATTTAATTCAAAGTGTTTTTGGTGATCCTTATATTACTTTACAATGTAAATCTGGTGAATGTGTTCACAAGAGTCAAATTCCAGGATACACCACGCCAGATAATCCAAAACTAACTCTAGGTAATATATTTGTCATTATTGGTGTCTTATTAGTTTGTATTTTGGTGGTTGCTACTCTTTTACGTAACATCAGTGAATCTGCTTTATTCAAGAAACCAGGTTATGAACCATTGGAATCCGATCCTAGTGTAATGAATCAAAATTTTGTACCAACCACCTTATCATTTGAGAATATCAGCTATGAAGTTGCCGATGGACGTCAAGTATTGAATAATGTTTTTGGATTAGTTAAACCTAGAGAATGTTTGGCTATAATGGGAGGTTCAGGTGCCGGTAAGACAACTCTTTTGGATATTTTAGCTGGAAAGAACAAGGGAGGCAAAATTGGTGGGTCAATTCACGTTAATGGAAATGCTATTGATCCTAAGTACTATAAATCAATTGTTGGTTTTGTTGATCAAGAAGATTACTTAATTCCTACATTGACTGTTTATGAAACCGTTTTGAATAGTGCATTGTTAAGGCTTCCACGTGAAATGAGCTTGGCTCAAAAACAGGCGCGAGTCATTGAGGTTCTTAATGAGTTGAGAATTTTGAATATCAAAGATAGAGTTATAGGGTCAAATTTTAAGAGAGGTATTTCCGGAGGTGAAAAAAGAAGAGTTTCAATCGCTTGTGAATTAGTCACTTCACCATCAATTTTGTTCTTGGATGAACCTACTTCTGGTTTGGACTCCTATAATGCTACAAATGTTGTTGACTGTTTAGTTAAATTGTCTCGTGATTATGATAGAACGGTGATTTTCACCATCCATCAACCAAGAAGTAACATTGTTTCCTTGTTTGACAAATTGATTTTACTTAGTGAAGGTGATTTGATTTATTCTGGTGAAATGATAAAATGTAATGATTTCTTTACCAAGAATGGTTACAAATGTCCTCTTGGTTACAACATTGCCGACTATTTGATTGATATTACTGCTGATCATAACAAGATCGTCAAAGTAACTAATGCTGACTCAGAAGTTGTTGCTGCCTCATCTACTGATCTTCATGATGCAGATATTCACGAAGCATTTTTGTCCAACAGAACTGCAAGTCAAGAAGATACCACCAGAGAATGGGAGCATTACGCTGTTCATCGTGATGAATATAATACTGATATTATTGGGCGCCATACTTCCAAGACTGGGGAAGAAGAGACCATTATCCGTTTGCGAAACAAGTTACCTACGTTATTTGTGGAATCTTCCTTAGCTATTGAAATCAAACAAGAGATAAACTCTGGTAAAGAAAATCCAATTCCAATTGAGCGTACTAGTCACGATATCAAGAAGGCTACATTTTTTAAACAGGTTTTTATTCTTGCATCAAGAACATTTAAAAACTTGTACAGAAATCCAAGACTTTTGTTGGCCCATTATGTGTTGTCGTTGGCTGTTGGTTTATTCTGTGGGTATTTATACTATAACGTTTCAAATGATATTAGTGGTTTCCAAAACAGATTAGGGTTCTTTTTCTTTTTATTGGCATTTTTTGGATTTTCTGCATTGACTGGATTACACTCATTTGCTAGTGAAAGAATCATTTTTATCAGAGAAAGAGCTAACAATTATTACAATCCATTGAGTTACTACGTAAGCAAAGTCTTTTGTGATATTGTTCCATTAAGAGTATTGCCGCCAATTATTTTAATAAGTATTGCTTATCCATTAGTTGGTTTGACCATGGAACACAATGCTTTTATCAAAACTATTCTAGTATTGGTGTTGTTTAATATTGCTGTTTCACTTGAAATGTTAATAGTAGGAATATTAATTAAAGAACCTGGTACATCCACCATGATAGGTGTATTGTTATTATTGATGTCATTGTTGTTTGCTGGTTTATTTATAAATAGTGAAGATTTAAATACCGAAATTAAATGGCTAGAATGGATTTCGGTTTTCCATTACGCTTATGAAGCATTATCTATCAACGAAGTCAAAGATTTAATTTTAAGAGAAAAGAAATACGGTTTATCCATTGAAGTACCTGGAGCAGTCATTTTGAGTACATTTGGATTTCAAGTTGGTGCATTCTGGAAAGATGTCTCTTTCTTGGGTGGTTTATCAGTTGTATTTTTGATCTTGGGGTACATTTTCTTGCACTATTTCACAGTTGAAAGAAGATAATTGACAAATGGATATACAAGAGTGGGAAAAAAAAAGAATATACATTAAACCGAAAGATACATAGTAATAACTCTATGTTATAATTAAAAAAAAAGAGAAATAAAACATCGAATAAACGTTTATTTTAAATTTAATTATTTTGGGTGGTGGTAATTTGCTTGTAAATTTGTTGTTTCAATTCATTCAAATCCAAGTCTTTTTTATCCGTATCAAAATCAAACTCTTCAGCTGGTATTGGCAGAGTGATTGGTTCATCTGATGGATCATGGTATGCTTCCAAATATGGATGTTCTAATGCTTCTTGAACCGTTATTCTTTTAGCTGGATCAAACACCAACAATTTCTCCAATAAATCAATTGCCAAAGGATTAACTGTTTCTCTAGCACGAACTTTGATTCTTCTATATGGATGATTATTGACAAAATCAGTAAGATCGATTTTCACTCTATATGGTAATGATTTGATGAATTTTTGAGCACGTTCTGATTTTATAATTGTTAAATCTTGATCGGAAGGAGTTCCCAATACTTCAAAGATCAATCTTAATTGATTGATGTAATCTGTTCCAGGAAACAAAGCTTTATATGTTAAAAGTTCAGCCAAAATACATCCCACTGACCAAAGATCAATTGCAGTAGAATAATTTGATGCACTTAACATAATTTCTGGTGCTCTATACCATCTCGTGGCAACATATTCAGTCAACATGGAAATTTTCAGGGTCTCTTTTAAGTTGTAATGTTTAGCATCTAATCGAGCTAAACCAAAATCACAAATTTTCAAATCACATTGTTCATTTACTAAAATATTGGATGGTTTTAAATCACGATGGATTACTTTAGCACTATGCATTAATTTTAAACCCTTCAATATCTGATATGTGAAATATTGAACGTGTTGATCACTTAAAACATGAGTATGAATTATATTATGTAAATCCAGGGGCATGTATTCTTGAATAAGGTATACTTCATTAAAATGAGAATAATCTAGCGGTTTTTGAATATCATATAATCTGAT
This sequence comes from Candida sanyaensis, assembly GCA_911254575.1. NCBI lineage: Eukaryota > Fungi > Ascomycota > Pichiomycetes > Serinales > Debaryomycetaceae > Candida > Candida sanyaensis. The sequence continues at coordinate 1,565,856 of CAJVQF010000004.1, forward strand.
TATGTTTTCATGATACTTGAATTTGTTTAATAATTTGATTTCTCGTAATGTACGAAGACAAAATAAAGGTCTTTCAAAAGGTTCTATTTTTTTAATGGCTACTTTAGTCCCTGTTGGAATGTGTACTGCCAATGCCACAATTCCGTATGCCCCTTCACCTAATATTTTGATAACTTTGAAGTTTTGGGAAATGTTGAATACCACTTGACGTGTTTCTTTTATCTCTGGAAGTCTAGCCATTGTTGATGTTGATTAAAGCTATATGGTATTTGCTTGCTACATCAAAAAGAGAAAAGAAAAAAAAAAAAAATATAACAATTAAATTAAAACTGCATGGTAAAGGAAAGTTCTTATATATATATATATATATATAAACCATGGTTATGTAGTTAGTTTGGGAATTCTATTATATTTTTTTTTTTTTTTAGATAGATTGAGTTATTTTTCAACATGGACGAGAGAGAAAAATTTAATTGATTAATGTGTTGCAAAATGGCACATTACTAAGAAAAATTAAGAATAAAAAAAAAAAAAAATAAAAAATAAAAAATTTAAAGTTCAATTTTTTCTTTTCAAATATGTGGGCAATAGCTTGTTTCATATTTAAACTTTGAAACGTGCTAAACCTTGGACTGAAACAAATGGTTAGTAATATATTAAGGTATATATAAGTCTATTCTACTCTAAACAGTTTGAAATAAAGTCTAATTCTGAGAACTTCTTTCAATCAAATCTATAATTTGTTGTCTATTTGGCCAAAATCCCCAACCTAATTGTAAGGCTTGATGAAGTCTCACGTTAAGCTTATCGGCAAAACTCCAAACCAAACCTGGATCTCTCAAGAATCCTTTACCAATTAAAACTAAATCAAATGCACCTTCTTCCAAATATCTATTGGTTTCTTCTGCATCATAATGATACCCACCAACAGAACTAACTAATAATTTATCACCAACATGTTGTTTAATAGCACGTGATAACTGAAGATGAATTGGTTCACGCTTTGTTCTTGCAATACCTGATCTTGGTGGTTGTCTATAGTCATTACCACCTGAAGAGACATCCAACAAATCGATTCCTTTTTCAATCAATACATCTGCCAATTTTTTAGAATCGTCAATAGTCCAAGCTTCTGGATCTGGACTGTTTTCAACTGCTGAAATTCTGAGGAAAACTGGGGTATCTTTAGGAATTTTTGATTTAACATTATCAATGACTTCTTTCAAAAATCTAGTTCTATTTTCAAAACTACCTCCATATTCATCGGTTCTCTTATTGGAAATTGAACTGTAAAACTCATTGATGATATATCCATGGGCACCATGAATTTCAATAACATCAAATCCACTAATTTCAACTGCTCTTCTAGCAGCATCACCAAAGTCATTGATAATACGTTTAATTTGGTCTTTAGTTAACTCATTTGGAGTTGGCAAATTTCCATTTGGTCTAAAAGGGATTGCGGATGGCGCGACTATTTTATCTGGAAATCCACCAACTGATCTATCGGAGACTTGTTCCAAGTGTATGAATGGTGGTTGACCAGATGCTTTTCTACCACCATGGTTAATTTGAATAGCAATCAACTGTTTTTGAGAATGAGCATAATCAACAACTGGTTTTAATTTTTGAGCTTGTTCATCAGTCCAAATTCCTAAATCATGTGGAGATAATGGACCTTCTGGAGAGACAGCAGTACTTTCGACAATGGTAATCCCTGGTCCACGTGTAACGATTCCTCCATAATGAATCAAATGATAAGGAGTTGCTTCAAATTTAGAATCAGCAGAATATTGACACATTGGACTAACTCCAATTCTATTTTGTAAAGTAATCTTACCAATTTTCAAAGGTTGAAATATCTTTGGGGCAACTTGATCTGGCGATTCTTGATAGAAAGTACCTGCTCTAATCGGTTGTTCTGGTGTGTAGTAGTCTACTTCTGGGGCACCTGTAATTTCATCAGATGGCTTAACTTCGGTTGATACTGTCATGGTTTATTATTGATTGTTTATAGTATCAAAATGATTAAAATGAAGAAATAATTCAGAGATTTTCTATTCCTTATATACTAGAATGTGCTTATTAATTAATCATGCCACAATTTTGGATAACGAGTTGAACAGATGTCCCTTGAAATAAACGCGGACAACGAAAAAGACGCAGACTTTCCGGGGCTACAATTGCGGTTTTTTTTTTGTTACTCCATCCCTTCTTTGTTCTTTGTGATTTTCCTTTCTTTATTATTCTTTTTTTTTTTTTTTTCAATTTTGAGCAGGGCATATTTCCGAAGATAGTGGCGGGGGAAAAAGTCTATTTGGTACCTATTAAAAGCTATATCGTCCATCTCTGGTCTGATGAACTGCAACACCTTATAATCAGGTACAAGTAAGACACTCAAGCGTCTAATACAAATGAGAATGATTTTGCCAAAGGTTTGGATTTGTATTCGAGATCAAATTCGGAAAAATATCTCATCTACCCTCTAACAATGCATGCTTACTAATTCTCTGTTCGGAAGTTTTTGTTCAGTTTTTCTACTTTAAGCATAAAATCAAACGGCCCGATGAACCAAAAAAAGTAAAGCAGCCGTACAAACGGCCAAAGATTTTGATATTTACAATCCTTGTGGCTACTTTCTAATAATGTGATTGATTACTATGACGTATGAATTATGGACAATGAAGACTAAATTATAGAATTAAAATTATTAATTTTTACTAATCCAATTCATGGAATTAAAGGATTAAATCCGCTTTACGTCATAGAAGGGATAAATCACCATATCCAAATGATTCTGATATATTTCTTAGATCATCAGTACTTATCATTTAATTTGCACTTTGTGTCATTCCTACGTATCTTGATCTCCTTCTCAAAGTTTATTTTTCTTGATGAACATCAAATATTGAATATTTTTCCAGGGTCTCCAGAACTTCCATCTAATGGCAGCGTGTCTGAGTGGTTAAAGAGAAAGATTAGAAATCTTTTGGGCTTCGCCCGCGCAGGTTCGAATCCTGCCGCTGTCGTTTCTTTTTTTTCTTTGAAACAACCTATTTATGGAATTATTTTTTTTAATGAATTGTGAATAGTAGTAAGTTGCACAGTTTATACTCGCCTAAATCAAGGATGACCATCTATATATTGATATTTAAATACTTGCAGATCTGTTACAACCCAATCAATTATATTGCGCATAAGAGTCTAGTATGGCATAATACATAAATACAGGCAATATTTGATTTATCACGTAAAGTAAGTCTGAATCTAGTAAATCCTATAATTCAATACTTATTCTTAAATCTCAAAACTTCAAGACTGATATATAAAAATATCACAATTAGAGTTAATACTGTTGTACGTTAACAATTACCCTGTTACTGTCAATTATGTTGCTACTACACTTGCAAAAAAAAATAATCAATTTTTTATGAAGATATTTCTGCGAATTTTTATCAATATACTTTCAAACCAAATAAATCCTAAATTCATCGAACAATCTTTTAGCAACTTATCTGATAAATATACATGAATCTTGTAACCCCCAACAACAACTACAGGAAGTAAACTGAAGACATTGTTTGAGAAATGTGTATTTAGTTTACTGTATTTTTGTTTTATTTGCCAAATTCAATTGAGGACTAATTGGATATATATATACATATGAATTTATTTACTACATTTTAGAAGTTTCCTTTTAGGTTAAATAATTAATTAAAAACCACATAAAAATTTTAAGTATTTATTCACATGATATTATTCCTAGAATACTTGAAAACTTTGCATTCTTTAAATATTTCTTTTAAGATCCAATCCTTATACCCAAACTTAGTGGTTTAGATAATGTTTTGATTCCAGCTATGGAACAAAGTTTTTAGGTTGCTATGGTTGTAGACTACAGCATAGAGAATGTTCGCTAGAAATACATTAATTAGGGTACGTTTTGTTGGTACATCATATCGACAGGCAAATTAATGCCTTAAGGATGTAACTTCCAACACATGTGGTAGTGGCTTGAATGTGAGAGCTTAAATTCTTCAACTCACCACAATAGGATTACTTATCCTCCTATAATGATTACATAATTTTAATTTTTCAAACCATACAACCAAATTAGTAAACAAAGTGAGTGTCTTTATTAAGAGTGAGTCAAACTTTCACTTAAAGGCAGCGTGTCTGAGTGGTTAAAGAGAAAGATTAGAAATCTTTTGGGCTTCGCCCGCGCAGGTTCGAATCCTGCCGCTGTCGTTTAATTTTTTCATGTTTGGATTAATTATAGGCCAACTTGTTTCACAACCTGGTGGTACAAACAGCTACTTTGAATTTATGGTGTTTTTTTTTTGTACTAGTTGTGCATCGCAATAATTTTTCAGTGCTTGATGTGAGAATTCTCTCTTTTGTGCAGTACTTAGTGTACAAATGTAGTAGTACATGTGTAATTAATTATCTGGAATCAACGCAGCGAAACTGGTCATATAATACAGTAGCATTTCATAGACATCCTACAGTATTGCGTTCTCTAGTCCACATATACCGACTGCCAGAATTGTGGCTTTGGTTTTCCAAAAATTTTCCTGGTACATTGCCACGTTGAATTCATTTATTAGTTACAAATCAATACATTATTATATTTCAATGTAAGGTTGTAGATTTGATTCAGGATAATATTTCATTAATACCCTATTTCTTTGATTGTCTATTTATTATTTATATACTTGGTCTTTCAAAACAAGAGAATTTTCCGAAATGGAGATTACATAAAAATACTCTTGTTGGGGTTATGAGTGAAATGATAAATGATACATTCAAGTCATGAGCTGGCGTGATTTTTTTTTTTTTTTTTTCGGTGGCTCTGGTTTGGTGGGTATTGTGGAGCAAGTAGGGCATTTTTTATTTAGCCATGCATGATATATGGTTATAACTTCCCCGAATACATGTAGACCGAATTATGTGACAAGTTTTCCATTGGCTCACGGCTCATGAACTAATAATTGCTGAATATTTTTAGATATAGAAGAATATTGCAACAAGAGTTGGACTGAACCGAATTGAGGGGATGATATATACAAAAAAAAATAGATCAAGCACGCCGGGTTGATAAGTTGATACTGTAGATATTTTATCTTTACGACGACATTTTTTTTTTTTTGTATTGGTGGGGTTTTTGGTGTTCGTGGAGTTTAATGCGTTACTTTTCTGAGGTTACGTCGCTTGATGTTGGCCCCAAGAAAAACAAAACAAAAAAAAAATATGGAACGGATTTTCAACAATATTTAGAAGAAAAAAGTTGTGTAGTGCAAATAGTGGTGGGGGGGGGAGGAGAAGTCGACAAAGGAAAATTGAAAAAAAGGAGAGAACGTACGACATTTCTATTGGACATCAGTTTATCTAATTATTACACTTGCATGTATTATATAAGATCAATTTATTGTATATTAAATTTCCTTCCTTCCTTTCTCTCTGTGATTTGTTTTCTTTTCTTTTTCTTTTATTTTTTTTTTTTTTTTAAACTTTTTTATTCGCTTTATAAATTCTATTATTATCAATTTAGCCTTGTTCAATTTATTTAACAAATCTATAATCATTTTTTCTTTTTCTTTTTATTACCTTTAATTGTATTAACATTCAACTTCAACTATTTCGTCCATTACTTGGCCATATACTTCCATCAGTAATATTCATCTTAATTGTTAATATCATATGATTTACAGAGAATGGCTCCAACTGAAAACTCGACTCCAATAGATATTCCTAAAACCCAACTGTCCCCAAAGCAAACATTTCCTTCAAGTACTTCCCCAGCAAGTCCTCATAATACAAAGACGAAACATGCATCAGAAATGGAGAAAATGAGAGACATCCTTGAAGAAGAGGCAAACTTGTATACAAAGGGGGTTACTGATAACGATGTTGACTGGTTTATTAGAGATTCATCTATCGATCCAAACGTTGATGCCACTCAAACTAGTAGCACTACCAGTAAAGACTCAAGTTCAAGTACACCGGTGCCAAATCCATCCCCATCAACCCATTTGACTGCTACTATATCTAATTCAAATGATAATTACACCAGCAAGACCAAACCGTCAATTGCTCCAATACAAGAAGAAAACGTGGCTTCTGATTCTTCACCCCATCACAACAATCATGAAAACCGTCCATCATATGAAGCACCAAGAAGACGAAGCAGTACATCTGCTGCGAGTGGTGGACTTTTCTCCAAGTTGAAGCACAAATTTAAAAAAGAATTAGCTTCTCCAGAACAATCAGTGGAACGTAAAAAACCGCAAACCACCATGCCTTCCCAGACTCAACAATCACCAGCGATTTTCAAATCTGGTTATGACATGAATTCAAAGAATAAAATAACTGATGATAGCGATTTGAGCATTAATTCACTCCAAAACTCACCACCAAAGGTTTCTGCCTCAACCACGGCTCAATTGCATAGAACCATGTCAACCCCAGTCTACAGCCATGACACATCTGACCCAAGGTTAGAAGAATACATTAAATTTTACCAGAGAAAAGATAGCAGAAGAGCATCAGCTGTGTCTACTCATTCAAACGGGAAAGACGAACCATTGCCTCTGGCATTGGTTAACGGACTGGAAAATCCTAACTATAACAAATCAAAAGATACTGCAGAATCTACTCAAAATTCCACATCTGGTAAACTTTCAGGATTCTTAAAGCGTAGAAGTAGCACCGCTATCAAATATAACGACTCCAATCCGTCATTGCCAGGGACTCCCCTTTCAAGGCAAGGTACACCACAATCATCAATTGCGAAATCGGTCTTGGATTCCAATCCAAGCTTTAAAGGATTAAAACCATTGAAAAGAGTGGCTTTCCATTCATCGACATTTTTAATTGATCCACCTCAACAAATCCCTTCTAGAACACCAAGAAAGGGTAATGTTGAAGTATCAGCAAATGGTACTGTGAAGATACGCCCACTTACTGAAGAAGAGAAAATAGAAATAGAAAAATCTCAAAGAGGATTAGGTGGTGGTATCATTGTTGGTGGTACTGGTGCATTAGGCTATTCCAGCAAGGATGCTGGTCCTCCTAAACCAATAGCTGAAGATGATAATGAAGGTGGTAGTGCTTTAGATAATAATTCTGATTCAATAAATCTGTCATCAGTTGATTCCGATGAACCAACCGTTGATGCACATGCTAAATCACTTACTATTGATAAACCAATGGCTCATCATCAACCAGTAAGTTACTCAGCTCCAGTTAAGAAAATGGCCCTTGATACCATGTATGCACGTTGTTGTCATTTAAGAGAAATTTTACCAATACCTGCCATTCTGAAACAAATTCCAAAGGGTTCAATGGCTCCAATTCCAGTTTTACAAATGCGGAATCCAAACCCAACCATGATTGAAATCCAGTCATTTTCTGATTTCTTAAGAATAGCTCCGGTTATTTGTGTTTGTTTAGATGGGGTAAACTTATCTGTTGAACAATTTAAGATTTTGCTTTCGGCAATGAGTGCCAAAAAACAATTGGAGAAACTTAGTTTGAGAAATACCCCAATTAATGAAAAAGGTTGGTCTTTACTTTGTTGGTTTTTGTCTAGGAATACTGTTTTGAATAGGTTGGATATTACCCAATGTCCATCATTATCCGTGAATATTCTCAAAAAAAAGAAGAAGAAGGTTGAAAGTAAATTTGAAGAAAATTTGGTAAGAATGACTTCTAACAAAGAAAATCGTTCTGACGTGGATTGGGAATTATTTGTTGCCACTTTGGTTGCTAGAGGAGGTATTGAAGAATTGATCTTGACTGGATGTTGCATTCAAAATAATGAAATTTTTGAAAAACTAATGTCTTTGGCGGTACTGAAACGTACTTCGAGATTGGGATTAGCTTTCAATCAATTGACTCCTCGCCACATGAAGGTCCTTGTTGATAATTGGTTGCTTAAAGATTTTGCGAGAGGTATTGATTTGGGTTATAATGATTTCCTGAGTAGTAACATGCTTAAGCCTATTATTGACTTGACTAAACGCCCAGATTATGAAGAAATCATAGCCAAATCAACCTTATCATTCATGAGTCTCAATTCTACCAACTTAACCCTCAATGATTCCTTTAAGGAAGTAACTGAACGATTTACAATGAGGTTACCAAATTTAAAGTATCTTGATTATTCAAATAACCCACATTTGTTTGGAATTTTTAATAAAAATGAAAGCAAAAAGGCAGAACAAAATGAAGAAACAAGTGTTGCTTATTTCATTTCCAAGCTTCCATTATTTCCAAAATTAATTAGACTTCATTTAGAAAATGAGAATTTCAGTCAATCATCAGTACTTCAAATTGCTGAAATTTTACCATTCTGCCTGAATTTGGGATATTTTTCAATTTTGGGAACTAATCTTGACACCACATGTGCTTCCGCATTAGTAAATGCTGTTAAGAATTCTAAATCATTGATCAATTTAGAATGTGATACCGAAGGTTTCCCTGATATATTTAAGGACAGAATCGGATTATACACTATGAGAAATATGGAAAAAGTATTATACTCAGCAAAGAAAGTAGATGAGAAGGAACCAATTTTATCGGAAAATCCAAAATCTGAATCACTTACAGAACAATTGCATTCAATTATTACATTGAAAGCTCAAAAGAAGCTTGACTTGAATTCACCAGAGATGATCAAATTTGTCAAGCGTGCTCAATCTATTCGTCATGAATTAAGACAAACGATTAATGATTTGTTGAAATTACAATTGAAGAACGCCTTAGAGTTGAATGGTAAGGAAACTTTAATTAGACTTATTTTCATTGATTCAAGTATTGAAAAGGGATTGCAATTGATTGATCCCTCATTGGTTGATGCTTCACATGGTTCAGCAACATGGACTAAAGTTATTGGGCCTCGTGAAGGTAATGAAGACTCACAATTGCAATTAGATCATACTGATTCTCACGAACCTGAAGCTGCGGGTACTGTATTAGCAAGTCGACCATTAGCGTTATCGAGAAATGGATCACGTACTAGTTTGAATAATTTATCAAGAGAAGAAGGTTCGGTTTTGAAATTGTCTAAACTTCGAGATTTTCATCGTCCAAGTTCTCCTTTCCCAGAAGCTGTTGATTTCCGTAAGAAATTGACAAGTTTTGAATTGTCAGATTTGGATAAAGTGATTGATTTTTTGAGTGATTTGAAAAGAGAAGGTATTTCATTGGAAAAGGTTTTCCAAAATGAAGATGTTAATATTGAGGGTGATCACGATTTCCTTAATGTAGATGAAATCAAATCGAAGTTAGCATCATTGAAAATTGAACAAGTAGAAGACATTGACAAAGTGAAGGAAGAAGATAAAGTAGAGACAACATCCAAAGATAGCAATGATAATCGTGAATTATTAAACACTACGTATGATCAAGTCTTAAACAATCTTACCAAATAGACTGTTTTTTTTTTTTTTTTTACCTGTAATTTTTTATTAATATAATTTAATTTAATTTATACATAAGTATCTATTTTATTTATGATTTTTTAGTTATTATAGACATCTAATTTATATTACATTTTCCTTTTATAAATCATCTTCATCATCGGAATCTATCCTTTCTGGATGATTTCTACTTCCAGATCTTTCATCATCATCTTCGTCATCATCATCAGAATATTCACCTGCATCTCCATTTTTATCAGCTTCTTCAGCTAAATCTTCACAAGCGTCAATCCAATCACTATATATATCAACAGGTTGAGATAATGCATGTATAGCAGTTTGAAATGATTGTCCACAAATTTTACAATGTAATTCTCCTAAAAGATTCTTTTTGTCAATGGTACAAATTACCAGCTTTTCATGATTACAAAATAAACATGTAAACGTTGTATCTAATGTCTGTTTGATTTTCTTAGCTGGTTTACGAGCAGATGATTTTCTTTTACCCATGATGAATAAGTATTATTATTAAGGGATTTCTTCTCGTTGTTGTTGTTAACAATCTTGATAAACTTGTGTTCACTTCTGAAAATTTTCTCTTATATTGTTAGGAACCTTCTGTGTCGTAGGCAAAAAAAAAAAAAAAGAAATGTCGCATGTCTTATTCTAATGAATGATGAATAAAGTGACAAGTTGAAGATTGTTTGATAGTTGTAGATCTAAAAAATATACTTCAACGGCCATAAGAGTATAAAATAAGGCATCAATATTTTAATACAAGAAATCAAAGAGTAAATAAAGTTAATACTTTCATTGAAAATAAGTTGAGCACATCTGCATACGATTTAAAAACCTTTGATTTTTTTTTTTTTTTTTTGATATTAGACAAACAATTGAAATTGAAACTCAATACTAGTGCAAGACCACCAGAGACTACTGTATTTAAAGGAAAGAAATCTTTTCATTGATAAAAAAGAAATGCATGAACATGAAAATTACCGTTTTATTTCATTAGTGAACTGATCCCCTTTGAAGTCTCTGATTTTATTAAATGCGGTTGCAATTATATTAATGTTTTGAACTTACTAATCTCAATCGATTATATCTAGCTTTGTTATTTTTTTAATTTTTAAGTTTTATAATATATATATTGATTTTATCGTTTGGACATTTTGATTTATGTAGGTTTAATATTCTCTACTTCTTGATACATTGAATTTTCTAAAAATGCTAATTGCCATTTCTTCTTTTTTGGTCAATCTATGAATGATTTAGTTATTGTATTTGCTATCCACATTCACATGTGAATCTAGATTTAGAATTCATTCTTTTAGATGATTGTCAAAACTCCTAAATTAAATTATGGAATACTATTTGATTGCCTACTGATCCACAGGATAATGAAGAAGTTGTGAATAGCAATAGTATAACAAGAATTACTCAAATCCAAATACATACTGGAATCTTAACTAGATATCAGGCTTCTAAGAGTGTTACTGTATTGTACCAAAGGCAGCTGAATTTGTTCACTATGAACTGATTTCATGCTATCTTTAAGCTCGATATTTTATAATCGTTCAAGCAGTTATTGCATTGCCAAATATCATATTTATCATAAATATACCCACAACCTCATACAGTCATAACTTTTCAAGTGACAAGTACGTAATTATGCACTCGACTATATTGGATTTCCAGGCTTTTAGGTTTTGTACTTGAGAATTATTTAAATTCGCTAGTCAGTGGATCTACAACTAGCTTCGTACAACAAGAATATTTATACTAATTAAATGTATGAAAATAAAGGAATCAGTAAAATGGGTCACGAGTACTACATATTAGAACTCTTTTGTAAATGGCATTAATCCAATTGAAATCCCTTTCACCGAGTCAAAGTTAATTTTACTGCTTTAGAGTAAAATGATGATCAGAGTTATTGTTAATGAACACAAATATCTCATATTTTCAAGCAATAGAATAAATCGTACAAAAACCAAATTACATTTGAACTTGGCAACCGTCTAATCACATCAACAAAATGGATTTTTTTTTTCTAATTTTTACATTACAATGTCAATAAAACAAATAATCACTTATATTACCAATACATACACTTTAACTTTAAACACTATAACCCTAAAATAATCTTTCAAATTTAACTAATATACACAATATATGGGAAAAAATAATAAACCAAATAAAGAAAACAAGGACTAATATACAAACAAAATAAAACTTAGCAATGAATAACCATAGCAATGGTTTAAAAAAATTAAATCACTCTAATAGTAACCACCATAATAATTTCTTTCATAAGAATAACCGGAATGACCTCTTGAATGGCGAGGCCTTGATCTATGGTGATATTCATCACGAGTATCAAATTTCACTGGACTTGGTGATGGTGATGGAGAATGATAAGGATATTTCTCTCTTCCATAGCTTGGAAATGCGTAGCTACCATAGTGACGTTCTTGTGGTGGAGGAGGAGGAGGTGGTGGTGGACTTGGTCCATAACCTGGATGACCATAATCACCATGTGATGGAGGCGGTGGAGGAGGTGGTGGTGGAGGATAATTGCCATGATCTCCATGAGGTGGAAAAGGAGGAGGAGGAGGTGGTGGTGGAGATGGACCGTAACCTGGGTAACCATAATCACCATGTGGTGGAGGGGGTGGTGGTGGTGGTGGAGGACCATAACCTGGGTAACCATAATCACCATGTGGTGGAGGAGGAGGTGGTGGTGGTGGATAGCTTCCATAATGCTGGCCAGGGAATGCTGGAGGAGGTGGAGGTGGTGGTGGAGGAGGGTAATGTTTAGGTCCATGGTGTTTACCACGATGTTTTCCATGTGGTTTTGGAAATGGAGGATGACAAGGTTTTGGTGGAGGAGAAGGTGGATCATCATGATTTGGTTCAGATTCATCACCACTTGGAGTTTCAGGTTCTTCATCATCTTCGGTTTCTGATGAACTATCCTCATGTCCATAACGACCATAATCAAAATAATGACCAGGATAATGGTGGCGGTAAGGTGGATAATAATGATATGGTTCACGAGAGGAACCAGTTAAACCATTTTTCTTCAAATAGATTTGAACAATTTCATCATCAATGTAAACACCTTCGATTTCGTCAGCACCGATCTCGGTTCTTCTTTTCTTGTTATTAGTAATATTTGGGGTAACCATTGGTTTATTGATTAATTAATAAAAAAAAAATCATCGATAAGAAAAGATAATGTGGGATTTAGCTTCCCCTTTTATATTTTTTTTTTTATCATTGGGTGACAAGGCTTAGTATATAAAAATTTTTTCTTTCTCGCTATTAAGGAATGACCGGCATTTGATACTTTCAAAAGCCGAGTTACGAGTGCGTGGTCATTCCCAATTTCACATTGTGAAATAAGCCAATAAAAAATAAAAAATAGAAAAAAAGAAACAAAGCCATCAAAAATGGCTTTTTAAATTAGCAAGTCACCAAAATTCCTGTGGTTACAGTGGAATGACCCCCCACCCCGGACATAATGTCAAAACGTACGTCATAGAACTGATTATTATTTTATCATTGAGTAGCAACAAACAGAAACCCGGTGACTGTAATTAACTTTGCAATTTCGGGGAACAGGATTCAAACACCAGAACTATTGCGGATAAAAGCTTAATATTTTTTTTTTCTTTTGCCCCCAACTCAAGCCGAGGCTTTTTTGACGAGTTGTTATTTGCTACTACATAGTGGCTTACATTATATTGTCCTTTAACCTGCAAGGCTCAATATTGGCCAGATGATAAGGGATAGATCGGATGGCAAATATTTTTATGGTAAGATTCTTCAACAATATATAAACTATAAGGAGTATTTATGGAGATAAGAAATATATCTCCGTGTAATGTACTGTATAGAGAACTGGCTTTGGCAGATAGTTGTAATGTATTTCTAAGTAGTCATATATAGTTTACTAGAGAGAGGATATTGTCTCCTATTTATACAGTCATTTGTAAAAAGTCTGAACTATTTTTTTTCCTTTTGAAATGGTAGTGTACTGGATAAAATAAGTTGCCTAGGTAAAAAAAAGTTTTTCGTGCGTGGTCCAATTATGACCATTTCAAGAAATGAAGATGAACATTACTACCATTCCAATTGAGAATATCTCTTGAACGATAAATGGTATGGCTTTAATAAAACTTGTTAAGAGAAGAGAGGTTATATTAGTAGCTGAACATGTCCTTCAACGCTAAACAGTTTATTCTGTACAAGTGTGACAGGATTTACTTGTAAATTTCGACGAAAAAGTTCTAAATAGCAGTTAGGATATGTAACAAATAAAGTAAGAAATAGGTGCTGCTAACAGCTGTTAGTTTCTATAGACGTTGTAGTTTTTGTTTTGTATATTAAAATGAGTATTTGAGCTTTCTGATTGCGGAAGCTTAAACGACGGAAAAAGGACTTTCGTTGTTGACCGAAGTTCGCGTAATTTTTGAAAAGGAACAAAAATAGTTCAGACTTTTTACAAATTACTGTATGCTCAAATATTTGTGGGGGTATTTATTCCTGCTTCAGTGGGAATTGAGTAGAATAGGGATATTGATTATTAAATATGGTCGGTAGTGCCCATGGAGGAGCCCAATGTGGCATTTAAGGGGGTATTAACTTCCACGCCGGTTTTTTTTTTCGGTTTCTTCAAAACGAGCAAAAAAAAATAAAAAAGAAAAAGAAAACTAAAAATGATACTAATTTATTAAAAACTAAGGAATTTTTAAAAAAAGACTAATATACAAACAATAGAATTATAAAACCGAAAAGACCGCCAACAATAAAAAAAAAAGATTAACCTCCCTTAAAAAAACAAACCTGTTATTCAGCAATTAAAAACGACGGGGACCATGGGGACCATGACCTTGAGGACCATGACCTTGAGGACCATGACCTTGAGGACCATGACCTTGAGGACCATGACCTTGAGGACCATATCCTGGGGGACCTTGAGGACCATGATGGCCAGGACCATGAGGACCTCGAGGACCATGACCACGAGGACTGTGACCACGAGGACCGTGACCACGAGGACCATGTCCACCCATTGGTGGTGGTGGTGGTGGAGGAGGAGGTGGACCATGATGATGACCAAGTGAAGAATAAGCTGGTCCTCGTTTTTGACCAGTAAGCAACCTGCCCAATAAACTAGGACCTCCTATAGAACCATGATGGGGTTGTCTGTGATGATGATTATTATTATTGAAAAGCATAATTAATATTAATATTGATATTTAATATTGATTGTAAAGTAATAATTATAACTTGTTTTTATTTTATAAAGAAGGAATTATCATTACTTTATATAGTTTTCTAAATTCAAAATAAAAATGAAATTCTTCGCTTTTATTGCGGTGTTAAGGCTATGTTTGGTTCCGTAAACATGATCCGATAAAAGTCACACTTAAGTGTGGATTTTAAGCTTTGCATAGTTTTTATTCTCGGATCCCATTCAGAATACCGCTGCGTAGGGAAAAATTCGGGAACCACACGAAACCTGAACAGACTTTTTTTCTGTACAAAATATCAATGGTTTTTTTTTTTGTCTTGGCAAGAAACGTTAATTGATTAAACAACTAGGCTATGTTTGTTCAAACAAATATCAGTACTGTTTATTTAATATGGATGTACAAAGGTATAATCATTGAACTATATAATCTAAAATCAGTATACAAATTATAAGCAAAGAATCACGCAGAAGCAGTAAAAGGTACATCGAGAAAAACAACGAGTTTGAAATGATGTAATTAGCCTTTCATGCAAAGCCTCAAAATTATTCTTCTTTTAACGGCTATATTCCGGGGGTGACGTAATAGGTGAATTAGAAACAACAGGATTTAACTTTTCATTAGGATCCGGCATTTGAGTTTTTTGTCGTCTGGCACGAAGACAACAACAATTATGAGATTTTTTAATTAATAAACAAATTGGACCAAATAATGCAAAACCAGCAACTTTACTGGCAACATGTCCAGCATGTCTTCTTCTTCTTTTGTATTGATGATGATTGTCGTTAATAGATTTGTTTTCTTTAAAACACATAGTAATTGTCTTTTGTTTTATATTTCTATAATTCCCTTCTTCTTCTTCTCCATGGTGATATTCTACTCTTTATATAAACAACTTTCAATTATAACTCCGTTGAAATGATGATTTAAAAAGGGATTTATAATGTCTTTATATCTCCGTGGAGGCGATGTTAAAAAGAGTGTATCATTGTTTGGAGATAATTTGGAATCTTGATATTCAAATTATGTTTTGATAGCAATTTTTACTTTAAATCCGTACATGGATGGAATCACTCATTCCCGCAATGCTTAATCTTGTATTTAGATAACCAACCATCTGCATTCTTTGTTCTTTTTTGTTTTTTCAAATATTTCAAAACATGATGAAGGATGTTACTTTTTGTTCGTATTACGAACTTTCAAGTCATGAAAATAATTGGTTAAGATCTAAATTTTTTTCTTTTTTTTTTTCGTAAATATTTCCGATTATGTAAGCGCTAATAAGGTGGTCAAACTTTACTTTTAATGGACAACTAGTCGCATGATCAAACAAATTGAATATCTCATATCTTTGAGCAATAGTAAATCCTTTCAACAGATGTGATATTAGAAAGTAAAATAAATTTACATGGTATTGAAAACCAGAAATTTTTTAAGAGTACTGTAGAATATCCTCAGTTGAATTGAAAACGTATACTACTTGTACAATTATTCGTCTATCGTTGTATTGTCAACTATCAATTTTTTTTTCACACCAATGCCTAACACTTTCTGTAATATTATTTTTCGTTCTTTAATTTTGCAGATCTTTCTTGGTGAAGCAATAATACCTTTAAAAAAAAGAACTGACCATGATACGGCTTCCACTTCTAAAGGTTCCATAATATTGTATTGACAATATTTTGATATTCTCTTACAAAATTGAATTAGTCACTTCTGGGGTAGAAAAATTCTTTTTTTTTTTTTGCAATAATTTCAAACCCTTTATTATCTGATATAAATATGAAATATAAAACTACGAATATATCTACAAATTTTATTTAACTCTGAATTTTAATATTATTCTTACTATCAAATAATGTCTGATAATTCAATTATTGAATATATTAATTCTGTCACCAAGACACGTACATCTCTGGTTAAATGTACCAAATGTTCCGCTAATTCCAAGAAAGTTAAAACAAAACCAGTTGAGAAAGTTGATTCTGGTAGGAAAACCAAAATTCATCCTCCTAAACTTAGTAAAAGAAAGTTATTACTTGTTAAATTAAAAATAATTAAAAAACCAATTATAAAGAAAACCACAAAAAAGAAAAAATCAGTTGGTCATGTTAAAAAGAAAATGGTTGTTAAAATACTAACATCAATTGCTATTTTAACTATACTAATGTTATACTTATATTGTTTAGCATTAAATTTCACCCAAATTCTTTAATCATTTTGATTATTATTTAAAAGTCTCAAGATAAATAAAAACAAATTAATAATATCAAGGTATAATGTAATACATCCAATAATTTCATCATCCAAATGTAAAGTCTTCATAATATGTTGAGTATCAATAATAATATAGATTGAAAATACAGCTGCTCCAATAAAACTGTAAACATTTTCAACTAAACTCAGTTGTTGTGGGAAAAACATCATTATAAAACCCCAACCAATTAAACCCCAAAGAACCATTCCAACAGTACCTTGCCAACTAATGAAATCATATTTAGTTTGAAAAGCAAATAAAGTTAAACCAATAAATATAATTAATGTTAATAAAATAGCTTCAATTAAAACTGTACTATCAACAAATGCACAAGCAATTCCTAAAGAATAACTCTCACAAATTGTAAAACCAGCCAATAAAAATAAATTAACAGGATATGATCTTGCTTTAAAAAATGCACCAATCATAAATCCAATAGCACCAATAAATGATAAAACTAATAACCAAATATTTGAAAATGCCCAAATTTTAAATGAATCAGAAGATCTAATAATTAATCCCATTACAACAGTTCCCATTAATTGAATAGTCAATAACAGATAAACTTTTCTAATAAATAATTGACGTAATGGTAATTCACATGAAGCAACAGAAACAGAATATTTGAAATCATCAGGAATATTATCCCCATATTGACGTGGTGAATCCTCAGCATCCTGTACTGCCGGTGGATATGGAGCTTGTGGAGGTTCTTGTGGTAACAGTGTATACTTTGACATGATTAGTAGATAAGATGTAATGAATAAAGTTAATTAGATAAAAAAACAAATTATGTAAAAATAGTAAGAAGTAAGAAACAAAGGCAATGGGATAAAGAGTTATATATCCAGCAAGATTTTTTTTTTTTTTTTTTTTATTTTTGCTTTTTGTTACACATGGTGTGTTTGTTGTTGCGCCCTCAATTTTTTTTTTTTTTTTTTTTGGAATAATTGAAATGTTCTACGACTTTCTTTTGGGAAATATTTCAGTGACACTTTTTAGGAATAGTGCACGACGCGATATAATATTGATATTTTCTAACAGAACGTAAAAGAATGGAATGTATTGTACTAATTAGGATATTTAATATATCATTGAATAAAGGGTAATATACTACTGAAGTCTTTAATAATACTATACAATTAGACTTTTTATACATAAAGAATCAATCGATGATGATTTCAACCTCGGTGGTATTTCAGTGTAGCAGAACAAAGAATATCAAACTTAACATGTATACACATATGCTTTGATATTTATCCCAAGTTCTGTTCCGATATTTATTTTGTTGAGTTTTATTGCTTGCATTCTATGTAACATGAAAATCTTTACCAGAAGAAGTAATTCGAGAAGCAAGAAACTCATCAACTAAAAACACCTAACAAGGACTAATTGTTTGATATACAAGAGTTCTTTAAATAATACCTGATGATTAATTCTTATGAAATCCCATAATTTGACAAAAATTTTTACTAATATGATGTAATTGGTGGGAAGGGGAAGGATGATCCATGTCAGTAGAATATTGTTTGTTCTTGGGTTACCAATATGTTACTCGTTGATATACAAAATACCAATTTTGATAGAAGAATCAGTTTGAACAACATAACCATGTATACCCACTATTTTTAAAAAAATAAAGGATTTTTCTAGCCAAATGCTCATAATTTAGTTTCAGATACTAACACTGTCGGTTAATTATTATTATTTATCAGAATAATTATGTATATTTGATAAAACTAATCTTTAACTCGGTATAATTATGAATGATATCAAAAATAAATTACAAGTAATACAATACTAACATAAATAATATGTAACTCATAAAGATTGCAAAAGTTTTTATTATTTTCAAATCAAACTTGTACATGAATCATAAATTAATTTATTAATCCTAGGGTTCATAACCGTTGACACTTTAATAGGGACAAGGTAGTGCGCTGACCAGGGGTCTTCTTTTTTTTTTTTTCTTTTTGCAAGTTAAAAACAATAAACTATAGAGTTTAATACATTATTACACACTGCTAATATATAATCTAAAGTTCTTCAGCAAAACCCACTGTAATATCATTGATTTCTATGGCTATTTATTAATCAAAGATGATGGAGATGATTATAAGTTAACTATCAGTTTCTAACTATCATATGTAGCAACAGAATAATACTGAAGTCAAGCATGCACACCAAATAGTTGTCAAATTTTTCCATACGAGTGAACCTTCAGAAAAGAGGATGATGATTTGATGTATACAACAGCTAAATAGTTATATATTTCCGAGCAAGTATATTATAATTATGTCATACGACTTTGATCATTTGTATTTAACATTGTGCAGTTCTAGTTCTAGTTCTATTTAATTTTTTTCTTTTTTTTGTGTGTGTGTATCTAGACCCATATTGTGATCTATTCATGAATATCATGTTGATGTCATCTTGAAAATAAACCTTTTGGCAAGGTAATTATTTCAAAATGTTACGTCATAATTAACAATTAATTCTAGATTTGCTTTGATTTCCTTTTGTCAGACCCTATACGTATACCCGATACATCCATTCACTCCTATTCCTCAATAATAGAGTTTGTTTTGTAAGTTCAAAGTCCGTATATTTTTAAATTCAGTAAGATTATGCTGGTTAGACTTAATTCTTTTATGCAGTTTATAGATAGTATCGAATATCATTATTTTTTTTTTTTTTTTTTGAAATTTAAAGTCATTACATTATTCTATCTCAAAATTACACTATTGCTGAAGGTTAAATTGAATTTGTTGTTATTCAAATTCAAATTTATTATAATTCAAAACATTAATAAGTGAATGTAACATGTTTGATTAGTATTTGGGAGGGGGAAGGAGAGAAAGAAGAAATATTTACAACTCTATAACTAGCTTCACTGTAATTTTTAACTAATTGTGGCGTAACCATTGAGGTTTTTTTTTTTATGTCTCTTAAACTTTTGATGTGTGTTTCAAAATCGATATATCCAATAGATTTCAATATTTTTGAAGTATTTACAGTAAACCAATAAAAAAAAAAGTTGATATCTCTCACTATAAATATATGAGTTGAATTTGGTTTATTATCAAGGATTGGCTTACATCAGCGAACCAAAATCCATAAATAAATAAATAACTAAATCAATTTCGTATTCTTATTAAATTTAGTACACACACATCTGATAATATACGAAGTTGCAACGAATACAGTTATCTAATCAGAATTTTCGCTATTGTTACTTTTTTTTTTATGTTTTATCTATTTTTGATAGCGAATTTTATTGGTTTATTTTTATGGTTTTTTTTTTACTGAATACTAAGCCACAATCAAAATTATTTGTCCAAAAAAAATTGTAGATAAATTGATAACCATTAATTATTTATTTGTACAGGGGGTAAACAAAAGTGAACAGCGAAAACATGGCTGCATGAGCCAAAAGTATCTTTTTTATAGTGGGAAAAATATAAATGTAAACAAAGATAGTGTACAAATCATATTTTTGTTAACAGATTCTCTCGGTATAAATGTGTGTATACCATAATTATTTTGAACCGAAGAATAAATTAGACGATCTCTATATGACAGTTTCAAAAGGTAAACAAGCTGCATAGGAAGATGTTTTTTACTCAGTTTTCGAACTTAGAGTTTGTTAAAAATGTAAGCAAAACATTAGTATAGTGCTGCCTTAATGATTTGTAGCTTATACTAAGAAGAATAGATAAGTTTGACATACAATCGGAACGCTAAAGTATAGGAAGACAAGAGCAATAGCTTTCCGAAGAAAGAAAGGTTTGTTTACATTTGGAAGTTTAGTCTCTTTTTCTACATTATGCATTATAAAGTTTTGTCTCATGCGGACAAGTTTTCGCTGTTCACTTTTGTCAACCCCCTGTATCAACTAATTAAGGTGTTTAAAACATAATGTTATAATATGAAGAGAGAGATATTTAACTAAGCCTAAATTACGTTCAATGAATTCAATTGATACGATCCGAGGTTATTCAATTATCAATCAGGATATATTTAATCATGGTGATTACAAATTCGTTTTGTTATCTCTTATTGACTATAAAAATTTTTTCTCCTCTCTATAAATCTCGATAAAAAATAATATTTTTTTTTATTTTTATTTAAAGGTTCTATTGTATTGTATCAACCTACGACTGCACAATCTATTGTGTTTTTGTACATACATTTCTCCTCAATTATAAATATACAAAAAAAAAAAAACTGGCAAACTAGATTTAATCATTGATATCTTCATTACCCCACTCTCCCCCTTTTACTATCAAGACTAAGTAATACTCTTTAACAACTAATGGATTTAACGAAGATTAGTAATTTTGTTGATTTTGTATCAAGAATGTTTCTACTATAATTTGATACATGTACAAGTACAGGATTATGATAAGATGTACAGATTGCATAATAATACCTTATCAGTATAGGAATAGTACATAAGAATCCACAACTGCTACTGTTACTGCCACTGCCACCACCAGCACCAGCAGCACTACTACTTCTGCTATCACCACAGTTATGATACGCATTGTAATGCAATAGGACTTTTTTTTTTTCAGTTTGGTGAGTATTAGTATGCAGAAAGATAACGAGAACAATAAGATTATTATAATTGTTAGTCTAAACAATGGATTTCTAAAAAAAGAGGAGAAGTTTAATTAAGAAACGTTTTATCAATCATCGATTGTCAATTTGTCGATGGATGACCAAAAATAAAAGTTGAATCAAATTTAAGAGCAACTCTATCAAAGTGGGGATAATTGATCTCCACATTTTTTTTTTAATTCTTGGGGGTTTTGAATATTATAATTACATTACAACGGTAAGATGATTATGATGATGTTGATGATACATCAAGGTGCGTAATCATATCAGTTTAATTTAGTCTAGCCCTAACCGCAACCGTAACCCTCTAGCCTTGTTTAGCTTAGCTTTTCTTTTTCTTTTTTATTTATGTTGTTTATGCCTTGTTGCAATATCGTTCCCCCTTTTTTTTGTTTTTGTCCTGGAACCAGTTATTAACAACAAGACCTAGATTTATTAAACTACTGTACTGCCATTTTCTGTATATAGAAATTAAAACGGGAATAACGGGGGAGGGGTAACCCAAGGGGAATTATATAATTTTTTTTTTTTATTGAATAATACGGTACATTTGATGGGACACACACACATATACACTTTTTACATTTGTATCTACAAGTTTCAAGTCTCTCTTCAATCATGATCATCATGACTTGACTCAACTCAACTTAACTTAACTTAGTTTAATTAATTAAATTACTTAATATATTAAAACTACATCTATAAAACCTGTAATTAAAATAAAATTAAAATAACATAAACCTCCCAGAACCCATTAAAACAAAATCAAACAAAAATATATCATAAGTAATCATAAATTGTAGAACTAAAATCATAAAAGATTAAATTAAAAAATCTATTGGTCATTACTGAATCTTCTAGTAAATTTAAACTTCTTCATTTTATTGAAATAAACAACTGAACTATCAACAATTGAACCAATTGAAGAACCTTTTGAACTTGAACTAGTAGAACCATTTCTAGAATTATTCTTAGTTGTCATTCCATCAGAATGTTCTTCTTCTGAAGAACTTTCAGTAGATGGAATAGTATAATAATCATATCCACCATATTGTTTAGAATGATGGTGATGATGATGTTGATGATGCTGTGGATAAGTAGTATTACACAGATGTAAATCTCCAGCTTCTTTATGACTAAGAGGAGAAGTCACAGGAGTAACTTTTTCAATAGGACAAACATTATCATCTTTTGATTTATGAGGTAAATTTAATGAAAGTGTATGTTTTAATGCTTGACCTGGACGTTGAAGTTGAGATGGAATTGCTGATTGTGAATGATGATGGTGTACTTTTGGTGGTGGTGATGAATGATGATGAATATATTGTACTGGTGGTGGTTGTATTGGTGGTGGTGATGGTGATGGGGAATGATGTTTATGATGTTTGATTTCTTTACACAAACAATGTCTATAAGAATCATTGTGGTATTGTTTGGTAAATTCTTTATATAAATTAATCAATAAATCATCATAAATATGTTTTTTACATTGTGATAAAATTTCAAAATTTGGCAATTCAACCATATTTAATTTAGATTTTAAAGTACAAGGTAAATTAATTTCCAAATCAGCTTCAAATGTTAAATATTTATCATATAAAAATTGCCATGATCTAAGCAATTCAATCCTTGTTGATGTAGCAGAATTATAAAGATATAAATAATTATTAATATCCAATATAAATTGTAAATTTTCTGGACAATGTCTTGTTAAAAGAAAATTATAAAATGATGATAAAGTTTCATTTGTACAATCTAGACTAGTTAAATTATCAACTAATTCATATAAAGAAGGGAAATAATGTCCATTATTTTCTAAATCATCTATAGTTGAAGTTGATGATGATGTTGATACTGTTCTAGTTTTAGTTTTTTGATTCTCTATAAGATTTGAATTTGTGGTGGATGTACTAGTGATTACCCCAGTAGAAGTAACCATAGTTGTCATTATGAGTTGTTGTTGGTAATAATTTATATAAAAATAAATAAATAAAAAAAAAATCAAATAGGTAAAAGAATTTAAAAGTAAATTAATTTTTTTTTACAAGAGTACTTTTAAGATCCTTTTAAATATAAACCTATCCAGGGAAATGTACAGTAGTAGGAGGGGGAGAACAAAAAATTATCTTAAAAAAAAAAACCTGCAATTTGGAATAACCACACTATTTTTTAATTATTATTAAGCGGTTACGCATACTATTATCCACCCAAAAGAAAAAAAAAAGAGACATTGTGAAGTTGCTTTTTTTTTTTCTGGTTATTGTGTAAAATTACTGTTATTGCACAAAGTGTGGAAAGTTCGTGTAACGTCAAAATTTTATTTAGCATATTTTTGTACTTTATAAAGTTTTGGCTTTTAATTTTTTTCCCTTCTCCTTAAAAAAAAAAAAAAAACGTTTTTTTACTTTTATTTCGCCTTGGGGATTGATTGGTAACCAGGAAGGAAAGTTTTACAACAACATCAAACATCCAATACTATGACGATGATGATAAACCCAATATATCTACATATGTTTGTAAATCTTGTAAATCTCAAAAAAAGAGAGAAATGATGGCTCGAGTTTAATTACCGGATATACGACAGAAACTTATTTCCCAGTTGATTAAGAAAATGTTATTCTCCTTTCCGTTTTAAAAAAGTAACGTCATAAATTCGTCAGTGTAAAATACAAGACTTAAAATCTTTTGGAATTAAAGATTTTGATAAAAAAAAATTGTGGGTGAATTTAATTGTTAAATCATAATAATAATTCAATAAATATTGTTGCTGTTAATCTGTACTGGTTGTTATTCATGTTCCAGGTTCTCCTCACTTCATTTATTTAGTCTATCTAAATTATTGTATTTCATAGATAATAGATGTGGAGTAAATAACTCACACCCACACACTCACACACTACCACACAGGCATACATTGTTATTACTTAGTAGAACAAATGAAAAAAAAAATGCATGATTATAGAAAATTTACACGACCTTTTTCTTTATAAGCTTTATCTTTATGTGCAGTACATTCGTCAGATTTTAAACTTTATCTACACGACTAGTTTTCAATTTTTCAGCCACTGTTTAGTTTCACATGAACATACAGTATACATTTTAAACTAAAGAAACCTTATTCTTTTCTCGATATTTTACAGTAATATCTTGAATTCACAATATACAGTTATACATTAACACACTTGGTTTATGATAATTGGAGTGAGTGTAACTTCGTGTTGGGTAAAACTTGCACTTTTTTTTTCATTTTGGTTTTGTAAGATAAATATACATTTTCTTTGTGTACCTTTTTTTTTTTATTTTTTTATTTTTTTCTACTCCATCTCTCTCCAATTTTTCTAAATTTATTCGAGATTAGCAATGTATGTAATTGAAAAGTTTCTATTTTTTTTTCTTTATTTAAATTCAAATGGGCTAACTATTACAGAAGATTCTGTTAAAAAAAAAAATGAATGATTCTATAATTATACTGTACTGAAATTTCCCAGATATTCTATTATTGGAATAACTTGAGATACCCGAATTTTTACTCTCAAATTACACAAAATAAACACATGAAAGTCGCACTCAAAAAAAAAGTTTGAACCTGTTTAAAAAAAAAAGTTATTCCCATAAGCATTACGGGATTAACTATGTAATTTTTTTCTAAGTCTTTACCATTTATATAATGATGAATAAAGCATTATATACAACAAAATATGCATTATAAAATTTAAGAAATATTGAATATTAATACAAGTCTGTGATATACAGAAGTTTAGCTACTTCTAAACCATTTTTACTGCTTTTTCTAGTAATTATTCGTGATAAAAGTAAATTCCTTCCATTTTAATCAAAAATTGGGTGCAAAATCTTAGTAAATTTTTGCAAACACCCAAAACATCCTTGAAACTGTTAAAACTACACATATAGTACTAAATATTGATTATTAACTAAATTTAGATGTTATATATGACTAATTATGTTTATTTATAACCAATAATGTTGATATATAACCAATTATGCTCATATATAGGCATCTATGGTCATTATTTACTGTTAAACGAGGGATATAGCACAAGAAGTATTAATAATGATCATTTTATCTTATAATAGAGCATATTTACACCCAAAAAGGGCACATTAGCAAGATAGAAGTAATATCTATTTATTTATACAAGATTCAGAGTGTTAGATTTCTTGTGGGTGCATGAATTTGTCATTAAAAGTGGATATATTATGGGTGCTCTTATAAATCTTAGCATTTTTTCACTTGATTTTTTTTTTTCTAAGTATTAATTTTTTTTGTAAAGACTTCAACAAGTAAAATTACTAGTACTCATAGAGACAAATTCTGATGTTAATAATGCTAGATTAAAGATCTTTATTTATTGTATATCATACTAGGATTTATCTACTTCAATTGAGTTAAAATACTTAGAATATTTGGTTGATTATACAACTATAAAGTCAAAACACCAATTATCTTAGCAATTTTCAAACAGAAACAAACAAAACAAGGCAAAAGTTGTACTTTAAAAGCAACTGAAGTGAAACATGTAACTAGCCATTGTTATATTAACTCTCTCTTGCCGTTTATGCAAAAAGGACCATTGGAATAGTACATGTTAATACTTATTACCATCATAACACTTCAAAGAAGCCAGATCATCAAATTCCAGCTTAAAAAGCAAAATAAAACCATCATAACAGCAAAATAAAAGAAAATGAGGACTCTTAATACACCATATGAGCATACTTCTCGCACTGGGGCATGTAAACCAAATAAACTTGGTGGTTTTTAGCAAATAACCATATAAACTTAATGATTTTTAGCAAATAGCCATCCAATTAAACTGAAAAAAGCCAACAAACAACATCAATCAGTCAGAATAACAACAAAACTTTGTTAAATTGAATGAAAATCCTTCAAAATCAAGACCAACAGGTTAAAAATAAAGGTTACAACCAAAAAAGAGCCATTTCTTGAGGCAAATGTACCAAAACAAACCAATTCTTCACAGAAATTGAAGTAAAGCAATCAGAGAAAGCAAAATATGAATAAACCAAAGGCACTTACCCTTTCGTGATCAACATGAAGCATTGAATGACCACCATTTGCATGATATGGTGACTAAAATAGCTGAAAACAAGCAAAAAGAATGCAATATTGTTAGTAAATTATTCTAAATAAATCAAAAATAATAAAATAAACATACCTATGTTAATTCAAAACATTATAGAGAATCAAAAATCAATTAAAACGTTGAAAACATGTGTAAATTGTTGTGTTTTGTTGATTGTTGAAGAAAAAGAAGTGGTATAAACATTTTTTTTTTTTTGTTTGTTGTGGTTTCGTCGAAATACCGCGAAAATTTTCGACGATTTGTTTTGATTCGGGCTCAGAGAAAAAAAGTTCAGAAAAAGTGCGACTTTTTTTTTCAAGTTTTTTGTTCAAAATCAGAAAGTCGCATTTTGGATTTTTTCTCTTGAAAAAATTGCTTTTGTGCTTCAAAAAATTCGGGCATTTTAAACTACTCCTATTATTGTACTGTAATGTGAGTTGTGCTGTGATGCGTTGTGCTGTTGCTGAACTTTGCATTACTAAATAACAACCGATCCCTCCAACCGTTAATTTATATTATTTTATCTTGTTGTTTCTCTCTATCAACATCACAAATACAAATCAAGAGAAGTCAAAATATGATGAAAGCAGATGGGGGAAGATTACTCATACACATTTCATTTCATTTCATTTTATTTGCTTATGTTTTGTGTTTAATTCAGTGTGGAGGATGTTTTTCATATTCATTTCATTAAAGTAGTGATAAGAATAACGTACAAACAGAGAAACTTAATTAATTTTGTTTTACATTTATTCCACAAATTTGTATCAAAATTTTTTTGAAATATCAAGCAATCGAATGATTTGTACATGTTGGTTTTTTTTGACATACATCAAAGCTCGAAACCTGTAACCGAACTAGCCATAATTTCACGTCACTTTACATGTATTAGGAGAGCGGTTAAAAATAAAATGCAAAATGAACTGTTTTATTTGTTACGTATACATATATATTATATTATAAGTCAATCATTACTATTCGGATTTGATTTAAGAATTATAAACGTGAATCTATTAACAAAATATATACAGGTTAGCTTAGCTTAACTTACATGTTGAATTTAGATCTAACTGAAAATAAGCAAGAACTAAAATAAACAAAAAATAGTAAAAGACAAGAAAGAAAGATTAATTTAGATCGTACAATTTCTCACAAAGTTGCGTTATAATTAATCCTATTTTAACCTTTTTTTTTTTTTCTTGCTTGCTTCGTTTTCTCTCTTTGGTGTGTCACTCGCTTTTTTTGGATTCAGCCCTGTACAATAAATAGTATGTCCCCAAGATTAAACTAAATTTCTCTAAAGCGATGCCGGACTAAAAAAAAGATTTGGCCGGAGATTTAATCATTCGTATACAAATCACCCCCCATTATCCGTTTTCTTTCTTTATTTTCTTGTCATGGAGCCAAGTCAAATATAAAAAATACACCAAATACAATCCACTAAATGGCGTGATTTAGGTTATTGGTGTATTTGTAGAATTGTACAATATTTATAGCTGGATGATTGAACCCGAATTCGGAATTATATTCAAGATTCATTGAATATTCAAATTTTTTTTTTCTTTCTTCCGTTTCATTAATGTGTCTTTTCAAAGCCTTGATAAATCATACAGTACATGTACATGAAAAAAAAAAATTATGCATCAAATCTGAATAAAGTCATTGTAAAAAACAACTCAAAGCTCCATAATTAGGAAAAAAAAAAATAGGAATTATTAAATTCGTGGATTTTATTATCCGCACACAAATTGTTTAACATGTAAATATTTTTCCGTACTCTATGACGTGAAAGTGAAAGTGAGAGTGAGAGTGACAGATGTTTGTATGGGTATTAGTGTTTGCTCGGAGATATAAGTCCATTTATTTCACAAAATAAAAGTATCAACTGTATCTTTCAAAAGATATTGGACGAAAAGCAACCTAATCCAATTATTTAGTTCATTTAAATTTTTAAATTAATTATATTAGATAAGTTTGATATCAAAAAAATGCTTTTTTTTACATGTATTATTATTTAATTCTCTATAGTAGGCTTTATAATTTTTTTTTTTTATTTTTTTCTTTTTTTACATCTCGCATATAATACATCCTTTGCATTTCCGCCTCCCCCTGTTTACCTCTCAAATTATACATGTACAGTATCATTACATTATGAGGTGATTAAATTGTAAATCGGATATATACCAATTATAAAATTTTTTTTGGATCCGTTTTTCTGTCACCAAGGGTTTTCCTTTTTGTTTATTATTATTTCATACTTATACTCGATTTAATAAACGTGCAGAATTTGAAAGGGGGGTTAGTTGGTGGAAAGGAGGGGTCAAGGGACGTAAACGTCTCCCCCAGGATTGAAAAATAATTGATAATAATTAAATATAAATTTACATGTAAGATGTAATCCACGATTTCAACAATTTTTTTTCTTTCTCTCTGATGGTATTTATACAATTTATGTTTTAAAATTGTCTCAGAGTTCTAAATGTAAAGAATTTTTTTGAATCTTATATAGTAGGATTCAATTTTTATACTGTATTACAGTGTTAGTATGAAAAAATCACATCTAAATTGTACCCTTGTAGGTAAATTTCTTTTCTTTCTCTTGTTGCATTTTTATACCATACTTACACGCATTTTTTTTTTTTTTTTGCAACAACCATTGTCAATTCCAAAAACGGCAAGTTCTATGATTCAATCAATCATTAAAGAAAAAGCTTTTTTTCTTTTTTTGAAACAAACCTCCTTGACTTGTTGAATATAAAATGAATACAAGTTCAAAGATATATAAACTAACGTTAATTCATTATCTTCATTTTTTTTTTTTTTGTTTTTTATTTGAATTTCTGTTATCAATTTTGATAAATTAAATAAAAGGTATTTCAAATTATCAACATGGATAATTCTTCAAGTATTTCTTCAAGTGATATTATCATCACTTATAATATTCCAGGAATTGATGAACCAATTGAACTTCCATTTGGTATATTAGATCAATTTCAAAGAGAACAATCTAAGAATAGTTTAGTTATGGGAGTTATGATTGGTAGTTGTTCAGTTTTATTAATTTTTTTAATTGGTATATTATATAAAAAAAAGAGCAATAATAATAATAAATCTTCAAATTCTGAAAAATCATATAAAAATTTATTATTTTATCTTAATTGTTTAATTACATTAGCTGGTATTTTTCGTGCTGGATGTTTTACAAATTATCTTTTAAGTTCATTAAATTCATCAAGTTTTACATTTACTGGATTATATAATAATGAATCATATATTGGATCAGAAGCTGCTAATGGATTTAGAGTTGTTTTATTTGCATTAATTGAAATTTCCATGGTTTTTCAAGTTTTTATAATGTTTAAAACTCCAACTTTAAAAATTTGGGGTTATATTGTAACTTTTTTATCAACTAGTTTAGCATTAGTTGTTATTGGATTTCAAATTAATAGTGCTATTTTATCTCATAAAAGATTTATTAATACTGTTAATCAAATTGATGATACTGATATTTCATCAATTTGGTTAGATTTACCAACTATTTTATTTTCAATTAGTGTTAATATTATGTCTATTTTACTTATTGGAAAATTAATTTTTGCTATTAAAACAAGAAGATTTTTAGGGTTAAAACAATTTGATGGATTTCATATCTTATTAATTTGTTCAACTCAAACATTAATTATTCCTTCAATTATTTTATTTATTCATTATTTTACTGCTTTTAAAAATTCAAATGTTTTATTGGTTAATATTAGTTCTTTATTAATTGTATTAATGTTACCCCTTAGTTCATTATGGGCTCAAACTGCAAATGATACTAATTATATTAATGATTCTCCAAGTTTTTCATTTCTTTCTCGTGAATCAAGTGGAAGATCAACTTTACATAGTGCTAATGCTAATAATGGTGGAGGATTTTATTCTGAAAAAATAACTAAATTAAATACTGATGCTACTTCTCCAATTACTTTAAAAGATGATAATCATTCAATTAATTATGATCATTCTAAACCAATTTATGGATTTAGTGGTAATTTACCTCCTGATATTCAAAGAATTTTAAATGAAGAAGGAAATATTGATGCTAATAACAATAATAACAATAATAAATCAAATGTTGAACAAGATTTTATCTCCACTGAAGTAACCTATAGAAAGGTTTAACTTACTTTTAGATTCTTTATAATTCGTATCGTATATGTTAATATATGTGTGTATGTGTGTGTGTTTTATATAGTTTAAATTGATTAACTTTTTATATTTGCTATGATGTTACATGAAGTAAGGGGGGAATAAAGATATCTGAGAAAACCCGCAATCGAAAAACAAAAAAAAAAAAAATATAATGATCTATTTCTTTCTTTCTTTCTTTCTCATTCCCCCCCGTTCCTGGTAAATATTATTTGACAATATTTTCACGATGGTTGCCGATCCCGTACAAGCAACAGTTCAAACATTAAAAGAATTTTATCGTCTGGCTAATAATTTCATTGAAGATCAACAAGATAAAATAACAAAATCGTCTTATTATGATAAAGTAGTTAATCTTACTAAAAATATTGAAGTACCTGGTTCAATTTCAACGCCACCATCTTTAAGACCACCACCTAAACGTTTTAATAATCATTCTTCACATATTTGGAATAATTTAATTCATAGTATATCTCATAATAAACTAAAATATGCATCTATTTTAACTGTTGGTTTAGGAATAACTGGATACTATTATTTTTATTATTTAAGATCAAATAAAATAACTAAAAGAAGAGTACCTAAACTTGCTAATGGTGCCCGTCGTGATGTTGTTTTAATAATTGGTTCACCAACTGATCCATTAACTAGATCAATTGTTGTTGATTTTGAAAAAAGAGGATTTGTTGTTTATTTAACATTATTAGATTTAAATGATGTTAAATATATTGAATCAAATAAAATTAGTAATGATTTAAATTTTATAAATATTAATGAATCTAAAAATATGGATGATCATATATTTGAATTTAATCAAATTTTAAAAAAACCAATTATTCCATTTCCAAATGCTAATCCTCATTATTTACAATTAAAAGCAGTTATTTTTACTCCTAGTTTACATTTCCCAATTGGTCCAATTGAAAATATTGCTATTTCATCATGGATAAAATTAAATGAAAGATTATTAACTTATCTTAAATTAATTTCTTCAGGTTTAATTCAAACTGTTAGATCTCAAGATTCAAAAATAATTTTATTAAGTCCAAATATAGTTAGTGGATTATCAATGCCATATTATGGTCCAGAAACTGTATTTCAAACAAATTTAAAATCTTTATTTACTGTTTTAACTAGAGAATTATCAAGTCAAGATATTTCTGTAACTCAAGTTAGATTAGGTAATTTACATCTACTGAATCAAAGATTAAGTTCAACTACAAGAATTGAAAGTTTAGTTAATTCTGAAGTTAGAGCTTGGACTTCTGAGATGAAAGATTTATATGGTAATAATTTTAGTAATGTTCAATTTAAAGCAAATCCATTAAAATCAAGTGGTGGAAAAGGTACTAATTTGGTTATATTATATCATTTATTATTTGATTTGATTTATAATAAACAATCTAATCCTGCTGTTGTTTATTGTGGTACTGGTGCAAGACTTTATGATTGGATATCAAAATTACTTCCAGAATCTTGGGTTCAATGGTTATTAAAATAGGGTTTTTAAAATTAAAGAAATTTTTTTTTTTTTGTTTTTCTTTCTGTATAAATGCACGTGACGTTTGTTAATGCTACACGACTTACATAGTTTTTGCCACTGGCACACGCACTCACACAGACAAATATTTCTTCAATCCATTTGTTTTGTCATCTCAACAGTTGTCATATAAAAAGAGAAGAAGAAAAAAATTTTTTTTTTCTTTCTTTCTAATTCTTCTTCTTCTTCTTCTTTCTTTTTTTCTTTCTTCACGTCCATGATCAAAGATTTGTTATCAAAGCTTACAAAATGATATCTTTGTATGTCAATTATAAATGCTTTGGGGAAAGTCTCCTGTCACAATAGCGGAAACGCGATGGATTAAAACCCCATCTTGAAAGAAAAGAAAAAGAATATGTCAATTTATTTTTTTCAATCTTTATGCCATTTCATGAAGGAAGAAAACATTTATACCAATTGATTACTTTTATTTTTCCCATTTTATTCCTTTTTTATTTTTAAAGAAATATAAGTCAACCTTCCAAAAGGGAGTAAGATGAGTGTTTTTTTTTCGAATGAATTTTTTTTTTTTTTGCTTTCACCCGTCCGTCGGGGGCAAGAAAAATTCAAATTCAATGGTAAAAAAAAATACAATGTTTGCAAACAAATTTCCTTGGAACACAACAAGGGTACATTTTTTTTTAAAACATATCATTTTGGTAAAGGGGTTTTGACATGATAAAAAGTTTATCGCCAATCATGCACAATTAATCTTTTTTTTCTTTCTATGATGTGTTAGTTGTTTGAAGTGTCTTATTGGAAATTAATAACGACAGTTTCTTGACCTTACAAATCGTACACTGTCTGTAAAGAAGAAAATGAACTTGTTTGCTAGGCTATTCTTGATATCACATTACCGCCCTTTTCTTGAGTTGAAGGAAATTATATTTCTTGTATTTAATTAAGGAGGGAAATTTTTCGTATCATTTGGTTGTTGTTTTTTTTTTGGAAGGAGATGGTGATTGGAAAAAATAATATTATTCTTTTAAATTTTTTCTTTTTGTCTTTCAATCCTAAATTTGGTTTTTTTAATTCCTTTTTAGATTTTGTTTTGAATTACAATTTATGTGATTTATTAATTTCGACAATGGGGGCAATTATGTGTCCTAAATGAAAGATATAACAAATGATCATATTAATTTATGATTAACTCAATGGAGCTTATTCTTGATCTTATGGACGTCACCTTTTTTTAACCAAACCTGTTTATTCAAAGGAATAAATTTTTATTATTGCATAGTCAAATATGCCAGGTTTTTTTTTTTTTTTCACAATTTCATTTTTCTTGTTTTATTTATGGTTTTAATTTATTTTTGATGAGATTCTTTATTTTCAATTGATTTGAATTGATTAGATTAAATGATATTTATATATATATATAAATGATGAAACATCCAAGCAACATAGAGTCAAGCTCTGAATCTCTTTGATATTCACTGTCTGGAAAGATGACAGGTTTATTGAAGCTGAAGAGAATTGCAATTATTTTCTGATTATTTATTTATTATTATTATTTTTTTCTAATCTTTATTTGAATCTTTATCAAAAATTAACTATAAATGGAATTATATAGAAATGAAAATTATTGATTAAATACTTATTTAGATTAAATTAAATCAAATTAAATTCATTATTTATTTATTTATTTATAGCTACTTTGTTTATTTTTATTTTATTTTAATCTACTCTACTCTACTCTACTTTCCAATGACTAGTTAAACTATTTCCACCATTTGAAGAATTATCATTACTCAGTAATTCAGCAGCATATAAAATTAAAGTTGTACCCATATTTATCCAATTCCAAAATTGCCATGGATGTACAATTATTTGAAATGTATTATTTTGAGTATTATTATTATTATTATTCCAAATTGGCCAAAGTTGTAATTCTGTTCCTAATTCACCATTATATGATAACATTAAATGAGTGTAAACTGCTATTATTAAAATTGGAGCATAAGCATATATAAGTCGTATTACTACTGAAGGAGGTTGATGATGTGGTGGTTTAAGACGAAATGATTTTTTAGCTTTTAAATTTGGTTTAATTGAAGATAATGATGATGATGATGATGATGATATAGGAGATTTTGGATCAGTTAAATGAGATAATGAAACACTTGAAGGTTGACGTGATGATGATTGTGGAGTCTTTGGTGGAGTTATTGATGGATATGAAATTGATTGATATAAACTTGGAATGATTTTTGTAGCAGCATAAAAAACTCCAATTCTATAAGCTAAATTTAATAATAAAGGTAAAGTTAAAGTTTGAATTGCCATAATTAAAAATTTCCAAACACCTTTAAAAGAACTTGGTAATGTAGATGCCAAAAATGGTACAACTTCTGATATTGGATTAAGAATAGATGGTGGGATTTTGGGTATTTCTTTTCTTAAATTTTGGGTTGTTAAATTAAATAAATTGGCTAATGCTTGAGAAGCACCTTCAGATAATATTGGGAAAGTTTCATAAATACATTTAACAATATAGGCAAATAATAATGATGATTCAATCATTGAACCTTTACCACTAACAATACCAAATAATCCTAAACCCAAAGTTGTTGTCAATAATGATCCTAATAATGATGCACTAAACATATCAATTGTGAATGGTAAAACATAAATACGATATAAAAAATAAAATGATGCGGTTATTACTGATCCACTTCCAATAAGGGATAAAATTAACCATGAATCAGATTTATAAAGTGTTAACCAATTGACAGTTTGACCAACAGCTTGAATCAATAATAATGAACAAAAACCTTCTAAAATAGTAAATACAGGAGTTGAATTTATTAAAATTATTTTCCAAATATTTATTGGATTAAAATTTGATTCATTTGGAATTACTCCATTACTAAAATAACTTAAAAAATATGTCAATAAACTAGGTATAAAAAAATGTTGACAATAATAAATAATTGAAATCCATCGAAAATAACGTGTTCTTCTAACGGCTATTCTAATTGTTGTAAGGATAAAATATATCACCAATGTTGTTAATGAAAATGCTAATCCACAATAAATTCCTCCTACATCAAATGCAAGTGGTATGGTTAAAATAATTAAACCTAGATAAACTGTAGAAAATATACCTCTAATTGATCGTGATATTGTTTTAAATAGGGACATTTTATTTCTGAAATATGAACTTGATTAACAATAATCTGAGATGACAATGTAGATGATTGATAAATAATGATGTAGATGATTGATAAATAATGATGTGGTTGATGATGATGATGATGATGATGTAAATGATATCGAATCAACAAGGGAAGGAAAACAAACCAAAGAAAGAAAATTAATAAAATTAATTAATTAATTAATTTGAAAGCCACACAAGGGAAATCTAATATCTAAGATTGAATCAAATTTAACAATTATGTTTGATGATAAATAATCAATATTTGAAAATGATGAATCTTCAATTAAGAAAACAAAAATTGGAGGGTGGTTTTTTTTGTCTTTTTGTTAATATATTTACAAAATATTGATTAATTGTAAGTTAAAGCTTAAAAAAAAAAAATAAAATAAAATAAAAAGGTCCAAAGAAAAATAAAAAAATTCTGTGATAAATTTCTTGTATATAAAACTAGACGAGTGTGTGTGTGTTCCTTTCTCAAAAAAAATTTTTTTTTTCTTCTTCTTCTGTTGTCTTGTTGTCTATTATGATGTGTGTGTGGTGAGTGTTGTCTCAGTTGTACAGTAAATTAAAATTGTTACTCAAGAGAGATAAAATTTTTTTTTACAACACATACATAAAATAAATAAGCCCTTAGTGGTAATTTGTATGAGAGACAAAAATTAAAATTAGATAATTTCATTACTTTCATCTTACTTGTATGTACAAAAGACATGAAATTCATTTATATAAGATTAAGAATAAGAAGATGATGAAGATGATGAAGATGATGATATGAATCACAATTTTCAACTACATATATATAAATACCCCATTTTGTGTTAATTAACAAACTACCAGGGTTTTTATTTTATATGATTTTAGATTCAGTTTTGTTCTTTTTGTCATTATAAATATTCATTCATTAAATAAATTAAATAGGTGTATGAAATTCAAGGGAAGGGAGGGGAGGTTGAACCAAGGAATGGAGGTGATTGTCATTTGTGATGATAATGATGATGATATGTACTGTATATCAGTCATGGATAAGAATGAAGGGGGTGGGGGAAGGGGAGGAGGGGCTTTTATATGCACTTTAAACTAAATTGTTTGTCTAATGCTATTGTATCTTTCAAAAGTTTTCTTAATTCTTCTTCAGAAATACTTGAATCATATTCTATACCATATCCATTCAAATATCGAATAACTTCAAATCTTTGTAAAGAATCAACATCTTCAAGTTTATTAATTGGTGGTAATCCATATTCTTCTGAAGATACCCCATCAGGAAATATTATTGATACACAACCAGATGAAGAACTATTTGATGATGTTGATGGTGTATGAGGATCTTTTGGATCATATAAAGGATGTTTATGTTTTGGTAATGATATTCTAATGTGTGAAAATATTTTCATTTGGTGATAATTATTATTAGTGGTGAAATATATGGGAATTCCATCTAATATTATTTATTTATCTAGAATGGGATGGGGATGGGGATGGGTTGAAGGAGTGTAATTATTATTTGATTATAGTAGTTTTACCTGAACTATTTGGTCTCTTATATATATATTGGACAATTTCAGGATAGTTTCACAACTGTTTTGAAAAAAAAAAAATAAAATGACACTTTGATGATTAATAGTACAAGAAAAAAAAAAGATTTAAAAAGGGTAAATGGTCTTGATTAAATACAATAAATTATATATATATAAAAAAAAAGAATAGATAGAAACAGGAAAAGGAAAAGGAAAAGGAAAAGGAAAAGGAAAAGGAAAAGGAAAAAAAGGAAGAAAAGTAAAAAAGACATGAGTCAAGAGATTCACTACTACTTATAACATTTCAAGGTTACAAATAAACTAAACACACACACACACACACGTACACGTAATACATTAATGAGGTATTTAATTTTAATTGTTTAACTATTATGTAATTGAATTAACCAAAATATCGTATCGGATAATAGAGTCTAAAAAAAACACAACTTAAGCCCAAAGGCTGAGCAAAAATTCAAAAACAAAAAAAACTAAACAAAAAATTCGTTCCTCTACCCGTATTGCAAAATTGTTTTTTTTTTTTTTTTTTTTTTTTATATCCGATGAACAATATTGATTGCCGTCATGCGACCACACTTACTTGATGGGCTTGTTATTCGTTAAGCATCATTTAATCTCTTATTATCTTGATTGGTCATATTCTTTTCTTTCCTAGTTAGGATTATAATTTGAACCAAGTCTAAAGTCTTTATTGTTTTTTTTTTTTTGTCTTTTAAAGCAAGTATTTTTTAAATGGTGGAGTATAAGAACAGTGTTCATAAAAAAAAAAAAGTAGAATTTAGGTTTTCCCATAAATTCCGGATCTTGTGTATAATGTGTGTATAATGTGTGTATAATGTGTGTCTATGTGTGTCTATGTGTAATTGTAAGTGAGTGTCCCTTTGACCAATTTGCAACTTTTTATAAGAATTTTTACGATATAGAATTCCGATGACAAATCATTTCTTTAACAACAAATAATACACAAGAAAAGAAGAAGAAAGAAAAAATATTATCATCATATTTTACATACACAAAATAAAATGTGTGATCTCTCTCTTTCTTTCTTATTGGTTTCTTTTTTTTTAACAAAACTTTTTGATGTAAATATTATTGTATCAAAAAAAAAAAAAAAAAAATAAAAATTACTCAAGTCTAGACCAGTGTTCTATTTCCTTGATTTAACACATAGTATATTATTTGTCTATGATAATAATAGATTAGAGTTACGTAATCTGTTATGGTTATGGTTATTTATAAATTTTTTTTAATAGTATTCAATTTAAGATAATGTATTTTCACTGTTTTGTATTTACCATTTCATATCGTACAAACTTTGAAATAAATAAATAAATACGACACATATTGTAAGTCCAAATTTTTTTAAACGATCTAAGTTCCTTATTGAGACTTCCCCCATACCCCTGGTACAAACTCATGCAATCGAATCAAGTGGGGATTCTTTTGTTAGACTGCATATAGGTGATGATGATCATGATGATGATGATCATGAAGTAGCCCCTTTTTTGTTTTATTGAAAGAAAAAAAGGAACAATAATTTTTGTACTATTAAACTAATAAAATAAGGAGAATGATGAATATTTTGAAAAGCAAAATTTTTGACAAATGGGCTAACGAGTTAATAATTTTGGAATAAATGAGTTGGAATGTTTTTCTTTTTTTTTTTTTTTAACAATTTTCTAGAAATTTATCTTTAAATATTTTATAAATTGAATTATTTCTTTTGTAAAATTTGTTAAAGTGAATAATATTTATCAATTAATACCACTACTGTATCTCTCATTAAATCTTAAAATATTGAAAATCATTTGAAGAAAATTATTAAAAACATATTTATATTATATATATATATATATTACTTTTCTTTAAATATTCAAGGCGTGATCCCTACGTACATACATATAAGTAGATAGTATAAAGTAATTGTAGATCTAATATGTACTGTATGTAAGTTTTCAATCTGATTCAGACACAACACATATTTAGAAAATCATTACATGATTCAATGTTTGTACATTATATTATTAGAAATCCCGGGAATAAATCAAACTATTGAAAAAAAAACTACAAGAGATTATTATTATCTCAAGGAAGGGAAACTGACAAGAATATTCTTAACTTGATTTGAATATGTTCTGATAGTTGAATCTAAGATCAACTTAGATAGTTTCATAAATGAAAGATCTCTTTCTTTTGAGATAAAACAATGGGAGAAAAATAGACAAACAAACTAATAATTCAATGAGTTCAGATAACCACTAGGAGATATCATAGTTATTTAAACTAGTAAAACGGTTGATATTGAGTCAAATTTTGCAGATGTTTATTTTGGATAGGATAGGGGATTTTCGCCGGATATACAGATATCAAAAAAAAAAAAAGGTTCAAACCCATGAATCAAATTTTTGATTAACTACATGTCAGTGATAATTATAATTAGATGATAGGAAGATCAATTTGAAATGATTATCATTTCCAACTACAATAACAATAAAATTATTTGAAAAAAGAAAACTAATTTTGAAATGCGTTATTCATTCAAAACAAGATGAAATGTAAAATTCTCAGGTTTAATTATTGGGTGATTATTGAAATAAATGCAGAGAAAGAAATGAAGGGTACGGCTAGGTATAATAGTCTCCATTAACAGTCTTACATATATTTCAATTGATTCTTAGATGATGTGTTCTGTAAATTGTTTTTGTCTGTTATTATTTATCCGTTTGTTTGTAATATATTTTTTTTACTAAACTAAAGTTAAATTATGATGTCACATATTGCAAACTATATATCGCTACCATGCCATCATAGCATAAAGCCTCCTAAAGCCGTGTTTCTTTAAAGAATTCCCCATCAGGTAACTTTTTTTTTTTTTTTTTTTGATTAAATTAAATCAAGTTTTAATTAAGAATTCAATATATGAATGTACAGTATATTTCAAAAACTTTTCTTTATTTCCTATTTCATCCTAGCATCAAGTAACAGGTCTACTTGTATATCTGTTTTAATTATTTATTTTAATTACTATTCTTTGACGATAATACTGTATATTGTAAATATATAATTGTTTTAAGTTTTCCATCTATTATGTTGAAACAGTGTTCATTCCATAAAATTCTTAATCTTAAATTCTTCTTCATACATGAATCGAAAGTACAGTAAGTTGAATTTAATCAAAAAAAAAAAAAAAAAATAACGGATCAAATATTTGATAATTATTTACATAAAGTATATTCCTTTTTAACTATCATTGTAAATCAACTACAATGATAATATGAAAAACAAATCCTGATTTACTAGATAATCTTATATATTTAGTTCCCCAAAATCTCGCAATTATATGTCTCCTTTAATGGATAATCATCTGCTCATTTTTTTTATATATTTCTATATATCTTTTTCCCGTGTTTCTCCTTGAACTAAATCATCATGATACGTTTTTTTTGTCTTTTGATTAATTATTTTAACTAGTTTGATTGTAAAGATATGTTTTATTTTGTTTCATTCCCAATTGAAAAAAGTATCTTTGAGATGAGAATGTATCTAAAGCAATGATGAAATTCATTGTATCCACACCTGAATTAGGACTTAAAATGTACTAATTTAGGAGAATGTTTACTATAATTAGAAATTTGAAATCTCTAATTTAAATACATGAAATGTTATTTGTTAATTATGAATACATAATTTGTTTTTTTTTTCTTGGTTTTTAGTTTTTTTTTTTTTTCATGATGTAATGTATACAGTAAATATTAACAGGGTCTTGGACGTAACCCGAAATGACGCGCGCGGGTTTTAATGTACTGTACATCTAGAAATATGTATTATTATTATTTTTTTTTCTTTGTGACACGTTTTATATCAAAATGTTTTTGAATGTTTATTTTTTTTGACTATCCTATAATGGAGCTACCAAATTATAAATTACACCATTCGTTTTGGTTTCGTTTATTTTTATTTTTCTTGGCCTTTTCCCTCATCACTATGACATTTCAGATCATCATTAATACATATATTATCTTATATATTACTACCGATTTGGTTTTTTTCTTTTAGTTGAACTAGATTATTTCATTCTAAGATTTCAATTAACCAAATTTCAATTTCATAATTTCAAAAGTCTGAAAAGAAACCCAAAAAAAAAAAAATAATATTAAACAAGTATATAATTCCTTATTGAAACATGTTTAAAATAGAAGAGTCAATTTATACCCTTCAAACCATATCATTGTTAATAATAGAATGATCGGCATTTACCAATTTACCCTACATTTTCTTTCAATGTCGAGGAAAATTTATTTTATGCATAATGTTTTATTTTTTTTTTTCTTATAGTAATCACTATACATATTTTTTTTATTTGCGCTTGTCTTTTAGAAATAGTCAAATGAAACTCATCATAATAGTCAAGACATATACTCCACCAATCTTTCTCTCATTGAATATATTATTAGACGAAAGCAAGATTGTATATGGGTTACAATTGATACTATATATATTCTAAATATAGCCTAATAAATTAAAATTACGACTAATGAAAAACATGATGGTGGGGTAGTTAATAATAAATAAAATCAATCAATCATTTTAACACCTTTAACTTAATAATGTTCCAATATAATAAACTCCAGAATACTGTGTATTCTATGTATTTTCTTTTCTTTTATTTAACTTAACTTAACTTACGAT
This sequence comes from Candida sanyaensis, assembly GCA_911254575.1. Taxonomy (NCBI): domain Eukaryota; kingdom Fungi; phylum Ascomycota; class Pichiomycetes; order Serinales; family Debaryomycetaceae; genus Candida; species Candida sanyaensis. The sequence goes on from CAJVQF010000004.1 coordinate 1,607,642, forward strand.
TAAATTAAATTTTCCTTGTTGCTTTTTTTTTTTTTTTTTCTCACAATAAATTTTGCAATTTTATTGTTTTAATGTATAATAATAAATTTACCTTATTTTATTTATTTATTTATTTATTTATTATTAGAAACACTTGATATAGTATGTTAAAAAAAATATGTAATATTTAATTCTTACTTACATCATCACATTCTTAATTGATATAAATAATAATTCGTTAAATTATAGACCAAGTAACATTACTTTTACTCTTTTAATGTTTTGTCTCACCTCAAAAATACCACTTCTTATTTTTTTTTTTTTTTCGTTTTTCGGTTTTTTTTTTTTTTGCTTTTGTGTGTTTTGGTATTGTGTTTGTGTTATTATTTATGTTTGTGTCTTTTAGTTGCAAATGTATAGTATAAAGAGAAAAGAAAGAAAAGAAAAAAAAAAAAAATAAATATCATAATGACACCTAAATTCATTCAAATATTTAAAAGATTAGATGAAATTACACACATAGCATGATGTGATATACTGATCCCATTTACACACGCCTCTCAATTCTCTTCCTTTATTTCATCTCCCCCCCCCCTCTCCCCTTCTCTTCTTTTAATCTAACCCTTATTTTAAGGAATTTCTTGATATTATAAATATAATCCCTATTTCCTTTTCTTCTTGTTCTTCTTCTTCTTTTTTTAATAGATCTAATGTTATAAATTAAATTGCTTTATTTCCATTAGCATTGATACCCTTATTATTATATATATATTTATATTTATTATCATGATGATGATGATGAATACTTTTACTATTTTATGTTCATTTTTTTTACTACTAGTGTCAGTATCTGGTAAACCAAAAGTTTTACCTAAAAATAGTATTCCATTAGCAAAAGCTATATTTGCATGTAAATTAAATGTTCATGAAGATGTGGGATATTGTAGAGCTGATACTTCAGATGATTATGGTTGTATTTGTTCAAATAAAGATGCAGTTGCTTCATTTGTTGGTTGTTTTGCTTATTCTCAAGAAAATTCTACTGAAGCAATTGAATTTTTTGTTGATTTTTGTAATGAATATGGTAATACTACTGTTAATATGGATGATGTTTATGAAGCTTATAATAATTATACCAATTTTGGTTCTTATAATATAACTGGTTTAAATTCAACTAATTCAAATAATTCAAAAATTATTAATAAATTTGATAAAGTTGATCCAGTAAAATTTGCATTATCATTAGAATCTTCAATTGATCAATTTTTAGTTAATTGGGATAATACATTTTATTATGGTGCTGGTATTTTAGGTTATTGGGCATTAGTATTAATTATTGGTGCTATTTCAAATTGGAGTCGTTATTTACTTCCAGGATTAATGACTGATTTAAATGGTCCTATATCTAATTGGTTTAGAAAACATATATTATTACCAGCTACAATTGGTCGTAAAAAATGTCAAAATTATAAATTTTTTAAAATTATTGAATTTTATATGCCATCAAGATTTGAAACATTTATTTTAATTGGATTTACTGCTATTTGTGTTATTACTTTATCTATAAATACTTATTTTGCTCAAGGTGATGAAGTTATATTTTCCAATTATTATGCAAGATTAAGATATGTTGCTAATAGAACTGGTACTTGTTCAACAATGTTATTACCATTGGTTATTTTATTTTCTGGTAAAAATAATATTCTTCAATTTTTAACAAGATGGAATTTTTCTGTATTTATGACTTTTCATCGTTATGTTGGTCGTATGATGTTTGCCTTTATTGTTATTCATGCTGTTTGTTTTACTATTGCTTTAGGTCCTCTTTATGTTCCAGTTATGCAAAAACCATTTATGATTTGGGGTACTGCAGTAACTGTTCTTGCTGGAATTATGTTATTCCTTGGAATGTTGTATATTAGAAGACGTTTCTATGAATTTTTCTTTTGGAGTCATATTGTTATGGCAATCATTTATATGGTTGGAACTTGGAAACATGTGGTTGATTTTGGTTATATGTGGTATGTTTATGCCGCTGTTGCTATTTGGGGATTAGATAGATTAATTAGTATTATTCGTTTATTCCATTTTGGTTTCCCAAAAGCAACTATTACTTTATTATCAGATGAAACATTAAAAATAAGTATCCCAAGACCAGATGATTGGAAACCAACTCCTGGATGTCATGTATTTATTCATTTCTTAATTCCTACTAGTTTTTGGCAAAGTCATCCATTTACAATTGGGTTAGATCAAGATAAAAAAATCATTCTTTATTGTAAAGTTAAAAATGGTATTACCAAAACATTATACAAGAAACTTGCTGATATTCCTAATAGAACAATGACTTTAAAAGTTGCTGTTAATGGTCCATATGGTGAAAGTACTGATGCAAGAACATCAGATACTGTTGTTTATATTGCTGGTGGTAATGGTATTCCAGGAATGTATTCTGAAGTAACAAATTTAGCTCAAAGATATACATCAACCAAATCAATCAAGAAATTAAAATTATATTGGATAATTAGAGAATATCGTTCATTAAATTGGTTTTTCACTGAATTAAAACAACTTAAACATACAAATATTGAAACAAAAATCTTTATTACTCAACCAAATAATTCAACAGCTATTAAAGAATTAATATCTCGTGTTTCATCATCATCATCAGTATTATCTAAATCTGATGAAAAAAGTAATTGTTCAATTATTGAAGGTGATTCTAAAACAGTAGGATCAGATGATTCAAAAAATTTTGAACTGAAATGGGGAATGGATGAATTAAAATTAGCTATTGATCATGAACTTGTACCAATTACAATTATTGGAGGTCGACCAAATATTAAAGAAATTATTAATGATGAAATTGAAGAAGCTCCTGGTTCAATTGCATTTGTTACTTGTGGTCATCCAGCTATGGTTGATGATATTAGAGCTGAAGTGGTTAATTCAATTGGTAAATATGAAAATAGAATTGATTTTTATGAAAAATTACTTGGTTGGGCTTAAAAATAATCATCAAAAAATAAAATAAACTAAAATAAAATAAAAAAAAAGAAAAATAAAATAAAAATTGAATTTCATACATAGAAGAAATAGATATTTACATAACGTCTCCATGTTTCTTTCATAGTTTATTATTGTATTTGCTTAGTTTTTTTTTTTTTTTTTGTTTCTATTTTGTAATTTAATTTGTAAGAGATAAACGAGACAAAAAATTAAGAGTTATGACAGATTGTGGCTAGAGGATGACAGACAACGGTTATACTATAATCTACACTACCAGTTATCTATACTCAGTATGTACATGTGTATCCAGATAGATGAATGACTATAAGAAGATATCATTGATTGATAAACTTCCAAAAGCAAGTTAAAGGAAGTGGGTTTCCGAATTGGACTTTTCTTTTTCTTTTTCTTTTTCTTATTCTTATCATTCCTGATAAGGTATGAATGATATCACTCATAATTAACTAGTTAATGACACTAATGATAAAATTTTATTGAACTTTCCCCAAAAATTCATAAATTTTCTCTTTATTTTTATCCCATCCCTACTTTACCGATTATATAATTTGATTAAAAGAAAAAGAAGAAAATTCGGAATTAGTAGGGAAATTATAGAGATTATGTAACCTTAACCTTGTATGGCATCAATTATTTACCGCACACCAAAATATACAATTTATGAATATGCATACATAATGATCAGTTAATGCCACTGCCACTGTAATTTACTCATTATTATTATTCTTCTTTCCCTTCCCTTCCCCCCCTATTTTCTATATATTTATTTATTTTTAAAATGCCACATAAGGCATTTGATGATTCTGTATGTAAAATATTAAGAAAAAAAACAAATGATCATATTGTATCATACCCACTCTCGGTATATTTCTCTTTATAATTTTCTGTTTTTCCTTTGCCTTCAATTACCGAGAAAAACCATCAAAATCAAAACAAAGTGCTGCAAAATAAAAATAAAAATTAAAAATAAAATAAAAGATCACCACTAAATATTTAAGATTATTTTCTCCTCCTGAATTGGCTTCCAAAAAAAAAAAAAAAAGGATATAAATTAACCAAGATAATTCCTTTATATTCAAAAATTTTTTTATCAATTTTAAAATAATTCTCAATTAAATTAAAATAAAAATAAAAATAAAATGGCTCCAATACAACAATCTTTTTCTCCTACAAATGTCTCTCCAATTGAATTACCAAATAATATAGCACTTGGAGAATATCTTTTCTATAGAATTTCTCAAGCTAATCCAAAACTTAAAACAATATTTGGTATTCCTGGTGATTTTAACGTTGATTTATTAGAACATGTTTATTCTTCAATTATAACTAATAAACAAATTAAATTAATAAATCCTTGTAATGAATTAAATGGTGCTTATGCTGCTGATGGTTATTCTAGAGCTATTGGTGGATTGAGTGTTTTTATTTCAACTTTTGGTGTTGGTGAATTATCTGCTATTAATGGTATTGCTGGTGCATTTGCTGAATATTCTCCAGTATTACATATTGTTGGTACTACTTCTATCAAAGATAGATTGAAGGCCGAGACTGGTGTTTATAATATTCATCATTTGGTTCCTAATATTGATCCATTAAAATCACCTAATCATGATGTTTATAAATCAATGGTTGAAAATGTATCTGTCATTCAAGAATCATTAGATTATAATGTTGATGAAAATTTAAAAAAAATTGACAAGGTTTTAAAGAAAATTATTCAAGAATCTCGACCAGGTTATTTATTTATTCCATGTGATATCCCTGATTTTGAAGTTGAAACTAATAAATTATTTATTAATCCATTTATTACTGATACAAAATATACTAAACTGGCTATGGCAATTGAAGTTTTAGAAGATGTAACTGATCATATTTTATACAAGTTTTATCAAGCTGAAAAACCATCTATTCTTTCTGATTGTTTAACTACAAGATTTGGTTATCAAAATCAACTTGATAAATTTATTAATAAAGTTCCTAAAACTGTTCGATTATTTTCATCTAATCTTGCTAGAAATTTAGATGAAACTCAATGCAATTATGTGGGGGTTTATAATGGTAGAGGATCATCTGATTTTAAAGTCAAGGAAGAATTTGAATCTTCAGATTTTATTTTAGTCTTGGGATTATTTGATAATGAAATGAATAGTGGAGGTCAAACTACTAATTTCAAAAATGCAAAATCTTCAGTTATTATTCATCCAGATTATATTAAAGTTGATCATCAAATTTATCATATTAAACAAAATGATGGAGAAAGATTATTTACTTTAGGTGAATTACTTGAATCTTTAACACTTAGATTAAATCCTAAAAAAATATCAGCATTATCAAGTATAATTTATCAATTTGAACCACAATCACAATGTAACATGCAAGAATTGCCTTCAAATTATATTCCTCAAGGTAAACTTATTGATTATTTCAATAAAACAATTCAACCAAATGATTTGGTTATTTTAGAAACAATGTCATTTGTATTTGCACTTCCTGATTTAAAATTCCCACCAAATATTCAATTACTCACATCTCCATTTTATGGTTCAATTGGTTATGCTGTTCCAGCAGCATTTGGTGCCACTGTTGCAGTTAATGATTTAGGATCAACAAGAAGAATAATTGTTGTTCAAGGGGATGGGGCAGCACAAATGACTGCACAAGAATTATCCAGTTATGTAAGATATAAAGATATTTTACCTAATATGCCACAAATTTTTTTAGTTAATAATGATGGTTATTCAATTGAACGTAAAATTAGAGGTCCAACCAGATCATATAATGATATTAATGGAAAATGGAAATGGGCTGATTTGTTGAATGTATTTGGTGGAATTAAAGGTGAAATGTATGATTCTTGGATTTTAAAAAATACTGATGAATTTGAATCTTTTTTTAATAATAAACCAAAACCAAATTCTAATAAATTACAATTTTATGAATTAATTGCTGGTAAGTTTGATGTTCCTCAAAGAGTTGATAACATGATGTGCCAAAAATAAAGATTAAACTAAATTGTTTAATTGTAAATAGAATAGTGTATAATAATAACAATAACCCAAAAAAAATTTATATATATATATATATATAAAAAAAATTAAAAATTAATTCGTGTATAATCAACTAAAAAAAAAAAAAAATACATACTGTAGTCTCAAACATCTGGATCAACTTTAAAGCAAACAACAACCAAAAAAAAAAAAAAAAAAATAAAAAACATAATCAGGAACAATTTAACAGAACATTCATCGCCAATCTATCAAACAAGAATAACTATAATGGTATGTCTTAACTACATATATATATAACTTTCAGCGTTGATTACGTATTGTTACTAACTTGTTCTTTTAGTCTGCTTTATTTAATTTCCAATCTTTACTACAGGTGATACTTTTATTAATTTGTACATGTACCTATATTCATTCCACAATCCCAGCAGTTTTAGATAATCGAAAATCAGGAGTATTAAGTGTATTTTGGAAATTTGCTAGAATAGGAGAAAGATTGAGTCCATATGTTGCCATTGGTTGTTTTATTATGGCATTTAATACTTTAAGTTCTTAGTTCTTAGTTCAACAGATATGAAGAGTTTTTTTTTTTTTTTTTGGTTTTAATTCATAAACAGGGGGATTATTAATTATGTGTTCTTTATAAAAATACATATATTATTTCTATATTGTAATATTTTATCTAAATTCATATAATTCATTCATGGAATTACATAAAATTGGTGCTCTTTCATTACCAACTATTTTCTCAAGATTAACAGCATCCCATTTGGAGAATAATATTTTAATCAATGCTAAATCTAATTCACATTCTTCTTTAAATACAGATTTACCAATAAATCTAATTAATTCTTTATAAAACAAAGGATTTGAAGGTAATCCATACATGATTAATGTTTTAACTCCACTAATTTCATATCTTCTAAAATAATGTAACCTTTCAGTATATAAAATTAATTTGATTTTACCACTAGCAAAACCTTGTCTTGTTCTAGTTAATTTTGCTTGAGAACTATATTCATCAATTGATCCAAAATCAAATTTTGTTGATGTTTTCAAATAATTCTTAACTCGTAAATAATCGAAATATGATGGAATAAAAATCATAATCCCATTTTCATATGAAGAAGTTTTCAATAATGATGGTAAGATAGAATTAATAAAAAATTTAAATCTTGCATCTGGATCTTGTAAAGGAGAAATACTTTCAAATCTTTGGAAAATTTGTTTAATTTTAAGTCCAATTGAATTCATCATACTCATTTCTGAATTTATAATTGGTTTAAATTTAACTTTACCTGATAAATTGAATGATTTACTTGATACTAAATTATTTATACTTGGAGTTAAATATTCACAAAATACTAATGTCTGACGTAATAATCTTGCTTGATCATTAATTGACCACATTCTAATACGACTAAAATCTGCATCATGAAATTCTTTTGGAACTTTATTAATATATTTCATCACTGTATTTATATGATCCCAATTCTGCATTTCAATTTGATTACTTTTATCAACAATTAAAACTTCAATAGATGAAAGGAAATCATATTGTCTTTTTTTCTTATCAGGATTTTCTAAAATCATTGATAATCCAATAGGTGAAGCCAAGATAATATCTGATGAATAAAATGATGAATATAATTTAAGTGATTTACGAGTCAATTTCAATCCAATACAGAAAAAATCACTATTATTCCCCTTAAATGCATCTTTAAAATCTTCAGGTTTATTATTTGGAGGCATTTGTTTAGTATAAAATTGATCATTAAATTTTTTTTTATTTTCTTGTTGATCAGTACCTGATAATTTAATTAATTGTTCAACTATTTCAAAACATGAATTTCTAGTAGGTAATAAAATTAAAACTTTTGGACGAGTAAAACCTTGATCTCTAAATTCGGGTTCTTCATCATTATTTGATTCTTTGTGTGCATGAAGTTTAGCTGTATTTTTAATTATTCTATCTCTGGTTTTAAAAATATGATTTAATGCATGCATTACATAAATTCTTCTATAATTTTTATTAGTAAATGTCTTGTATTGATAATTGACATCTCTATAATTAAGTATTGGGTTAACAAGGAGTGATTCAGTTTCAGATAAGTTTAATCCATATTCTTTCTCATATGAATCTAAAACACGTTTTTTAATGGAATACTCATTGAGATGTGTAGATTTCAATAAAGGTGGTTGTATTGCTTCTCCTGGTGGTAATTGTAACATTGATGTAAGTGACAGATCAGAATATGTTTGTTTATCCACAATTGGCCATTTTCCATTATCTTTTACAACAAGCTTTTCTTCCTTATTTAAATAATCATCCGATGGTAAGTTAAAGTGGACTTCAAATGGATCTTTGGCAAGTCCTTTAACTTCTTCTTCTTCATCCTCTTCGTTGTCTTCTTCATTGTCTGAAATTTCTTGATCATCTTCTTCTTGTTCGTTTTCCAGAACAACACCTGCAACTTCATCTTCGTCTTCTGATTGTTGATGTTGTTCTTCAATATTAAATGATTCTGATTTTTCCTTCTTTTCCTTATGATCCGATTTTAACAATGTCAAAAGAGCAGAATACGCCATACCTGAATTTTCATCATCATCATCTTCTTCTTCTTCTTCATCTGCCTCTCCTTCATCGTCATTATCATTATCGTTAACGTTGTGTTCATCCAGGGAATCAGAACTGTTCAAATCATCATCATGTTCTTCTGATATGTCCTTTGGTTTTCTGGCAGCAGTTCTTGTAACTGTTCTCATTTCAGATCTACCACGTTTTCGATTCCCATCTGGTTTCGTGAATCCACTTGACTTTCTCTTTACTTGTTTAGCCATTGATGTAGTTGTTTGTCTGAAGTCTTATTTTGCATCTAAACATGTATTCTTGAAAAAAAAAAAAAATTAAAAAAATATTTCGAGATGGTTTCTCTGCCTGCACACGACCTTTCTCACTGATTTCTTTTCATGAAAATGGAAATCGACCAACTATGATTGGAAATAATTGAGAGAGTTAACAGCATGAACACAAGAATATAACACATCCATCCTATATATTTTCAACACGAATTATCACATATCAAGACTTTAAAACCTTACCATTAATATTTAGAACCCTTTTTTTTTACTTCATCTTTATTTCAAGAACTACTTAATCGTCATCTACGACAATAGGTTATCCACTGTTCTACTTTTTTTTTTTATTTTTTTTTTTTTTTTTTTGATTATCATCATATTATAGACCCATCATTTGATTAACCCACATATATACACTTTATCCAAGAATGTCAGATTTTATAGAGGATCCATTTCCAATGGATGAAGAAATGCCCCAGGAAAAAGATGGAATACCGTCTTTAGAACTATCATTACCAATTCCAGATGGATTATCATTGCTGGACGACATAACTCCACAATATCCAACCCCTCCTAATATTCAATATGACAACAAAGTTATACGATCCAAGTTGGACCAACTAAAATTAGAAGAAAATAATATTACTGGAGGTAATACCACTACCACTGAAGAAGAAGAAGAGAAATATGATGAAGATATTGATGATAAATTAGATTTAAAATTACAAGCAAAATTACAAGAAGAATATGAACATGATTCAAGTAATAGAGAGATTCTGCCATTAACTCCTCCTGAAAATTTTGCACCTGTTATTAATCAAATTTATAGATCATCATTCCCACAACCAAATAATTTTACTTTTCTTAAGAAACTTAAATTAAAATCAATACTATGTCTCATACCAGAAGATTATCCACATTTACAACAAGAATTCATCAAGAATGAAAATATTAAATTATTTCAGTTGGGGATGTCTGGGAATAAGGAACCATTTGTTAAGATCTCATCAGATTTAATCACCGAAGCAGTAAAGATTGTACTAAATCCCGAAAATCAACCAATATTAATCCATTGCAATAGGGGTAAACATAGAACAGGATGTCTCGTGGGTGTGATTAGAAGGTTACAGAATTGGTCGTTCACTCTTATATGTGACGAGTATAGGAAATTTGCTGCTCCAAAAGAACGTCCAATGGATCAACAATTTATTGAGCTATATGATGACACAGAAATTTTGAAATATTGTCACGAGAATTGCCTACTACCATTGAAGTGGGATTGACATGTATATTTGTTTTTGTCTCGTTTGTTTCTTTGATTAGTTTAGTTTAGATGAGTTGGGTTTTATTTAGTTTAGTTTAATTTAGTTGTATTTTAAACTATGTATTTTATTATATAGCTCCACTTGTTGTTTAACTTTTAAATGGACTATTTTTGCTCCAGAAGAATTCTTTACCATATATACCAGCATTGAACAATGCTAAACTACTGATTGTAAGAGGAGCTATTTTACCTCTCAATACACTCAGAAGGGAAGCTTTCCCATTGACAATAATATACAAAGTCAGCCATGCGAAATTAAACCCACTAGCATTAATTGGATCACCATCAAACATCATCCAAGCTCCCAAAAGAGAGGCTCCACCAAATGTAAAACAAGACGCACGGGTAGGTTTAAGAACATCTAATTTATTACGGAACAAGAAAGATCCTGAAGAACCTTGGACTGGGGAAGTTGCTGGAATTGGATTTCCTGATACCCCTTTAAGTAAAAGTGATCCTCCTAATAAAGCAGCAGGAATTGGGGATATAGATAACAGATCTAAGGCCAGATTAATAGTTGAATTACTTGGTAAAGCCATTATGAATCTCAATGGTGGTTAGTATTCTAGATTCTCCAGATGAAATTCTATCTAAAAAAAAAAAAAATAAAACTAGAATGTTTCCAATACAGTAGCAATCAAAGTGAAATTGGCTACACGCTACTAAATGTGACCACCAACAACAACAAAAAAATAAAATCAATACACAAAGTTAAACCGCTAGACATTAATGATACAGAATACTTTTTTTTTAATTTATATTAAAGCATTTTCGAAAACTAATATACACTGTTAAATTAATATACAAATGATTCCATCAAGGAAAAAAATAATATAGAATGTTGTTTGAAGAAAAATATGCAAAGTCATGAATTGACATGATTATGATCTTTCACCTCTCAATCTTCTGGCTAGTTGCATATCCTTCTTTTGGATGGTAACTCTCTTGGCGTGGATAGCACACAAGTTAGTATCTTCAAATAAACCAACCAAGTAAGCTTCAACAGCTTCTTGTAAAGCACCAATAGCAGAGGATTGGAATCTCAAATCAGTTTTGAAATCTTGAGCAATTTCTCTAACCAATCTTTGGAATGGTAATTTTCTAATCAACAATTCAGTGGATTTTTGGAATCTTCTAATTTCTCTCAAGGCAACGGTACCTGGCTTATATCTGTGAGGTTTCTTGACACCACCGGTAGATGGGGCGGATTTTCTAGCAGCTTTAGAAGCTAATTGTTTTCTTGGTGCTTTACCACCAGTGGATTTTCTAGCTGTTTGTTTGGTTCTAGCCATTGTTAATGTGTTATGATATAAAAATGTATTAATAAAAAAAAGAAAAAAAAAATTAAGAATAAAAATTATAAAAATTTGAAAAGGGTGATAGTCTTGTATTTAAATATTTTAGAAATATTTCGTGGAGAGAAGAACAAGGAAAGTTTATGTTTTGTATTATTGTTAGGGGATTCTTAATGCGTGCGTGTATTTTTCTTTCGCAGTCTATTGTGTAACCTCACGCGAATTACAAATATAGAAGAGAGAGAAAGAGAGAGAAAGGAGAGAGAGAGAGATTTTAATTCGAGTCTTTTGTACTAAACAAAAGAACTCTCGCGCGAATTTTGTTATTCTTCTCCTGCCAACAAAAGAACTTTCATTCTCTTTGATTATGTTCTTCAGTTTTAAGTACGAGAAATTTTTGTTCATACTCTACCAATGCAAGATGAATTTCTCTACTACTGACGTTAACTTCAATAATCTATCTGATAGAACTCACTGAATGTTTATTCAGGATGGTTAAGATCCAATTTACCTTGTTCCTTTTGCCGTGTTTTTCACAAAAGACACCAAATAAAAGGATAATTTTTTGTATTTGCATTCTTTTGTTGCAAAGAAAAGATTCTTTTTTAGTTACGTACAGACTCAGATTTACGCCTGATTCAAAACAAAAGAAAGCTATTTTTCTTTCTTATTCTCGCTTGAAGGACTCAAATTTTCTCTTTCTCTCTCACTCACTTGCTCGTATTTTTTTTTTTTGTATTATTATTGTCGCGCTTCTGACAAAAGAGAGAGAGAGAAAGAGAAAACAAATAAGACCCCAAAAATGAATCTCACAAAGATCACGTTCTGCAAAAAAAAACAAAAAAATAACACTACAAACCCATCACTTCATATCTAGTATAAATAATCCACAGACTCCCTGACTTAGGTTTTTTTTTTCTTTAAGTTAATTTTTTTTTTTTTTAATTTTAATTAATTACTTAACAAATTTAAATTATAATCATATACAAAAATGTCTGGAACTGGTAGAGGAAAAGGTGGTAAAGGTTTAGGAAAAGGTGGTGCCAAACGTCACAGAAAGATTTTGAGAGATAACATTCAAGGTATTACTAAACCAGCTATTAGAAGATTAGCTAGAAGAGGTGGTGTTAAACGTATTTCTGCTTTGATTTACGAAGAAGTCAGAGTTGTCTTGAAACAATTTTTGGAAAACGTCATCAGAGATGCTGTTACTTATACTGAACACGCCAAGAGAAAGACTGTTACTTCTTTGGATGTTGTTTACGCTTTGAAGAGACAAGGTAGAACCTTGTATGGTTTCGGTGGTTAAATCATCTAGATTGATTTTATTTGTCACTGTTCATTATATTTCGATTCATCTGTATTTTTAGTTAAAGTAAAGAAAAAAATAACAATTAGTGTATATTAGGTAATATAAATATATTTCATTTATTTTGGTTTTAGTCACTGTGTTAATTCGTTCAATATTTTTTCTTCTAATTTGTCAACATCCACTGTTTCAAATGCTTGGTAATTATCATCCGTATGTTCCAACCATTTTCTAAAACAATAATCGCTTGAGTCTTCACGATCGACATACCACATAGATGGACATTTGCATCTACATCCAACTCCATTTATCTGTGGTTTATCGGGGAAGATAGCGTCAACACCATCATATGCTAATTGTTTACCAGGGGCATTATAAGGACAATGAACAAGTTCTGTATGTCTATAACCAATATCTCTAAAATAATGGATTTCATTCATGTCAAGAAACATAGAAACGGCCAATGAATGCACTGGAGCATCGCCCCATCGTTCTTTGTAAAATCCTCCTGTTGCATCTAGATGATTGAAGAAATTTTGATATTCTTCCGAGTTGAACAAATCTGTTCTGGCAATTTCAAAATTCGTCCAAAAATGACACAAATTATAATCCTCTCTATCCATTCTATCCTCATGTAACCTAGGTAATTCACTTGATTTACTGAAAAGTCTTTCAATTAATTCAGGATCTAATTGTTCTAAATCATCATTAGTTTTCCCCTTTTTATGCAAAAAATGCTTTAATTTCATATTTCTTTCAACTTCTTTTTCAATTTCATCTTGATCAGGTATACCATCATATAAATCTTTATGGTTTCCTTTTGTCCATTGTGAATTAAATGTAAACAAATTCCAGGAATTTTTCAACTGAATATTATTTTTCTTGATATATGCCTTAACTTCTCTGAATAACCCAGGTATAGAATAAAAAATTTCTCCCATGATTACATTAAACCCATATTTCTTACCACTCTTTTCCATGGCAATGAACGGATCATAAGTCAAGTCACAATAAAATTCAACATCAGGTTCAACTCTCCAATACCAGTCTCTCTTTACCACAAGTTCATGCTTGAAGAAAAACCCAGAATAGAAACGACACATTTTATGGTATGATGGTACATTACCATACATTATCCCTCGATCACCTTGTCCTTCAATATTTTCTTTAAGTTCCACTGGATCAATATTATCAGGAAATTCCCAATGTTCTTTTCCAATTTTACCAAATTCAACCTTGCTTGAAGTATATTTCATTACGGTCGATTTAAAGTCTTCAGTAAATTCTTGTTCATTTAAGAAAACCCAGGGATAATTGAACCATTGATTAAAATGTCGTTCCATAGACTTCATTGATCTAATTACACCTTCAAGTTCAGAATTTCGACAAAGAACAACAAATGCTGCATTGGCACGGGGTGTTGTAGTATCGGGAATTGCACATCCATATTGAAATAGAGAATCTATATTCGAAGATATAGATTGTTGGCTGACTTTGTGGACTGTATGTTGAGTTTCACTTGGTTTATAATGTATCCAATAAGGGTCAGGATTAGGAAGAATACGATTGTGTAGTTTAAAGATTGCAAAGAACCCAATGGTGAAAATGATCAAAAGGATTAGTCGTGTTTTTGTTGAAAATTTTCGGAATATCCGATGAACGGAATACATTTGTTAAATGGGAATATTTACAGGGTTGTAATAAAGAGACTATATTAGCTGTACAGTTTATATGGGTGGGGGCGATGGGGCCCAGCGATTTTCATGAAAAATTTGTGTCAAGATAAGCCGAAAAATTAAACAAAAATATTACACTTCTGATTTTGTTGTTTCACATCAAATTAAAACACATCGAGAAGAAAAAAAAATTATACATAAATAATACAAAAATTACAAATAATTTAATTAATCCTTTTTGACTATAGCATTCCTAAGTAATGACAAGTCTTCGTTCAATTCCTCAGGTTTCAATCCTTGTGGACCAACAAAATGTTTATGACTATTTCTTGTTTGGACTTTATTAGAAGTAATACCATTCTTTGTAACAAGATTCAACGATACTCCACCATCTTCATTCTGCATGATCAATGTATTTAACGTATCATAATCTTTATCACTCAAGTTGGACTCATATCCACTAGTAGTTCCACCATTTGTACGATTTCCATTTTGGGTGTTGTTATTATTTATACCCATTCCACTTGTAGTTCCGGAGCTCAACTCGTCATTGGAACTATACCTTGTTGCATAAACTCTTCTTCTCTTTCCCGCTGATGAATAACCACCATTGTTATAGGAAGATACATTATCACCTGAGCCAGCCCCGGTGCCACCACCTCCACCATCTGATAACTCGGCAGCCTCACCCACAGTAAATCGTCCTGTTAGTTCACGCTTTCTTAGGGATCTTCTATCATTTGTACCCAATTCTGCAAGGGCAACAGCATTAAATGCTTGATTTGATGGATCTTCGGGATTATTCCAACTTCTTCCATTAACCAAATTCACTAAAAATTTATCCTCTTTCAAATGTTTGATCTGTTGTTGTAGTTTGTCGTACAATTTTTCCTTGATTAATTTTATCATTTTGTCATGTTGTTCTTTGGCTCGATCTAAATCTTCTTGATATTCACTTTCTATTCGTTTGACTTGATATTCTTCCCATAATCTTAATTTTGTAAGTTCATAATCTCGAACTTCTTCCAAACGAATTTTCCTATTCAAGTATTCGTCGTTTGAACCTTGTTGCAAAGTAGCGAGTTTATTTTGTAATTCATGTAACAGATTTCTATAGAACATATCTCTATCATCTCTAAATGACATTTCCAATTTGTTTAACCTACCAGCTATATTTGATCGTTTCTTATCTCGTTTGCTGAGAGTAGCTTTGATGAACACTTTGTTAGTATATGGGGAACATACATTCATGAAGTGAAAACAAATGAAAGTTATTAACATACCATCCGATATAGTTCCATTCTTTCTTGATTCTTCCATTATCTCAAACTATTAGTTTATTTAAGAAGCAGTAGTTTTGGCAAATAAATATCACAGAGAAAGAAAAATATGGGAGAATTCTTTAAAGCAAAAAAAAAAAAAAAAAAAAAAAAAAAAAATAAAAACCAAAAAGTTGAACTGGACAGAGAATTGTATGGGCACATTTCTTGCTAAATTTATATGCAGGTCATTGATTTGTCCCACAGGTAAATTTTTGTATAACCAGCATGAAATACTTCAAGTAGTTAATAACTGATACTATGATATGATACACATACGCCGGTTAACTGCCATCTTAATTTACACCAGATGAATCATCAGAGTCCTCTTGTTTTCTGTTTCTTGACTGTCACTACTTTACAGTAGCGATTTATTATCTTTTTAACTCCAGGTTTATTCTCTTAATCAAACCTATTGAAGTGAATGAATAAATGTTTGATTTAACTTTGGTGTAGCAAATTTCATTCCCCTTGTGATAGATGATTTCCATTCTAATCATCCTCCTACAATTATATTCATTTCAGATCAATAAATATTTAGATAATTAAATTACTCTAGCATTACAAAGCTTGAAACAAAAATATCAACAGGATTCTATTTTCAACAAATGACTCATTATTATTTTGGGATCCAACACCATGGAATACTCCGTGAGGAGCTTGATCATGGTATATTATCTCCTTGTGATTGAATTTCCGAGTTGTGTTTTAATTTGGTATCTAAATATTTAGTCATTTGCGGGAATTAGTACCCGAATTTCTAATTAATCAAAACAAATAAAAAAAAAAAAAAAGATGAAGAAACCGAGAAATCAATTGGGCGATATCGCTGAAGTATAAATACTGGAAAATTAATTTCCCCAGGTAAATTTTTTTTCACCGCAGCTAATTTGATATACAAATACCAACAACAATGACTAGTGACGACATATTTGCCTCAGTTAAAGATCTTCCATTTGCTGACGGTACATTCAAGACGACTGGCAAAGTTAAAAAGCAAGTTATAAACTTTCTGCTTGTTAAGAACCCAACTCAGCAAGTGACATTGTTTAACATTCATGACCCTCAAACAGTTCCAGAAAACTTAATTCAAGTGATGGAAAATGAATTCAATTATGTGGTTGAAGAAGGAAAAACTTATCCATACAACAACAAAGTCTATGGCGATGCATTTATCAAATACTGGTTTACCCATTTTGCATCCATTTTGATAGACGGGTATCACGAATCATTTGATGATTTGCAAAATTTATCAGTTGAACAATGGAGTGACATTTTCCTTGGAACATTTTACATCAAGTCAAATTATGTGGGAAGATGCTCTCATGTGTGTAATGCAGGATTCATTGTTAACCACATCAAACGAGGTTTAGGATTAGGCAGTGAATTAGGTAAGAAATATCTTGATATTGCTCCAGAATTAGGATATGTTTATTCCGTCTTCAACTTGGTTTTTGAAACCAATGTTGCTAGTTTGAGAATTTGGGATTCTCTTGGGTTTGATAGAATTGGATATATCAAAAATGTTGCTGTGTTGAAAGGTGAAGATAAACTTGTAGGCGCTCATATGTTTGGCAAAGACTTGCAATAGTTAGATGTATATAAACCACTGTACTGTATGTGATTTGTTTTTATTATTCTTGGATTTTTTTTTTTTTTTTTGCAATCAGATTACAACCTTGATTTGAAATTGGTCAAGAGTTAACAACTCCGATCAACCTCGGTGGGACTTAAAATTTCACCGTCTCTATTTTTTTTTGTGCCCCTAGTTGAATTTTTTTTTTTTAATTCCGTTTGTACAGTAATGGTACGACCTGTGCATTTGGACCGCACACGATCTAGTGCTGATCTAAGGGATGAAAAAGTATACAGATGTACTGTAACATGTATTGTACTTCTGTATAAAATCACTTCATTTCTGTTGTACTGTATTTGTATTTAACATTGCCTATCCTGTTGTCCGGATCAGCCCATGTGTATAAATTGTCCTCTATTTAATCATTACTGTACTAATTTAACTTGCATAAATACTTCTAGAGGAATCTGATATTGAAAATATACACTGTACAACCATACAGTATGGTGTTCTAACTGAAACACATCGTTCCCTGCAGATTTCTTCGACGGGGTAAAGGCAACAGTAATTCATGTTCTCTACAGTAAAATGTACATTAAAACTCCGAGAAGCAGTCTACCCAGAAACTAAGAATAGCCCCACTTGAGACCCCACCTACTGTATAACAACCTCCGAAACACCACTACTTTGTTTCTTGTGGAGAATAATCGTCTCTGTACTGT
Source organism: Candida sanyaensis (assembly GCA_911254575.1). Classification (NCBI taxonomy): domain Eukaryota; kingdom Fungi; phylum Ascomycota; class Pichiomycetes; order Serinales; family Debaryomycetaceae; genus Candida; species Candida sanyaensis. Next base: position 1,625,733 of record CAJVQF010000004.1, read on the forward strand.
ACATAATGTATTATCAATTGGTAAAAAAATATTTTTCAAGTTTGGTTTGCAACCCGAACATTTTTTTTTTCTGTTGCTCGGTTTTTTTTTTTTTTATGGAAGACAAAAATCCGTCCCGGAATTGCTAGGAGCGAGAGGGGTAGTTTTTTTTTTTTCAAGAAAAACGACTTCGAAAAGTTCACCAATGGTATTCCAAACTCTTCAATATCATTGATTATGGAAAGTTAGAATATCTAAGAGTCAAATAAACAAGTTGGAAAGGACAGTACTAGGTTTGATGTATTACTTCTGGTCACACGATTACACTTCTTCACGCTCCTAGTATTGTCGTGCACGGCATTAAACTTAGTTTAGGTAGTCTTCCTTTATTTTTTTTTTTTTTTTTTTTTTGACACAGAACACTTAATTGTGAGGTAAGTCAAAATATAATAACTACACGCAAAATCCAAGAGCCAACGTTTTTATTTCTCTTTTTTATTCCGATTTTTTTTTTTTTTGCTTTTTTTTTTAACTTCTTCTTCTTTTTTTCTTTAACAACTAATTCATTATCTATTCATTAATTATATTCAATTAGATCACAACTATGTTATCCAGATCTTTCACACGTGTTTCAAGAGTACGTTGAGTTTATTTTGCCTTGAGATTTGGAACTTCTAAAATAATAGAGACCACAGTATTTTTTTCCCCAAGACACTGAGAAGAGGCAAATGGTGAGGGGAGGGGGGAGAATCCCTAGTGCCTTGCAGAAATTGAGAGAAAATTTTATTGGGTAGTTTATTGGTTAACCAAAAAAGATCAAGATGATGATACTAGTTATTTGTTTCAGTATGCTAATTGATTAATTAGTTTCATCATTGAGATTTATGGTGCCGATCTGTTAATTTTGGAGTTCAAGGCATTTTGTTTTTCGATATGATATGGCAACAGTAAATACTAACACACTATTCTTTTCTTTTAAAAGGCTGCTGCTCAACAAAAGAGATTCTTGTCCTTACATGAATACCGTTCTGCTGCTTTGTTGAGCCAATACGGTGTCCCAATCCCAAGAGGTTACCCTGCCACCACCCCAGAAGGTGCTTACGAAGCTGCTCAAAAATTGGGCACCAACGAATTGGTCATTAAAGCACAAGCTTTGACTGGTGGTCGTGGTAAAGGTCATTTTGACTCAGGTTTACAAGGTGGTGTCAAATTAATCTCTTCTGCAGAAGAAGCTAAAGACTTGGCTGGCCAAATGTTGAACCACAAATTGATTACCAAACAAACCGGTGCCGCTGGTAAGGAAGTCACTGCTGTTTACATTGTTGAAAGAAGAGATGCTGCCACTGAAGCTTATGTTGCTATCTTGATGGACAGAGCTAAGCAAACTCCAATCATTGTTGCCTCTGCTCAAGGTGGTATGGATATTGAAGGTGTTGCTGCCAAAGATCCATCTGCCATCAAGACTTTCCCAGTTCCATTGGAAGAAGGTGTTTCTGATTCATTAGCTAGTGAAATTGCTGGAGTTTTAGGTTTCACCAAAGATGCTCTCCCAGAAGCTGCTAGAACTATTCAATCCTTGTACAACTGTTTCATTGAACGTGACTGTACCCAAGTTGAAATTAATCCATTGTCTGAAACTAAAGACCACAAAGTCTTGGCCATGGATGCCAAATTAGGTTTTGATGACAATGCTTCATTCCGTCAAGAAGAAGTTTTCTCCTGGAGAGACCCAACCCAAGAAGATCCTCAAGAAGTTGAAGCTTCCAAATACGGATTGAACTTTATTAAATTAGATGGTAACATTGCTAACATTGTTAACGGTGCTGGTTTGGCCATGGCTACCATGGATATCATTAAATTATACGGTGGTGCACCAGCTAACTTCTTGGACTGTGGTGGTACTGCTACTCCAGAAACTATTGAAAAAGCTTTTGAATTGATTTTGTCTGATCCAAAGGTTAACGGTATTTTCGTCAACATTTTTGGTGGTATCGTTAGATGTGATTACGTTGCTAAAGGTTTAATTGCCGCTACTAAGAACTTCAACTTGGACATTCCAGTTGTTGTCAGATTACAAGGTACTAATATGGCTGAAGCTAAAGAATTGATTGATAACTCTGGTTTGAAATTATACGCTTTCGAAGACTTGGACCCAGCTGCTGAAAAGATTGTCCAATTGGCACCAAAAAAATCTGCCTAAGTTTATAATTAACAAAAAGTGGGTTATTTTTAATTTATCAAAATACATAATACAAAGAGGTTCTTTAAAAAAACAAAAATTTATGCATACTATTTTCTAAGTAAATTTATCTCCGCTGATATATATTCTTACAAATATACCACAATTTTGCTATACATTATTGGGGTCGTGTAAATACGATGAAAAATTTGCTCTGTATTGTCCCTGACTGTAGAAGGAAAGAAAAAAAAAAACAAACTGAGAGAACAGAAAAACTTGTCGCCACCACTGGCGAGATAATCAAATAAGTACAGAATAATCGAAGTTAAAGCAATAGTTGCACCTTTTATATATATATTTTCTTTACTTCATTCTAGTATTAATAATACTACTCATTCATTAGAATTAATAATCCAATTGGAAAATCAACATGTTTTTAACTAGAAGTGAATATGATCGTGGTGTTTCTACATTTTCCCCAGAAGGTAGATTGTTTCAAGTTGAATATTCCCTTGAGGCCATTAAATTAGGTTCTACAGCAATTGGTATATCAACAAGTGAGGGTGTGATATTAGGTGTCGAGAAAAGAGTTACTTCATCATTATTAGAATCATCATCTATTGAAAAAATTGTTGAAATAGATCATCATATTGGATGTGCCATGAGTGGGTTGACAGCAGATGCAAGATCTATGATTGATCATGCTCGTGTTTCAAGTTTAACTCATAACTTATATTATGATGAGGATATTGGTGTTGAAAGTTTGACTCAAAGTGTATGTGATTTAGCATTACGTTTTGGTGAAGGAGCTGGAGGTGAAAAAAGATTAATGTCAAGACCATTTGGTGTTGCCTTATTAATTGCTGGGTTTGATAAAGAAAAAGGCCCTCAATTGTATCATGCGGAACCATCTGGTACTTTCTATAGATATGAAGCTAAAGCCATTGGTTCTGGTAGTGAAGGTGCACAAGCAGAATTAAATAACGAATATCATAAATCATTGACTTTGAAAGAAGCTGAATTGTTGGCTTTGAAGATTTTAAAACAAGTAATGGAAGAAAAATTGGATTGTAAGAATGCCCAATTAGCTAGCGTAACTGTTGATGGTGGTTTCCAAATATATAGTGATGAAAAAACTGATGCTATAATCCAAGAGTTAAATGCTCAAGCAACTGATGAAGACACTGTTATAAGTTAATAGTTAAAGTTAAATAATTGGTTTTACATTTAGCAGAATCATTACATATTACTGTATATTGAGTAAACAAGAAAAAAAAAAAAAAAAAAGAACAAGACATAAAAGTTGACTCTATTTTGGGAAACAAAGCTCTAATCTGTCACTTAATTCTAACAATCCTCTATTCTCCCTTTCACCTAGTTTCTTTATTGTTGACAAAAACTCACCAAGATGTTCACAGAATTTTTGATAATGTCCACGAAAGGTATCATACAAATTCAGGTATCTTAAATTCATCAGCGCTTGATCCATAGGCTTATTAAATCGAGATGGAAATTCCATTGAAAATTCTTGAAATAACTCATGATTCAATAAAACTAAGACTTTCTTTATCTGAGCAATATAATCATTGAACTGAAAAACAAAGCCTAATATATTTTTCAATTGTAGTAATGACTCTTTCTTTGTAAGCAAACTTTCATTCATCAAATTGCTCGAATAATCAGATATTTTATGGATTAATTGTTCAATACTCAATAAACGCTCTGATTCATTTGATCTTCCATTGGTGGTACCACTAGCTACAGTTCGTTGTCTATTAATCTTGTCGTCAAAAATTGAATTGCTGTTAAAAGTGCCACCAAGTACTGTACCGTTGAATACTTGGTCCATTTCACTGTTTATGTCAGATCCCACTTTTTGTCTTGCAAGTATACTCGTTGTACTTGATATCATCGATTTGACACCGTCGTAATTATACTCTATTACATCAAACATGATGTAATTTTCAAGCTCTGTAATAAATCTACAGACTCTTGAATGTAGAACTCTGCATCTTAGTATTAATCTTTTAACTTTGGGTTCAAAATTGGCGTCCTTCCAAATACGAGAATAGTTCAAATCTTGCCAAGTTGTACTGTTATACTTTGAAATAAATTTAATATTCACTAATAGTTGAAACATTATTTGATATTGGTACGATAATTGCTGGTTCATAATTAAATTCAAAGGAAATGGTAAGGAAACATTAATGCCCACACTGGAAATCGTTGGGACATCTTTAGTATCAATTTCCAAAGAATCTCCACTCAAAAGAGTCACTCTCAGATCATTTCTGGCTGGTACAGTTTTATGGTAAAAGCCTCTGATATTTTCATCGGGAATTGCATAATCCAGATTCTTCTCCAATAATTCTTCAACTATTTGGTATAACGATTGAGTATTAACAGTAAATTTTTGATTTTCTTGAATAACATCATCTATACTTAGTTGGACACCTACTTTATTCTCCGTCTTCGTCTTGAATATATCATCATACAGCTTTTTCAACCTTGAAACAGATATTTTCAATTTTGGTTTCTTCAAATCTTGTAAATTGCGTTCAATAAATTTGTCAATCTTGAATGAGTCTCCAAGAAGAAACAAGTCTTGAAAAATATTAACAACACTGGGAAAATCGTATCCTTCAAAAAGTAGTTTCATTAACATTTTGTTTGCTCTTTGGTAAAATTCATCTATTCTAAGTTCCAAATCGGGGGCAGTTAAGCTGGAAATTCTTATCAAGTTTTCTTGTAATTGTTCAAAATTAGCCAAACCTGTACAATTTTTAAATATGTTCAAATATTTACCAGTGTTTAATATCTTTGCTTGAATGGTTGAATTTCTAAATTGTTGTAGTAATCCATCGGTTTTGATCAAAAATAATTCATTCCAAAAATATTCACTCTTACTTTGAAAGGCTTCCAAAAATTCAGGAGGTACACTTTTCTTTCTGACCAAGAACTCGTCAAACGGATCATCGATTACACCTTCTCGAAGCCATTGATTTAACATGTATACGTAATCAATACTCACAGTATCCAAAAGGCGTGTTAAAAACTCTAAAGAATGAGGATCACCCTTATAATATATTATTCTTTCCTGGATTATCTGTAGTACTAATCCTCCTTTACAAGAATCAGATTTAATATGATACAAATTAGGCTCTGCATTTACACCCATAATACTAGAAGTGTTGACGAATGAAGATTCAAATTTGTCTAGAATATCTGTTTGAGATACTCTCCGTCTTTCTTCTGTAGTTCTATTTATTTCCAATGAAATTTCATAGAAGTGGGCCAATTTGTTGGCAACTTCTTGGTGTAAAATTTGATCCAACATGTTCAAGCTGAAATTTCTGTTAAACCTAAATTCATGTTCCAACTCCATAATAACTTTTTGATAATGATTTAAAAATTCACTAACCTCAAAACAAAATTTTTGAACAATTCTTCCAAATTTTATACCATCATAAACTTGAATAAAAGATTTCAATCCACTATAGTGTTTCCCAAATCTCATTAATTTTTTCGCTATATTCTTCAAACTTATATCTAAATGTTTAGCTATTTTATAGTCTGGCCCCGAGATTCGACTGAGGGTCGAAGATAGATCATAGTGCCGACTGTATTGAATATAATGCCCCTCATACCCCAATAACGTAAATATCAATTCTCTTATAATCAATGCCTGTTGAACATGTAAATTTGATATCTGACTTAATAATGGACCAGAAACTTTCTGCAGTTTGTAGGAGACAGTGTCATCTATGCATGGCGCCATAATATCTTCATCTCTGCTTTCAACAACAAGGTTGACAAAATCCTGTTCAGTATGTTCTTGGAATTGATTGAATTGTGAATCAAATGGCAGGTGGCCCGGGATAGTTTGGATGTTTTTCATGTGCTTGATGGGTGATGAAAATACATCCATGATATGCTTAGGTAATGGTAAAGAGTTTTGAATATAAGTATATCTGAGTGTTTGGTATATATATTTATTTTTTTTTTTTGGATTTGTTTTGATTTGAGTACATAATTTTTATTTTTTTATTTTTCTTCTCGGTTCAAATCCATGAAACTCTTCGTGAATTCTATGACACGCGACACAAACACAAATTGTTATTGAGATCTATCATCAATCTAACCATTCAGCATCTTCATCTTCATCATCATCGAGAGACATCTCTTCAAGCAATTTTGCTGTTGCTAATTCAGCTTCTTCCTGTATTTTGGTTAACCCACAGATATCTTCTAAATATTGAGAACTGTTCAAACATTGTTTTACAAACAGCCAATCACCTTCCTTGTACGCGTCAATTACTGCTGGAGAACATGCAGAGCAATGTAAATAGTTGGGAGCATACAATTTAGTTTGTTCAAAATTATGTAAAAATCCTCTTATTTGATGTGGTACTTTACCAAATTTTGTTTGGGAATCGTGTGGGGCTAGGTTCTTTTGAGGGTGTTGCAAAATTGAAACTAACAACTCAACTGCCAAGGACGACGCCATTAAAGCACCTCCCGGCCTTGTCACGGTGCACATTTGGTCTAATGTTCGATCAGATAAACTATCATTCGGCGCAACAACGTCATTACAGTAGTAGCAGCCAAGTCTCTCTGACTGCTTGAGACTGCCATGGCGCATCACAAGAAAGCTATCAAATCCCAAGGCAGCATTTATCACAGTTTTATCCTTGGCTGTACCTAATAATGTAGGTAACCATCTTGACTCTCTCGAGTCCATCAATAAAAATATCACATCGTGTTCATCAAAAAGCTTACACAAAGTTTGATAGTTTTCCTTCTGTTTAGGCTCATCAGTGACAGGATGACCTATCATAGGAACTTCAAGGTTATAGCCCTTACAATCCACACCCGGGAAAATTTTCTTCATGTTTTCGGCAGCTTTAAGAGCTTTAATCGCACCCTGTCCATCATCACAGAAACAATCTTCGAAATTGAACAACGGCTGTCGAACTGGATTCGAATAAGAAATTCGCCCATTGTCAACAAAAGTAATATTACGGACACCCCATCCCATTAAAGCACGGGCAACATAACTTCCTAATGTTCCCGCACCTAGAAGTAAGACTCGTTGTTTTTTGATTATGTCTAGATCGATGTCTGGAGCAATTCTCCATTTCATCAATTTCAAATTTAATTCCACTGCTTGTTCGGCGAGTTGAAGTGGATCAATTAAGGAACCCAAATCTGCTAGTTTTGGACTTAATTTTCCTTGGCTTGTTCTCTCCCACCCAGAAAACTTTGGCGGTGTCGAAAATGATTCCAACACAAGTAACTGCTTGGTGGACGTACCATCTCGGCGAAATGTGATTAAATTAATTTCCTGTATTCCTTTATATGCAATGTAGTATAAATAGTTTTTAACTTGATTCGAAGATTTCCTATCTTTATTTAAACATAAATCAATGAAGACAAAGGTATGATCTCTCTTCGGATCAATATTTCTGTATAATTCACCATCGTGAATTTGAAAAAACTGATGAAACTCATTATTCAAATTCAATTCAATTAGTTGAATAATTTTTTGGTCAACTTCTTCATCCTCGTTTTTGATAGTCCATGTGTTACTCAAAACAGGATAAACAAGCCAATAATAAAACTTATACCTTTTTAAATCAGAAAAACTCAACATATGGAATTTGTTAAATATTTTGTAGTCCAAACTGTCTGATTGAATTATTTGCTGATACATTTCTTTTCCCCAGGCATTTAATAAGGCTGGCTTATCCAATGATTTGAATTCTTCAATCGTGTTCACATTCAAAAGTTCACCAGGGATATATACTTTCAGACTATCCCGAGATGATTCAAAACTATCTTGATCTAGATTTAGTATTGGCACGTCATTAAACTTGTTTAACTTCAATGGGTGTGCAAGGAACCCTTGGATGGCAACATGCGAAGAATCTAACTTAAATTGGTCTAATTTCAATTGTGATAATCTGATGAAAAACGATGCCTCAACAAATGATTGGGTAGGTATGTATTTAGTGGACTTAGTGTCTGGTTTATTGATGGCTGCTGTCATTGGTATATAAGTTGCTTTTTTTTTACCCTTATATGGATTACTACTTGTATGTTACTGTTCTCGGATTTCTTGTTCTGTATTATTTTATTCCGTTTCATTTGAGTTCAATTTTATTTTTTCTTTCTCGAGTATACACAGTACACACTTTTGTGCGACAGATAAGATAAGATCAATAAGTGATTTTTCTATTACTACAATTCTATAAACACCAACTTAATAAACGAAAACATCATCATCATGGATGGCCATTTTTGTATCTAAGTATTCCAAATAATCTTTCCACAATTTATCACCTTTCTTTAAACATTGGACATCCCCAATCATGATTAATGCGTATTTGGCTCTTGTCAATGCAACATTCAATCTTCGTTCATCTCTTAAGAATCCAATGACACCCTTTGTATTTGATCTAACACAAGACATTATCATAAAATCCTTTTCTCTTCCCTGGAATGCATCAATAGATGCAATCATGATTCCAGAAACAATATGGATGGTGACCGGTTTAGAATCATTTTTCAAATCATCAATATCAACTTCTGTTTTCATTTGTTCATTTGTTGGATTAATTATTTCATCTTTTACCAACACTGAGGAAATCAAATCTCGTTGACCTGAGTATGGTGTTACAATTCCAATTTGGTCTGGTTTTACACCTTTTGAAATAATCAAAGTTCTTAAAACCTGTTGAATGTACAAAATTTCGTCACGGTTAGTGTATGTATAGCCTCGATCTTCACGTAAAAAGTTTCTAACTGATTGTTCACGAGCAGTACCTTTAGTGTCCCAAAAATACAACGGACTTGAAGTGATACCTTCCATGTGCCTTGCACTTGAATCAATACCATCTTTTAATAAACCTCCATAGAACCTATTTCTTGAGAACTCGCTGATATCAGGATGCATACGATACTGCGTATCTAACATGTGTGGTGTCTTGTAAGTACCATTTAATAATACTCTTTCAAATAACGATAAGGACAAGTTTGGGATTAACGAGAAACAACTTAATTGCTTCTGATCACCAACAAGAACCAATTTTTCAACAGATGGCAATGCCAATGGAATCAAAGTGGTTGGTTCCGATGATTGTGTAGCCTCATCGATAATGACAACCCTGACATTATTTAACGATTTGATACCACCAGCAACAACAGGAGTGGCTAAAACAACCTTGGCTTGGGTAACAATCTGATTTGACAAGAAGAATCTTTCTTGAGCAAACTTCTTATATGATGTAGTACCAATAGAAGGTGCAAACCCACGTTTCATTTCATCCATAACTTGTTGATACTTTTCCGGCATTGCGTCGTACATCTTATGATGTAAACAAATCGAGGCCAATGGATGGGACCGACTATAGTCTCGCTCCTTTTCACCGGCAGTGATTCTTAGAATATCTTTTTCATGATTTTTCATCAATTTTTCTGCAATATTATCAATGGCAATGTTCGATGCAGCAACAACAAGAATTGGATAAGTGTTCAAAGAATCAAGTAATTGTAATATAATTTCATAAATTGTTGATGTTTTACCGGTACCTGGTGGACCTTGCAACACTGTAATTGAGTTATTTAGAACTGATTGAACACCTTTCTTTTGAGAATCATTCAAGTTTTGACCTTGGAATTTAATAAAGTTTCTGAAATCAATTTGTCTTATAGGTTCTTTTCCTAAAATCATTTTTGTGAAGCTTGCATTATTAAGAGTTTTCATAGCATTTAACACCCTGCTTACAGGTTGAGATGCTGGCAAAATTTTCAAATTTGATACATGAACAGTCCGAGGTAATGGCTGTGTCCATGGATGCAAGACAATGATTAACTCAATGACATCCTTCTTAACACGTCTACCTTTTTTACTGGCAACTTCATCTGCAGTAGCAATAAAACCTGACCACATAATTTCATCATTCAAAATCAAAAACATCGTTTGATCAACCAGGAACGGATTCTTTTTAAATTTTTTTAATTTATGAGACACAAACTTATCGGTAACATCAGAGTTCATTGGAATGTGTAATTGATACTGATTGTTTTTCTTGTCTTGATCTTCATACCAAGAAATCGTAAAATTACTCGAATCTAAGATATTCAGCTCGTTGGTTAACTGGTCTTCCAAAAATACATTAAAACTTATTTCCTTGAAGTATTCATTTAATGAATCATAAGTGAGCTTTGGTTTCGGTGACGGATGGAATTTAGTAATATAAGATGGAAGTGTAAGATCATTGGACGTGCCTGACGGAACTGGTGTCGAGGACCTTGATTTATTTTCGTTTGGTTCTTGCTTAGAAACTTTTTTATCACTAGATTTCAAGCTCTTTCTAATAGACTGATTTTGTTTTGAAGCACTACTTTGTTTGTTGTCCCCTTTAGATGGCTTTTGCTTGCTGTCATTTTTAGGACCGGATGCTTTGACTTCTGCATTCACTGGTTTTTTGACTTCAGCTTGGAAGTTTTCTCAGGTTCAGATCCAGCATCTCCGCTTGCGTTTGATTCTTTTTCTTTCATACTTTTCTTTGAATGGGTGACCTTTCTCTCTTGAGTTTTTTTTGCATTGGCATCCTCTGAAGTCGGACGCTCTGTAGGGTTTGACTTAGGTTTTGAATTAGCAATTTTCGATCCTAATTGAGATTTAGAAGTTGATTTACCACTTGTATTTGGAATCTGTGGAGTTTGAGAACGACTAATTGCAGGACTTTTTCCACCTTTGGGAGTTGATTTCCCACTACTTAATGGGCTCTTAGCGGCCTTTGGAGTTGACCTCCCACTCCCATTAAACTGTGATGCTTTAGGTTTAGTTCCTGGCTTTCCACTGGATTTATTGTTTTGGTTTGACTTGATGTTAGAAGATGCACCTGTAGACCCTATTGCTTTCACGGTCGTACCAGATTTGAGATCATTGGCTGTCTTTTTAGTTTGCAAATAATGTTCTCTTCTGGCTTCAGCTTCTGGATCCACTTTCCTTGAGCGCTTTCCCATCTTACCTCGCTTCCCACCTTTCTTGCCTACTTTTCTCTTTCTGGATGATTTCTTGATAATTACTTCTTTTATTCCTAACAATTCTGACAAAAATGTATCACTATCTTCACTGATAAACTTGACTTTATCACTCTCATACTTTGGTAAACACTTTTTACAAATAACAAGTTGACCTTGAGGTGGATTTGCTACATACAAATGTGAATCTTCTCCACAATCTATACATTCAATATCCCTGAATTTCAAGTACTGCGGAAGTTTATTAAAAAATGCACCGTTGGATAATGAATAGCTTGCACTTGGGGATTCTCCTGTTTTCTTGTTATCTTTCTCAACACATGAATTACACAATAATGACATATCACTGAACCCATATCTGACAATTACTAATTGATGAATATTTGAATCAGAACATTCTTCACATTCAATAGTTTCATCTAAGTTTTCCAATTTTACCGACTTATGTCTAGTTGAAGAAAGGTGTTTCTGTATTTGAATACTTTCTGTAAACTTCTCAGAACATGTTAAACATGTAAACGATTCACTTGCCATCACAATTTGTTGTAGTAGTTTGGGTGTGTGGTGAAACTGATAGGACTAAGGATATTGTGAAGATCTGAAATTTTTTTTTTCTTTTTTTATATCTCACACGAAAATGCTGTTTCTTGTCAAATCTACATGTGCAACCTCTAAACTATTATATTCTTAACATATGATGAGTTCTAAACTAACTTCAGCATAGTGAATACAGATTATTGTCAGTTATACACAAATCGCTACACATGTAGCTTGTTAGTTGCTACGTACTTTTCTCGTTATATACTCAATAATATATTTTCTTTGACTGTGTAAGTATACTCAATATCAAGAAAATGCTTGGTGTAGAATATCTCGAGATACAGATTGATAAATTAAATAAAGATTGGTACAAAATGAAAATTAGAGATAAATATACAAAATCACTTGAATAACATCAGTGTACATCGACACTACCCAATACTATCCAATCACGAACATCACCTTCACAAAGAACTAATTTCAAAACACTGTGATCCCATTCTATGTCCCAGCCGATATCAAGTATTCTTGTGTTAATATTTCTCCACAATGCACTATCAATGGGCCATAAATCACTGTAAACCAATGATACATGGGGATCAAACTCATCAATTGACCATTCTGCAGCCTTATAGGTTGCAGCTTGACGTATTGCAGAAGTATCAAATTCTTTCACCTTCTGCGAGCTATCTCTTTTCTTCAGCGGTCTTCTTCTTACTGTATTTCCATGTGAATCAGTTGTAAAAAGATGTGGATTTTGTTTCATATTTTCTTGTTGGATATCTTGAGGCACAATGACAAAGAGTTCTCGTATTATCCGGGCAAATGAAACCAAATTTGGATCTTTCTCAACTTCAAAATAAAGCTTTTTGAAAAACTTACGCTGACTATTAATATTACCCAATTTAACCAAACTTTCATGGTTCTTTGGTAATGAATTAAGTGCCACTGCACTGGCTGACAATATTCTATCCACATCATCTTTGGTTTTACTAGTATCATTCAAATCCATAACTATACTGGTAGTTATCGTAATATGGGGTTCAAACTTCGGTGGTTGTCCAGGAAATAAAGTGTTCAATGAACCCATAAGTGTTATCAACTTATCATAAGCTGGCGTGTTCTGTTTTGGACATAGCCATAAAGCAACTCCTAGTTTGTTTGTGAATATGTTAGTAAACCTTGACATTACGATACAACATCAATTGGTACGCAATACCCAAAGAGCAAAAGATACATACCCATAGTTGAATAATTATTTATATTTATTAATGGAAAGAACAGAAGTAGAGTCTGGTGTAGTCTTAGTGACTTGAGGTTTAGCACAAGTCAAAAATGCGTGTGAAATGTGTGAAGAATATTTTACTTATTTTTTGTATTTTCTCAATACATATTTTTTTTCTTTTCTTTTCCATTGTCGTGCCAAAGTTTCTTCTGGCTCTCTCTATATTGTAAAAGTACATTCGGATATTACGTAATCATGTCTAATATTTACTAGTTAAAACATCAACTCCTTCAACTGCTGGAGAATCAACAAACCAACTGACTGAAGCACCAGTTTTAATATTGTTTACCAAAGCACATGGCAATTGACTATCTCCTTTGAAAATTTCTGTTAAAACCGGTGCCTTACCAGCTCCAGTGGCAACAAACGCAATTGATTTGGCATTTTCTAATACTGGGAAAGTAAAAGTGATTCTTCTTGGTGGTGGTTTTGGAGAATCATTTATATAGGAAACTAATTCACCTCTTTCGTGTAATAATTTATGGCCTGGGAACAAGGAACAAGTATGCCCATCTGGACCACAACCAAGCAAAATCACATCAAATTGTTTTGGCAAGCTAGCAGCATATTCTTTAGCAATTGCTTCATCTTTGGATTGATCAACACTGCTATCCAAACGACCATCTATGCCAGTTAATAAAGTATCGTCAATAACATTCAATCTCAAGTTCTTAGTAGTCGCTGGTAAATTTTTGAGAACCATTTCGTTGAATAAACCAAAGTTAGAGTCAGGGTGATTTAAAGGAACCAATCTTTCGTCACTAAAATAAACTTCCCATTTATCCCATTGAGCTTGAGAACCAATTTCTTTGTTGTCTATTAAGGCTTGCTTCAAGATTTTTCCCAATGAACCTCCAGATAAAGCTATTTTGAAAGTACCATTTTCTTCAATGGCCTTGTTTTGGTGTTCAATAACAAATTTACCAACAGCATTGGCAACTTCTTGGGATTCTGAATATGAATATACTTTGGCAGACATAGTTGTTTGAATATTGAAATACAAAGAATGTCAAATTAAACAAAGTTAAAAAAAAAAAAAAATATTAAAAAAAAGAATTTAATGAGGATCAAAGTTGCTTTATTTCATTTCCGACCGCACAGTTGTCCGTTCAAGTTAACTTTATTATTTTTTTTTTTTTCGTGTTACAACTTTCCTTACTACGTCGGTTTTTACTAATCATTATCTAATCCAAATCCAGTCACTCGGAAGTAATGCGATTCCCTATGTAAACCAACCAATAGACATTCATATATTTTCTAATCTAAATAATGACTATACTCAGCACTATCCTTGATCTTATTATTCATAAACTTCTCTAGCTTATTTGCGTTTTTGTAGTACGTGGTGGTTTCACCGTTGTAGGAACGACAATTTTTATAAATTAATCTTGCATCATATAAGAATTGATCAAAAGATTCATATTTGTCATTCTCTAATTTCAGTTCCATAGTCGATAAATCCATTGGTTCTTTTATTACTTCATAGTAGTCAGGAACTTCCTCCTTGTTTACAGGAACTGCGAATGGCCAGGCTGAAGGATGGCTTTGCATTTCACTGAATAAAGTAACCATGAAATTGTAATGAGGACCTCGTTTAGGCTTTTGGGCCAATTTATCCATTTCTTCATTCCAACCAGCGTCAAGCAACCCAGGAATATCCTTTGGATCTAATGTCACATTTTGATTGGTCTTGAATACTTGCAATCCGGCCCTTACAACATTTGATTTTGATCTTGATCTAATTTTTCTTTCAATCGCTGCCTTCTGTAAAAGTAAGATCTTCCCCAGATCAAGATATCTTAATATACTAGGCAACATAGAACACTGCATCAACGTACCACCTTCGTAATCTTTTATATACCCCATCCATACTGACTTGTCTAAAGATATTTCCTTTGTAAATCCTTGTTTCTTAAAATATCCAATAGCATAATTATCTGCATAAGTTAAAAAATACTTTATTGGTGATGTGGCTCTAACGTAATCTTTTAAATGATTCATCAAATGTGCACCGTACCCACGAACTTGTTCAGTAGAAGATATGGCACAAAACACAATTTCTGCAAACCCACGGTTATTAAATGGTCTATAAGTAATACCACCAACAACTGTGAGCGGTTTTCTAACAACGGCCATTGACAAATGCGATCGATCATAAACTAAACGTGAAATATATTCACGAGGCATTTTAGGCAATTGTTTTTGGAAGATATTCTTCAATCCTGTTAGCACAATCAAATTCTCTCGACTGTTATCGTTATTTACCACCCTAAACTCTATCTTTCCATCTTTTTCTTCAATAACTGAAGGTCTCTCTTTGAATGTGTATATCTCGCCATCAAAATTGAAATTTGTTATTCTCCTCCGTTCCTCTTCTGCTTCATCATCTTCCTCCTCGTCATCGTCTTCCTCGTCTTCTTCATCTTCGCCCTCTTCATTTGCATTCCCATCATTCTCTCCAGTTTCGGTGTCGTTGTCATTGCCGTCACCTGTTGGTTTATCGGTTATTTTTTCTTTATAATCTTCATCAACTTGTGGCTCTTCCTCTTTAGATTCTATTTTAAACTTTTTGTGTAATGGAACATCATCATTATCTTCCTCATCATCAGATTTAACCGATAAACTTCTTTTCCTATCGACCATTATGGACTAAATTAATTGATTGGTTTTGGGTTGAAAGCTTTTGAACGAGCTCGTATTGTTTGTTTTATTTCAAGTTGTATTATGTGTGTTAGTGAGAATCAACAACGTGAAAAAAAAAAAAAAACAACTCCACATGGATATGAACATCCGAACCACGTGATTAAGGAGATGACATTTTTTTTTGCTTTGAAAAAAAAAAATGAAAATATGAGTGTATTTTTTTTTAATATTTTTTATTCCTTTCATGAAGAGTCTCCTTCTGGTTAGTTAGTTTTATTATTATTATTATTATTTCATTAATCATGTCAAATTATACTCAAATGACTCCTGCCAACCAAGATGGCGGAGCACAAGTGGCTACGGTATTGTGTTGTAATTGTGGTGTTCCTATGGATGGATCCCAAGGATTAGTAATGTGTTACGATTGTATTAAATTAAATGTCGATATTACAGAAGGTATTCCAAGAGAAGCAAATGTATCTTTCTGTAGAAATTGTGAGAGATTTTTACAACCACCAGGTCAATGGGTTAAAGCACAGTTGGAATCCCGTGAGTTATTAGCATTATGTCTTAGAAGATTAAAAGGGTTAAATAAAGTTAGGTTGGTCGATGCAAGTTTTATCTGGACCGAACCTCATTCCAGAAGAATCAGAGTTAAATTGACGGTACAAGGTGAAGCCATGGCCAACACTATTGTCCAACAAACTTTTGAAGTTGAATACGTTGTTATTGCTATGCAATGTCCAGATTGTGCTAAATCTTATACTACCAATACTTGGAGAGCCACCGTTCAAATCAGACAAAAGGTTCCACATAAAAGAACTTTCTTGTACTTGGAACAATTGATTTTGAGACACAATGCCCATGTTGACACCGTTTCTATTCAAGAAACCAGAGATGGTTTGGATTTCTTCTATGCCCAAAAGAACCATGCGGCCAAGATGGTTGATTTCTTGCAAGCCGTTGCTCCAATCAAGGTCAAAAAGTCCGAAGAATTGGTCAGTGTGGATATACATTCTGGTTCTTCAAGTTATAAGTTTTCCTATTCTGTTGAAATTGCTCCAATTTGTCGTGACGATTTGGTTGTGTTACCAAAGAAATTGGCCCATTCAATGGGGAATATTTCTCGTTTGGTGTTGTGTAACAAAATTACCAATTCGATTCAATTCATAGATCCAAACACCTTGCAAATATCTGATTTGTCGGCTCCAATCTACTACAGAAGTCCCTTCCCTTCTTTGTTGGATGCCACACAATTGGTTGAATTTGTTGTTTTGGATGTAGAACCAACTGGTGATATTAGGGGAAAATATGTTTTGGCCGATATTGAAGTCAGTCGTGCTAGTGATTTGGGTTCCAACGATCAGACATTTTATGTTCGTACCCATTTGGGTGGTATCTTGCATCCTGGTGATTCATGTTTGGGGTACTATTTGACAAATACCAACTTCAACTCCGAATTATGGGACACGTTAGATACAGACAACACTCCTGAAGTTGTGATAGTAAAGAAATACTACCCAAGAAAATCGAAGAAGTCAAAGAACAGAAAATGGAAGTTGAAGAGAATGGCTAGAGAACACAACGATATTGTTGCTAATGACGACAGCAGACAAGCAAGACAAGAACAAGAAAAGGCTGAAAGAGATTACGAGTTGTTCTTGCAAGAATTAGAAGAAGATGAAGAGTTGAGACAAACTATTAATTTGTATAAAGCTGGCGAAGAAGCACCACGTAAAGAAATTGATGAAATGCATGACGAAGAGGAAGACGACGATGCACCAGAAATTGGTATCGATGAATTGTTGGATGAATTGGATGACATGACTTTGGATGATACCCCAATGAACGAATAGAACTAGTTGGTTAGTTAGTTGGTTAGTTAGTTAGTTAGTTAGTTAGTTAGTGAATGAGTGTATATTAATAGAAAAAAGATCTATTTACTTTTCTCTCCTTCTAAATGTACTTGAATCTCCTCGATATCTTGTTTGGAGGAGTCATAGAGGACAATACCATTTTCTCTGGCATTAGCACGTTCTTCCCGTTTATAAAACCATAACACAACCATAGTCCAGATAGATAATGCCGCAGCGCTGCATGCGGTAAACGTGTAACCCTTGAGGAATCTTGGAGCCTCCACCGTAGGCCATACCAACACTGAAATCCAAGCTGTTGATTGTTGAGCAAGAATGTTCATTGATACCAACACCACTTGTCTTTCTCTTATATCTTTTCGACAGATGTCCCCCTGCCATGAATACAACACTGGTGCCATGGCCCAACCAAAATACTGCAAACACCACGCAAACCATTTTGCTCTTTCAGGAATGTTCCATACCGCTAGCAATATATTACCTGTCATATTAAACACTTGGGAAAATAAAATAGCACCCCAACGACTTTTCAATAAATCAGCAATAGACAGTACTATAGCTAACCAGATCAACCCTAACCCTGGGGTCAAAGCAGTATAGTCTTGCAATTGACCTGCATCAAATCGAGGAGTTCCATCATCTTTCTTCAATGATTGCAACCACAAAGCATAAGCACCAGAACTACCATTGGAATTATTCCAGCAAAAGATGTTCCACAAAACAAGAACATAGAAATGCCAGGATGTAAAAATCTTTTTCCAAATTTCAAGATTGAAGAAATACTTGACAGCATTTTCTCTTGGTTTAGCGTCCTTCTGGTCTTGTTTCATTCTTCTACGAGCAATTCTGATATCATCGTCGCTCAAGAATATACTATAACAATCTTCAGGTGTACCCGGAATCATATAAAATCCAATCAACCCAACAATTACAGATATGATACCATCCATAATAAAAATCCATTGCCAAGCTTCGTGGCCACCAACACCACCTAAATGTCTTACAATTGCACCAGATAAAAGACCACTCGTCAAAACACCAATATATTGCCCCGTGTAATATGCAGCCGCTCTTCTTGTCACTTCACCCGTACTTGATTTATACCACGATGCAAACAAAGCATGATATGCAAGATATGCAGGCGCTTCAAATGCCCCAATAAAAAACCTCAAAACTTTTAAACCACCAACATTACCGGATTTATAAAGTAAAACGGTGAGGATGCTCCACAGTATATCTAAAGAAGGCAATACATAATTTAAGGGGTAATAATAAATGATATACATAAAGGGGATCTGAAAAACAATATTACCAACTGAAAACATAACTCCAGTCTTCACAAAATCATTTCCCTGCATATCGAGTCCTTCTTTCATACCACCAATATAGGCATTTGTCAAATTTGTTTGATCCAAATACTTCACCCAATAGGCCATCATGGAATAAAAGGTTAACAAAAGATCTATTTTTAAAATCACTTTTCTTTCTTCTGGTGTATCATCAGGATGGAACCAATTAAAAAATTTTCTTTTAGTTTTTGTTTCTGAAGTAATTCTGTATTCATACTCATCAAAGAATTTCCACCATGGACGATCTTTTTCATCACGATATTCCAAGATTGGTTGGCTAGTTTCAGTATCATTGGACTGAATTTCAACCTTGTTATCAGTGTTAACAGTGACATCAACACTGGCTTCTGCCGGTTCATCATGAATGAAATTACCATGTTCGTCTTCATCCACAATTCTTCTTGTTGGGAAAATACCCCATTTCAATCTACTAAATGGCTGCTTGAAATACGACATTGGAAAATTGATATTTTTGACACATCTTTAAAATCTTAAACTTATTAACTGGGAATTATGCTCTATTTGTAGTATTCATTAAATAGAACACAGATAAAGCTTCAGCAGCTCCAATATTAAACAATTGTGGCTCATCTCACCAAAATTGCATAATAACTGCCAAGCATTAGTGTTAAATCGCCCTTATAATTGATTGATATGGCTATATCAATGCTTGGCAACTTTAATGTACGCAATCAATTAAATTAACTGTGTTGATTAAAGTTTGCCGCTATGATGATTATTGGGATTACTACTTCAATCTGATTTAAACTGTGGCAATCTCTAAGGCATTTTAATTCCAACATACTGAAAATTATCTCCTCTGATTTCACAACCATGCATCTAGAATTGGTACCTTTGTAAATGCGTTATTCAATGATAGACTTTTTTTTTAGTATCCTCGAATTACAAAATTTAAATACAATGATAGATGGGGTTTATGCAAGACTGCTATTTTTAGGAATCCATTGACATATTTGGCTATGATAATTGGCTAACAATAAGATAATAACGCAGTTTTGGGATTATCCTCAGGTAAATTCTTAAACCTCATCAGCCTAAAATGTCGTGTGGTTACTAATCCAAGAATAATTGGTCATGAAACATGGTGACTTAGATTATCGAGTACAAAAGTAAAAGCTGGGTTAGTTAATTCTATAAAGTTATATGGAAGAGTCTCGAGACGGCGGGGTGTGTTCACTTTTATATGTAGAATAATAATTATTAGTGTAACCATGTTACATTATTACAGAGCAGCAGCACGTCATCAAGCATTAATTGTTCACGTACTACTTTTTGTTCGAGACAACCTGAACTCGTACTATTATCTCTAAAAGTAACCAAGCAAGTTCACAGTTGCTATATATCTTGTAAGCTGGGTTATGTTCATTAATCCACAACAGTATATATATTAAAATTAGTTTTACAAAAAAAAAAAAGAAACATTCTACTTAAGCCCAGCCAATTAATTGTTCGTAAAAGTCTATTCTCTTGTTTTTGTGCTTACCGACATGCTTGATAACTTCGGCTCTAATTTCATCAACCATAGAAGGATGACCACAAGCTGCAAAAGCAATTGTACCAGGAGCATCTTCTATTTCTTCTGCTATGATATTCTGAATCTTTGGACGTCCTTCTCTGAAATAGACATGTGGAAGTTGAACTTTTATAGCATCTTTCACTGATTCAGGATTCATTTGTGATCCCATTTCATTGGGTATCATTTTAATGGTCGGTTTATCATTATCAGTATAATTATATTTCTCATAACAACTGCTTGTTGTAGCTCCATCAAAATCTTCAACACTGGGTAATTTTCCAGGAACTATTCTAGTTCTCAATTCATCAATGCATGCATTAGATTCTGGTCTGGTAACAAAAATTGACACTTCAACATTATTGAATTTTTTAAGCTCGTTGAGTTCTTCATATAACCAATGAACACTTCTATATTCTCTAATGGTCCAATATAATTTCAAAATCTTGTTTGAATCGGGGTAGATCTTTTGGCTAAATCGTAAAGTTCAGCATAAATACCTGGAACTCCATTACCACCAGCCACGAATACAGCAGTCTGTGATTTACCTGCAGCAGAAATTTCACCATAGGGACCTTCAACTGCAACTCTTAATTTACCATGCCTTCCAGGTTGGTTAACAAACTTGTTGTATAGATGTCTAGTTACCCCCTCTTTAACTTTTATATAAAGAACAATGGTGTTTTCTTGTTCAACAGATGTTGTATATGTAAATGGATGACTCTGATAAAAATAAGCTGGTGTCAAAAAATGTACAAAAATATGTCCACCAGGAATTGGTTTCCAGGATTCAGGTCTTGAGATCTCCATCTTCAAAGTTTCATCTGCCATTACTGCAATTTCTGCTTCGGGAAATCCAAACAAAAATATACGAATAACACGAATAATTCTCTCAAGTCCCCAAAGAATAATGGAAACAAACACCCACCATTCATAACCAAGATAATTGATATGTATCCAACCACCAATAATAAATAGCAAAGCCATAAGTATGTGAAGTACTAAAAATGTTTCATACCATTTTCTTCTCAAATACAAAGTACCTTGAAACAACATGATGCCTCCAGCTACTGTAGACACAGTTCCCCATATCATAAATGGTAAAGTCATAAGTGGATAATAAGCTTCACCCAAAGCGATACTAAAAGTAACAGCGTGCAAAACAACAAACAAGAAGACAATTCTTCCCATAAAACGATGCAACATCATAAAGAAACCAAAATTCCACCTTGTTATCCACTGTAAAATATTATTTCTACCAGCAAATAAAATAAGGAATGGCATTAAAATAGTTGAATTAATTCCGGTTCTGTTGGCAAGATATCTCAATTGTGCGACGTAATTGGTGAAGATTATTTCATTACCAACTGAATAATAAGTATTGATGGATAAAACAATAATAACAACTAAACAAAACCCACTGAGGAAAATGGATTCCAACCTAGAGGGCATATACCCTTGCAACCATTTGAGCAAAAAAGTGAACTCTTGGGCTCTTCTGATACGAAAAGTAGCGGGCAAAGTAATGTGTCTTCTCCACCAGCTAGAAACTGGACCCGTCAAATCAGACATCAAGCCTGGAAATAAATATTGGGACCAATTAGAAACGGCACCAATTAATAAAACAAACCCCCAATAAGAACTCATTGCCATACCGTAGTAGAACGAATTTTGCCAATTAGTTAAAAATTGTTCAATACAAGCTTCCAAGCCGTATGCATATTGTGAATATTCTGTTTGATTTCTAGGAGTGCCGGTTAGATTAGCATAGGTATTGTTGGTACCCACAACTGGAGGAATACCTGAATATGTACCAGTCTTCGTATAGTTTTCATAGGCTTCCGTTATTTGATCAATATTACTTGTTGTGTTTCCAAATGCTTCACAGTAGTTAACAAAGAAATCAATTGCCTCGGTGGCATTTTTTTGAAAATATGCATAGCATTGAATAAATGTATTTATGGCTTCCTTATTGGTACACATGCACCCATAATCTTTAATATCCATTACTGAACATGCTTTAACGGTTTGATGAAGATGCATTCTACATGCATAAACACTTCGGGAGTGGCCATAGCTTTGATATGTTTTTCCAATAAAATCAGGAAGAGTCTGGTAAGCAAGTGTTGAACTTATAAAAAAAAATGATAACCAATAGAATATTATCTTCATGATTGATTTTTGTTGATAGTGAAAGAAAGGTGGAGCAAAAAAAATAACCATTAGAAAATAAGAAATTAATGCTTTTATATATAGTCAATCTGAGATGAAATACCAATGAATATTGCCAATTAAGGATTTTGAATATCTAGGTAATAATGAGTTTTGACAAACAAAGAAAGATGTGTACAAACACAACTGAATTGTATTAAAAATAATACTAAATCTGTAATTTCATGATCCTTTCATGCATTCTCATAGATGTCTATCTTCCTAATTTGCCATTGATCAAGGATTAACAGTTTGATCTTAAATTTATTGTTGCCATCATGCTATTGGTGTATGTAGAAGATGCATGCAATGCAAAGATAATTTGCAATAACTTGAAATTTTTTCAATTTTTTTATAAACGATCTTGTCGAGTGTTAAGAAAGAGAATTTTCGGTCTTAGTTTTTTTTTTTCCTACTACTCTTTGGGCATAGATCTTCCTTAAACTAAAACGAAATTGGGAACACATCAGGCAATATTTCTTTATAGGTATGATTGTGATACAATTAAAATGAAGGTCCAAGTTTTTAAACAGAGTTAGGAAAATGAGCATACTTGTCCAGTTGAACGTTATTTAATTTGAGTATTGAAATCTAACTTCTTCCCTAGAAATGGCTTTTTCTTTACACTTCCATTCGGTGGTTTGTTGACAAAAGTCCAACACTTTGAAATAACAGCAATAAATTGATATGTTAAATGTTATAATTGAGAGGTAGAGACAATTCTTGGCAGGCACCAAAATATAGGTTGTTGCAAAAGTGGTACACCGGTGGAAATAAGTATTGGTCCTCAGAGTTGATTATTCTAAAGCTGAGGAAATATTGTCTTACAGGAATTCTTAAACTGTAAGACTATGAAAGATCTACGATTAATTATGTTTTGGTGATCTACACTGATATATTTTGTGAATTGTAAAAGAATGTTATTCTGATGAAGTGAAATATGATGGGGCTTTTAAAGTTGGGGTGGGGTAAATCATCGGATATAAACAATTAGATATCAATTCGGCATATTGTAAATGTAGATTCAAGATTCACCTAAATTTTATAAAAGCTTTGTGTTTCAAGACAACACTCCAACATTCCTTACCAGCCAATTGTGAACGATGAAAAAAAAAAAAATGTACCAGATAGTATAAATGATACAACCCCATAATTGAACAATAGTTGAACTCGTTGACATTAATTGAACTTTTCAAATAATGTGGTTGAAAACCAATTGGAAATTTTGTTTTCCTTCTGCAGGTACCAAAATGATTTTGAAGATGGATTTATTTATATTATGTTCTACTTTTCTAGTTAGTAGTCAATTAGAGTATGCTAAAAGAAGATGATTGCAACACCTCTTGGCTACCGAAGATGGATTGTACAAAAGTGTTACGATTTCTTTTTTTTTTTTTTTTTTTTTTGAAGATTACTGTATTCAACCCCTTCATATTACTGAGTTTTTTTAAAAAGATTTAATCTATCAAAAGTTTAAATTCTGTTCCTTTACCATGGATCACTATCACCTGATATTAATATATCCCGTCACTCCCCTCCTTCCACTTTCCCTTACATTAATAATTTAAAAGGACAGGATACTCAAGATTCTCTTCTATTGGTTTACTAACGAATATTTTATTATACTTGCTCTTATACCATAATCTTATTTTTTAAAGACAACATTATATTTAGATTGTATATTGAACGTGCTATTGTTATTACATATTAAACATTTACTCAGAACCAATGACTACGAAGCTTTCTCATAGATTTGCAACATCAGTTTTTATTTTTTTCTTCTTGATCTGCGAAGACGTGATTTCATGATATAGTTAAATCAAACCAAACTCAAAAATACAACAGAATGTTTGACAATGTAATTATACTTCTCCTTCCGTTTCTTACCTTAAGAATCTGGGTGCATCTCTTTCTGATTTAATTCATTTCTTGGCAATTAATATTCCATCAATGTCAAATTATCTTTACCTCATTAGTAATTGTCAAAAGTTAGAAATATATGTCAAGTGGGGATAGATAAATAATTACAAACAAAATCTTCTTAGGAAGTATTTCTTAGTTGAGCTTTGTAGTTGCTAGATTGAACATAAATATATAAATATATTTCTGTTGATCAGTATTGACTGTTAAGAGCGTGGTTAGGTTTAAATGAAAATTTCATCAATACTATAAAGGTATGAAATAAAAGTGGCCTATAATGATGACAAAATTAAGAACAAAGACTGAATCAGTACCAATCATATATGAAAGATCACGTATTGAGGAAAGAAATGCTAACTTGTGTGTTCTCTTTTCGGGTATTTGCAAATAAATCGTTAATACAGTTATATTCAACGTAGAAAAAATAACGAGCAAAAAGTAAACGACAGCGGCAGGATTCGAACCTGCGCGGGCGAAGCCCAAAAGATTTCTAATCTTTCTCTTTAACCACTCAGACACGCTGCCTTTATATAGATGTTGCAATCACTTCAATTAATAGGACTAATTTGTAAAGCATCTTAGTGATGCTATAAATGAACCAACTATAATATAGATCAGGCAATTATGCATGAATTCCGGTTGTTTATTAGTTTTACAATTTAAATATTCTATATGTTAACCATAACCAAACATAACTGAATGCCCCAAATGAAATTGCAATGTTTAAAATAACCCATAAGTCAGGATATCTAGCAGGAGGATCAATAGTACAGTCAATCACATGGTACCCAAAGATTGAAATATAGGTGATAATGATAGTTATCCAATTGAGTGTGCCTACTTTCTTGTTGAAAACCAAATCACTACCAATTAACCAGTTGATTAGTAAACTCAATACAACGTATTGCATCACCAAGCCATCTTTTTTCAATAACGGATACAAACTAAACGTACCCACAGCGTTGATATATTGTACCATGGTAATATCACGAGGGTCAATCAATAACAACAAAC
Source organism: Candida sanyaensis (assembly GCA_911254575.1). Classification (NCBI taxonomy): domain Eukaryota; kingdom Fungi; phylum Ascomycota; class Pichiomycetes; order Serinales; family Debaryomycetaceae; genus Candida; species Candida sanyaensis. The sequence continues at coordinate 1,651,312 of CAJVQF010000004.1, forward strand.
TAATCGGGACTAAGGCTATCAAAATAGACTTTTCATGAACTTGGTAAGAAAATAAATAAAATGATAATGCATTTGATGCAAAACCGTAAATGATGGCTGGTACTTTGATTGTTGGATTTCTAATGATCTTAATGAACAAATAGATGTTAATTGGAATAGTTGCTAACAATGTAGCAATTAATGCCAATTTAGACAATTGAGACCCATCGATGATTTCTCTGTATTTGACCAAAATATTTGTCGTACACCAAAAATTAGCCACTTTATCCTCAAATAATCCACGATTGAATGGGAAAACTCGAATAAGAATTTGCATTAATGACTGAGGATGAAACCAGATAAATGGAATCAAGTATACAACTTGAGTAAACACAACGGTGAATCCAATGAGGATTAGTTTCAGAAATGATCTAATTTGACTTAGAATATAGAAAAAGATAAATAATGAATAATACAAGCCCATCTGTTTAAAATTGATACAACTGACAAACCAAATACTTGCCAAAATCAAATTGCTTTTAACCAAATCAATTATTGAATATACGAAAAACCCTAACATAACGGAATTATATTGGAAATGGCCATGATCAATCAATACCAAATGTGGTTGATTTATAATTATCAAGGCAATAATAATTTGATCCATTCTGTTAACATTGTATTTCTTACCCAATAAGTTTGCAAGTTTAAGAATACCTGGGATGTAAATGATCAATTCACTAACAATTGATGTTAATCTCATAAACATTTTAATATCGTTTGTCTCAAAACCTCGAGAATCATTCAAGGCAAACCATGTTGGGTTTATAAAATTCCCAATCACACCACAGATATAGGAATGATAGGCCGTTAAAACGGGGTAATCCAATCCCCAGTATTGCAAGTCAAAAAAATACCATTGTGAAATAGGCAAATTTATCGTTAATTCCATCCAATGTCTTTGTGCTTCAAAATCCCCAAACATTGGTGGTGTATTGTAGCCCAGATGACTACCCAATCCAACTGCTGTTCTTAATATAACCGCACTGAGAACCAAAATATATCTCGCTGTCCATTGATCAGGAGCTCTTTCAAAATAATGAAGTAAATCGTAAACAGGTGAACTTTGGAAGACCGATTTAGGTTGGTTCTTTTTTGCTGTAGTTGCCTTTAAATCAATTAGTTCCAGTGTTTTCTTAAAAACCTGCTCCAGGTGTGCCAACGATTTCTTCTTTGGTTTTGCCATTTCGGTCTGATCAATGTGTGTTGTCTGTTGGTTAGCAAGCACTGTTTTCTAGATTTTTTTTTTTTTTTTTCTGTGAAATTTTTCTTTTCCAGCAACTTCTTAGTGTTACATCATTTGGTAGCATATTAATCACGTGATATATATTTTAAGTATTAATGGATATACATGAAACCATTGAAGAGTGGAGTAAAGCCAAATGTCTTAGCTATTGGTATTAATAGAGTCTTGGGAATAAGTAAGCATGTAATATCAGAAAACTTCTGTCATTAGTTGAAATAGTAGCAATATGTACAGGAGCTGCATTTTAATTGAAATTTATTACCAATTTTTAAAAAAATTACAAACATGCCAACAAAATTTATATTTCACTTGAAAGGGTTACTTTATATTTCAAAACTATGACCTATTCACTTGTTTTTCTAAAATTTTTAGGAATACCACAGTTTATGTTTTCACGACTAATTGTTACGTCACTGCAAAAGAATGAATCTTATTATCCGGTTCCTAGATTTAGTTGCCATTCACACCCATCCGGAAACTGCATTGTAACTAGTTCATATTTTGACGTGTATTGAAGATTTTGTGATAAAATTACACGTTCAAAGACCTTACTGGTGTAATCAAAAAAAAAAAAATCTGAAAATGAGCCGCGTCTTTTTGTCACCCGGAATTTCCAAATTGAGTAAATTTATTACTAACTGACAGAACGGACACGACATTATGAGAAAATAAAATAAAAATTCTTTAAAAAAAAGATAAAAGAAAACCAGAATAGGCACAAGGGGGAAATGACGATTATATAATGAATCATCATAAGCATTATAATAATGAGGCGAAGCCTATCTATTGACTCTATAAATTATTTAAAGCCATCAGATTATTTATAAACAAATAGAATAGATAGTTAGGTAAAAAATGAAATGCTAAAATTTTGATTTGACATTTTCTTTGTGCATAGATACACGTCTAACTCCCACTTGAAATTTTTTTTTTTTTTTTTTTTCTTTTCTGTGTTAGGACTGGGTTCTGCCCTTTCAACTGAATTTTTAACTCAAAAGACACCACATATAAAAATATTATTCTTCTGTACTATTACTGTATTCCTTTTCTTTTTTTTTTTTTTAACAATATCGTCGTCACTCTTCAATCTGGTCATCAAAGGTAATTTTTTTTTTTTTTTTTAGAAAAAAAATCCTTTCTAATTCTTGATTTTCTGTAAACTTTTCATTCAACAGTTAATTTTAGAAAATCATCCATTTTCAATTCCCGATTTAGAAGCAGGTCAGATCTACACACACACTCAAAAACACTACACCACAATTTCCAAATTCACAATTCACACCCATGTTTCAACAGCCAAATTATTCAGATCCGAATAAACATTTTAGTACTTCGTCAAGTGTTTATTCTTCAACGAGTTCTCCTGAAGTATCACCACAACCGAATCATACAGTCACATCATCGTCATTATCACCAACCTCCTCATCATTTACCCACAGCCAGCACGATGGCGCTGGTAACACGAGCATTAACAAATCATATGAGAATGTACAAAATGATGTTAATGATGTTGACAAAGAGGAAGCAATACAGTATACTACTCGCTTGCCGACAGAACCTTCAAATCAAACAATGCAGTCCTACAGGACCGCCCGTAGCGGTGCTTATTCCTTTGAAGATTCAAGTGAAGACGAAGATTATGACGAACGAAGTAATTATAACCCCAAAGGTGATGATTCTGGTTTAAGAAATACCCCAAGCTTTTCTTCAATTAATCAATCAATATTGCAAAGCTCATCCAGAAATACCACCATTGAAGATGACAATGACCAAACGCCACTAATTAACAGTCGAGATAGATATGGAGATGAAACACCTATAGTAAACGCAGATGGGTTTTTAGAAGAGTTGAACAACAAGCAAGAAATTCCCATAGTTCAACACCACCATGAAGAACTCGAGGAGTTACACGAAGGGGAAGAAAGTGATCCAGCAGCATTATTACCAAAGCGACAGTTAAGTCAAAAATTCAAACGCTTATCCGTTGCGTTACAGAATACCAGAGCATCAGGAGATTCACACCACTTTAGAAATACATTCCAAAATAATGTTGAACAGGCCAATCGAAACGCTGGCCAAGAACCTGGTGGACTTGAAAGAAAGAGTACATACTATGCAAAACTTGAAGAAAAACATAGACATTCTGGAGATAAGTATAGTAGAGAGGCAAAAAATACAATAGCTGACAGAGAACAATACCTGGAAACTAGCTCTATTAGTACAAGAAATTCTAGTATCCATAGTAGTGACATTAGTATATCAGGAGCCAGTGCTAATGCTAGTTTCAGTGATCACGATGATTCATCTTTAAATAAAAGACATTCCACCACATCGTCTAATAATTTTGTTTTCAATAGTGAGTTTTCATCCTCCTACAATCTTGGCGGATCTAAAGTTAAAGATGATATTCCGGCAAGAAAAGATTTGCTTATGAGCAATGCATCCAACCCAGATTTGAATGACTCTGAAAGATTAAAGACGTACAATAATTACACAGCTATGTCAGAAGAAGGTGGATTAAATATATTGTACAAAGAGACTCAGGATGGAGGAGGTGCTGGAGCAAAAGATAAAAAGAAATCAATTACTCTACCTGCTGATGATGAAGATGATCTATCCGAGTTTTTTATTCGTGCATTGCATTCCTTTGATTCATCGACTTTGCAAGCCGAATCAGATGCATCCATTTGTTTATCATTTGAGAAAAATGACATTGCATTCCTTCATAATATTGATGAATCTGGTTGGGGTGAGGTTACATTGATTGATACGTTACAAGCAGGATGGATACCAATGAACTATTTTACTCTAGTAATATCCAATGATGATTCTGAGGATAACGTTGAAGATGCTTCAGTAGCTCACGAAGGGGCAATTCCAAATAGTCAGTATTTAAAGCCATTATTTCATTCTTGTGGACAATTTCTTTCTAATCCATTAAGTCATAAAACGCGTAGGGATAAATACACTTTTTCCATTAGAGTGATTAACTCGATTAGAGATGGTGTTAGATTGTTGTTGCAACAAACTGATTGTCTATCCAGATCAAATGAAATTGTTACAAAAAGACCCGTGGTTCGAAGATCAAGAAAATCTTTGTTGGCGGATTGGTATAATCTTATGGTTAAAGCAAATGAGTTCAAAGGTACTTCAAATTATAGTAAAATTGAGATTTTAACGTTGATGGTGTATCAGGTTACTAGTAAAGCGTTGTCATTTTTAGAAGTGTGGTCCGCTGAAAGCAATCAAATTGTAACTCGTGACAACGACAAGAAATTATATGATGATTTGAACAATTACCCATTATTGAGCAGACCACCTTTAGCAAAACAGAGAATTACTGAGATAAATGGTATATTGAATTCATATTTGGGATTAGTTATTGGTAGATTAGACTTGATTGAACATAACCAAATTGGCTGTGATATGTTAGAAACTTTGGCTCATCAAATCATTTTACTTTTAAGAGAGTTGTTGTTTATTTCAAGAACTGGTTCTGATTACTCTTCTGAAAAACCAAAGGATTTAGATAGTTCACTAGATGGCTTATTATCCTTAGTTAGTGATTTAGTTGCGAGTGTTAAAAATTTAGTGGTCAAGACAATTAATGAAACTGATGAAGATAGAGTTCATAATTTTGGATCTCCTCATATGAATGGTGCTAGAGATTATTACTACACCCCGGAAGGTGGGGAATTGATTCAAATCTCCAGTAGAATGATTCGAGCCATTAGTGTGACTATTCAATCGATTAGAGTATTATTGAATACCACTGGTGATTTTAAATTGCCTGGTGATAGATCCTATCCCGATTACAATAAGATGCGTATTGAACCACATGAATTTATCAGGAAGTGCTCCAAAGGAATTCCAACGAATAATGAATTACTAACACGAGTACAAACCGAGGCTGGAGTTAAAGCTTATAAAGCCAATAGATATTCTATGGTCAGAGCCGGAAAGACCGGTAATTTAGGATTCACTGAGGGTGGTGCTAAATTTTTGCTGTCTTTAAATAATGATCTTGATACTTCATCTCCATTCAGTATGTCAGCACCCGAATTTGAACCATTTACAGCAGATGAAACCACAGATAAGGGTAGCCAAAGTACTGATATAAATAATGAATTATTGGTTGACAATAAGGGACATTTACTTGGTGGGTCTTTTAAAGGACTTGTGTATACTTTGACCAATGAAGATTCACCACCAGAATATTTCTATGTCTCAGCATTCTTCATCTGTTTTAGAAGTTTTGGTAACGGAATCGATTTGATTGAAGAATTGATTACCAGATTTGAAGTCGGAGTGTTGAAAAGTGATATTAACACTGATTTGAAGTTGAAAAAAAGAAGAAAATTGATTGCTCAAATGTTTCTATTATGGATGGAATCATACTGGAATTATGAAGCTGATTATAACTTGTTGACCACATTGATCAATTTTTTCAATGAGGGGATGTCAAACTATTTGCCATTGGATGCGATAAAGTTGATTGAAGTTGGTGCTAGACTATCATCGAGACCATTAGTTGAAAATAGACTCAAGAGATACAAACCAACCAGGCAATTGGTGGATAGAAGTATTACACTAGTTAAAGCTACACGAAATGAGACATCTTTAACTGGAGACATGTCTAGATTTTCTATGGTAGATGGATATGAGCTTTCCAAGATCAACACCAATTCAACTACTTCTTCTTCATCGGTTAAATCAACTACTTTGCCAATGCCATTAAACACCAGCTCATCGACAAGTACAATTTTAACAAGTGCACAAATCCATACTATTGAAAAAATCAATCTCACTTACCGAGCCATATTGGGAAATAGTTGGTGTTCCCAAAAGTATATTTCTAGTTCGAAATTTATTCCGTTGGACTTATCGGTGTTGATGCCAAATTTTTTCATTATTTGTGATCAAAGTTGGGTTTTGTCCAATTACAGACCAAACTTATTGGATTTTAATGGATTGGAGATAGCCAAGCAGTTGACGTTATTAGAGTCACATATCTTTTGTTCCATTAGACCAGATGAATTATTAAATCAAAATTATACTACCAAGAGGGCCCATTTAAAACTAGCTCCAAATGTTAGGTTGTCCTTGTTGTTCACCAATTGCTTATCTGGTTATGTTCTAGAATCTATATTGCAACCAAAGATTACCCATAAAGTTAGAGTAAGTACTGTGAAGACATGGTTGAAAGTTGGTATTTCATGTTTATATTTGCGAAATTTTAACTCTCTTGCTGCTATTATCACTGCCTTAGAATCACATTTGATTACCAGATTAACTCCTGTTTGGAATGATTTGCAAGGAAAATATGTGGACTTGTATGACTATTTATCAAGTATTATTCACCCAGAGAAGAATTATCATATCTATCGTAACAAATTGAGAAACTTCTTGATGTCAAAGGAGTTTAATGTTCCTATTGTTCCATATTTTTCATTGTTTTTACAGGATTTGACATTTGTCAATGATGGTAATCCTAATTACAGAAAGGCTAATACCTTCTTGAATCAAAAATTAATCAACATTGATAAATATTTAAAAATTACAAGAGTTATTGCTGATATTGAATGTTTACAAATACCTTATGATTCAACTACAAATAACAACAGTACTAGTCACGTTGCTGATGGTTTTGGAGGCGAAAGTCAAGACATTGATTATAATATTACTCCGGTTCCAGCATTACAAGAATTAATATTGTTGGAATTATGGAAGATTTGTCAATTAAATAAGACGGAGGAAGATAGAGCTTGGAAATTGAGTTGTGATATTCAACCTAGATGATCACATAAATTAATTATGAGTGTTTAAATATGTATATTTGATGTATTATTAGAATTTTTACAAAATGAAAAGAAAACAACAATATGTAAAGCGTGCCCATTTACACGTGACACATTTTTTTATCTTTACTAAATTTTTTTTTGTCTTCTTTTGTTTGAACTTTATTTTCAAACTTTAAACCGAGGAATAATTTTCAGAATTAAGAGATGGGTCTCTTCTTTTTTTTTTTTTGGTTTTTTCTAGCAAACAAATCCCCACTCTTTAAATTCTAATTAGTGCTTATCAATATGGTTACAACAACAACGGCAACAACGTCTAATACCAACGACACATTCAAGTCTATAAAGCCAACAGTTGATTCCCGACAACAAGAAATCATTAATAATTTAATACAACTTGCTCAACAAGAACAAGCGAACGGCAACAAATCTATTACTTCAGATAAATTGGCTAAATTGTCAGATTTATTGGTTCAGAAACAACAATCTAAACAAAGAGAAGATAAGTTATCCCAGCCAAGCAGGAAACGATTCCAACCAAAACCGAAACCGAAATACGCTTCTTTGATTAATAAGCTTGATATCAACAAGGCCAAACCTATAGATTCAACCCCTCAGAGACCGATCAAGAAACAAAAGCATTATTATAGACCAAATCAGTTTAGTTTTAAGAAATTCGAGTTTATGTTGGTTAATATTTTGGAAAACGTGGCTAATTTATTGGATAATTTACATTTGTTATCAAATCTACCAATGTTTCCGAAAGTGTTAAACAATTTCTTAAAGCAAACCAATAAAATTTGGGTGTTGATTTTAATATTTTTAATTAGGAAAACTATTTCACAGTTACTTAATGTTATCAGAAAAATAAGAAAAGTGAATGTGGAAGTTGATTTGTTGAATAGTTCATCTACACTCAGCAAGAATAATTCAATCAATGATGATTTGAATAAGAAGTACAATAAGGTGTTGAAAGATTTGAGATTTGATAAAATGATGTTAATTATAGAATTAATTGGGAATTTCTTGGATTTGACATTTAATTTTATCGAAATGAATGGTATCGAGTTGCCTAGTTGGGTAATGAGTATTTTGAATTTTTCAAGTATGGCCATGACAATCTATAGAATGAACAAAGATGACGAGTATATTGATGATGATATAACTGAGGATTTAATATAAGCTTTATAAGGTTTATGGGAAGCAATGGGGTTTCGTTTCTAATCATTAGATGTAGTCAACTCTAATTAACATAGTCACGTGATGTATTTTGGGATATTGCATATATTTGCATACAATTAAAAGTCCTAAAGAAAAGAAAAGAAAGAAAAAAAGCAAAAAAAAAAAAATCAATTACTACCTTGTATTGAACAACAATACAGGAGCAACTTTAAAAATGACAAGTATTGAGGAACAATTACAAGAACAAGAAGAATACTTGAAAGATATAAATTATGGAATACGACTGACTGTATCCAAGATCACCAGAGATTCTCTTTTGAAGGACCGAGACTTTACCAAAAAATTTCAGGAAACAACACAAACAGACTCTTCATCCACTAGTGATCTGATATCAAAATTATCTATTTCCCAATTAAATCATAAATATGAATCAATAAACAAAGATATTAGGCAATTGGAAGTATTAGGAGAAATTGAGCGACAATTGAAAGAAATCGAATTCTATTTGGAAAAACCCAAGACATTGCAAAGTTTATTAGATTTTCAACATTTGAATGCTTTATTGAAAAATATCACAGTTGATTCAAATTCATCATTGATTATTCACAAGCAGATTTCCAAGAGAATAGAGCTGTTGAAGTTGAATTTTATAGCTCAATTGAATGATTATTTGGTGGTTCTTTTGATTCCTGATTATTGTACAGTATTGAACGTTTCTATTTTGCACGAGTTTAACTCATTTGTTTTGAGAAACGGATATTCCTTGGATACTTATTCGTTTTATAAAACGAAATGGGATAATTTGGTTGATTTAGTATTGGCGAAAAACCAAAAAGTTGATTTGGTTTACGACGACCTTGAAGATTCAATGATCATGACAGTGTCAGAATCTAATTCAAGAGATTTCATTGTATCGGTTACCAACTTGATTAAATTTATAAATAAACTAGAGTATCCGACGATCAAGAATTTCATCAATTCGAAAATATCTAAGAATTTAATCAATAAAATTTCAAGAAGTATTAATGATATAATTAAGGATGAATCACAAATGAACCACTTGAGTGAATTGATTGAATTTTGTCATACAAATAATTGGAATATACTATCAAGAATTGAAGGTGATGGATCGATCAAAGAAAAATTAAATCAGTTATATCTTGATTGGATTGTTGATAATTACGTTGAGGAAATTAGACAAATTTTCAAATCTGATGCCATTGGTCTTATAGAAGTGATAGATTTTGATACCACGGATGACACCCAACAGGCTCCACAAGACGACGATGAAACGGATGCTTGGGATGATAACTGGGATGATGATTGGGACGATGAGGATGATGTAGGCGACAAAGCTAAATCAGAAGCATCTAAACGAAAAGAAGGTACCAAAGATCAGGTTACAATATCGTCAATCCCACACAAATTACTTGATTGTATCCGGAACTTTCAAAAATATTCACAAGACTTGTCATATCTTGTGTCTACCATTGAAGCCTTGGCAATTGTGGAATATCCATCACTAGCAAATTCATTTTTGATGTTAAATGACTTCAACTATTTGTCAGCAAAGTTAACACATCCTTATTCCAGAGAACTAAAACAGTTTGTTGAATGTAACTGGAACCAAGTGTTAATCAAATTTTACCTGGAGTTGAAGATTGTTTTGCTGTCCTTGAATTTAGAAAATGATAGCGATTTACATAGAGATCCAGACGAATTAGATGATTATAATCTAAACCAATTGAGTTTGATTTACAAATGGTTCAATATTTTATTTGAAGAAAAGCAGTTGAAATCAACAAATATAACAAAGTTTAAGGAACTCGTCATTGAATTGATTCAGTTTGTCAACAATTGGTTGATTCAAATGGTTTTAAATCTTGAAGATATCGGTGAACAACAAACAGGAAAAATCAATCAAATAATTGAAAATATCAACAATGTTACTATTCCATACCTTCAATTGTTGGATATCCAAAAGGATACAACCATTGAATCTTACCATAAACTAAAAAATGTACAATTCTTATTAAATAACCATTTGAAAGATATAATTGAACGATTTTACGAAGGGGAATTATATGATCTTGAAACACAAGAATTAGTTTGTTTGATCAAGGCAGTCTTCATTCAAAGTGAAATAAGAGATAATTACATTAACGAAATAGTTGAATTTAGAAACATGAATTGAATATATGTACTTGTTAAAATGTTCGCATGTCTTTATACTAATTTATGCTGTAACTTCTTTACCATCATTTATTTTCTTACCAGTTTTTGCAATGGTATTATAGACAGTTTCATAAGGTTGGGAGGTGACCACATCCACAGATTGCTTTTCTAATGAGACTTCATAAGAATCAACATTGTCCAATTTTTTCAAAACTCTTTCAACAGCACCAGAGCAGCCAGAACAGGACATGGTGACATCAAAATGATATTTCTTTGAGGTTGACATTGTAGTTTGTAGTTTGTAGGAGGGTTTTGGGTTTGCTTATATTAGTAATTACCGTGGCGCAAGTTTTCTTCCTTTTTTTTTTTATTTTTTTCTTTCGGACTAAATTCTGGGACTTTAAATACTTTTCGCTAAGTTTAGTAACTACACATTGTGTTCAGCTAAAAGACCTCAAATCATTATCATTATCACTATGTAATCTAATTTTTTTTCCCCCATCCAGTAAGCCATTTACGAAGCAATATTCACTCATAGTGATTAAGTTACTTATGATAAACCAAGGAGAATGCATTGGGAACGTGTAATTTAACAATAGGCTCAACAAAAATCTGCTAGAAAATTGAAGATTATCCGATGACCGGAGATAGATAATCTTTGATGGATAATCAACGAAGACGAAACAGATTCTTCCAGCTCTACAACTTTTACTTTGCTTTAATCTCAATGCTACCAATACTCATACAGATACATGGTCATATATTTTATAATACATGTGAGTTGTATTTTCATACTGATACGAGTTCAGTCACTTGTAGAAAGTTTGTCGGATTTTTTTTTTTTTTTTTTTGGTTCCTAAAATTAGTGTGAACTTCGGCAGACGAAGGAAGTGAGTTTTCTATTGTTGGGACGTTCCATAATCAGAAAGCTCACTTGTTATTTGAAATATCCAAAACAAAGACTGAAACGACAATAGGAACTAGTTATGGATCATAGAAACAGTGGCTTTCATTCTGCAACCGATTTCTAATCCTTTTTGTTGAAAATTTCGGGGAAATCTTGTGAATCCTTTAAAATATAAACATTCAATGACACCAGGTGCTAATTAAGTTCTACGACTTCAATGTTCCAAATAACTATCATTTATTAAAGAATATTTACATCTATACGATTAGTTTGAATTGGGGTTGGTTATTCGAATGAGTAATCGAATACTTTTGTGATATTATCAGAAAATATCAAGAATTTGTCACGTGCAAGTGCATAATCCATGTTATGCATGGCCTGCATAGTAGCTATTGCTCATCTACGGCAAATTCCGCTCAATAAACTCCTGTAATTATCTAATTAAGTTGTATAACTGTGTATTTGAATCGTCATACGATAATTCCCCTTAGGACAATTTTATTTATTTATAAATTTAGAGACACACGATGACACTGATGCAAACAGATCATCTAATTATCACATTCTAGAATCAGAAAATCTCATGTCTCTTGGCCAGTTATTCTTGGATTGGTAACGGCACGAAATTTCTGTTGTTGCAACTAAAAGATATAGGGATCATTCACAAGCCCTCTATCATCGTATTTAAACTTTGTAATTCAAGGATACTAAAAAAATAAAATCGATAATTTAATAATCTATTTAAAAGGAACCAATTCTAGATGCATGGTTGTGAAATCAGAGGAGATGCTTTTCAATTCGTAGAATAACAATGTACTAGATATGGCCACAGTTTGAATCTTATTGTAGTATTAACCATAATATTGATCGGGGCGGCAAATTTTAACCAACACAGTTACTACAATTGTTTGAGTACAGTAAATTCGTCAAACTTTGATAAGGCGGTATCAATCAATTATAACCGCACTTTAGCGGTAATGCACAGCATTTCTTGTGTAGTTTGGGGGAGATGCGCCACAGTTGCGTAATATATGCTTCAGTTATGAAATTGTAATTCATCTAGGTTCTATCTAATGAATAGTACAAATAGAGCTTAAATCCCAGTTAGTCTGTTTATGATTTTAAAGATGTGTCAAAAATATCAATTTGCCAATGTCGTTTTTCAAAGAACCATTTAGTAGATTGAAATGGGGTATTTTCCCAACAAGAAGAATTGTGGATGAAGATGAACATGGTAATTTCATTCATGATGAACCGGCAGAAGCCAGTGTCGATGACACTGATATCACTGATAACAAGGTTGAAAGTCAGTCCAATGATACTGAAACTAGCCAATCAATCTTGGAATATCGTGATGAAAAAGATCGTCCATGGTGGAAATTCTTTGATGAGTATGAATACAGAATTACTTCAGAAACAAAAACTAAAAGAAAATTTTTTAATTGGTTCCATCCTGATGATACACCAGAAGAAAGAAAAGTGATTTTGAAAATAGATCTTTTGTTAACCTTTTATTCCATGATGGCCTATTGGGTGAAGTATTTGGATCAAACAAATTTGACAAATGCCTATATTGGTGGTATGAAAGAAGGACTCGATATGCAGGGAAATGATTTTGTGAAGACTGGAGTTATGTTTTCAGTTGGTAATATTGTTTTTCAAATCCCCTTTATGTATATCATTTATTATTACCCCTTAAATTATGTATTGCCTACACTCGATTTGAGCTGGTCAGTTTTGACCATAGCTTTGTTCAAGTCAGGAAATGTTGGTGGTTTAAAAGTTTTGAGAGTTTTTTATCGGGGCATTTGAAGCGCCTTCATATCTTGCATATCATGCTTTGTTTGCATCGTGGTATAAAGCAAGTACTGGTGAAGTGACAAGAAGAGCAGCTGCATATTACACGGGGCAGTATATTGGTGTTTTGACGAGTGGTCTTTTATCTGGTGCAATTGAAAGACATTTAGGTGGCGTTGGTGGCCATGAAGCTTGGCAATGGATTTTTATTATGGACGGTATCATTTCTGTGGTCGTTGGTTTTATTGGTTTTTATATGATTCCGGGCACACCTGAAGATTGTTACAGTATATTCTTGAGTGACGATGATATCAGAATTGCTCGTAGAAGAATGAGACAAGACCAGAAGGACGCTAAACCAAGAGAAAATGCTGTCAAGTATTTCTTCAATCTTGAAATTTGGAAAAAGATTTTTACATCCTGGCATTTCTATGTTCTTGTTTTGTGGAACATCTTTTGCTGGAATAATTCCAATGGTAGTTCTGGTGCTTATGCTTTGTGGTTGCAATCATTGAAGAAAGATGATGGAACTCCTCGATTTGATGCAGATCAATTGCAAGACTATACTGCTTTGACCCCAGGGTTAGGGTTGATCTGGTTAGCTATAGTACTGTCTATTGCTGATTTATTGAAAAGTCGTTGGGGTGCTATTTTATTTTCCCAAGTGTTTAATATGACTGGTAATATATTGTTAGCGGTATGGAACATTCCTGAAAGAGCAAAATGGTTTGCGTGGTGTTTGCAGTATTTTGGTTGGGCCATGGCACCGGTGTTGTATTCATGGCAGGGGGACATCTGTCGAAAAGATATAAGAGAAAGACAAGTGGTGTTGGTATCAATGAACATTCTTGCTCAACAATCAACAGCTTGGATTTCAGTGTTGGTATGGCCTACGGTGGAGGCTCCAAGATTCCTAAAGGGTTACACGTTTACCGCATGCAGCGCTGCGGCATTATCTATCTGGACTATGGTTGTGTTATGGTTTTATAAACGGGAAGAACGAGCTAATGCCAGAGAAAATGGTATTGTCCTCTATGACTCCTCCAAACAAGATATCGAGGAGATTCAAGTACATTTAGAAGGAGAGAAAAGTAAATAGATCTTTTTTCTATTAATATACACTCATTCACTAACTAACTAACTAACTAACCAACTAGTTCTATTCGTTCATTGGGGTATCATCCAAAGTCATGTCATCCAATTCATCCAACAATTCATCGATACCAATTTCTGGTGCATCGTCGTCTTCCTCTTCGTCATGCATTTCATCAATTTCTTTACGTGGTGCTTCTTCGCCAGCTTTATACAAATTAATAGTTTGTCTCAACTCTTCATCTTCTTCTAATTCTTGCAAGAACAACTCGTAATCTCTTTCAGCCTTTTCTTGTTCTTGTCTTGCTTGTCTGCTGTCGTCATTAGCAACAATATCGTTGTGTTCTCTAGCCATTCTCTTCAACTTCCATTTTCTGTTCTTAGACTTCTTCGATTTTCTTGGGTAGTATTTCTTTACTATCACAACTTCAGGAGTGTTGTCTGTATCTAACGTGTCCCATAATTCGGAATTGAAGTTGGTATTTGTCAAATAGTACCCCAAACATGAATCACCAGGATGCAAGATACCACCCAAATGGGTACGAACATAAAATGTCTGATCGTTGGAACCTAAATCACTAGCACGACTGACTTCAATATCGGCCAAAACATATTTGCCCCTAATATCACCAGTTGGTTCCACATCCAAAACAACAAATTCAACCAATTGTGTGGCATCCAACAAAGAAGGGAAGGGACTTCTGTAGTAGATTGGAGCCGACAAATCAGATATTTGCAAGGTGTTTGGATCTATGAATTGAATCGAATTGGTAATTTTGTTACACAACACCAAACGAGAAATATTCCCCATTGAATGGGCCAATTTCTTTGGTAACACAACCAAATCGTCACGACAAATTGGAGCAATTTCAACAGAATAGGAAAACTTATAACTTGAAGAACCAGAATGTATATCCACACTGACCAATTCTTCGGACTTTTTGACCTTGATTGGAGCAACGGCTTGCAAGAAATCAACCATCTTGGCCGCATGGTTCTTTTGGGCATAGAAGAAATCCAAACCATCTCTGGTTTCTTGAATAGAAACGGTGTCAACATGGGCATTGTGTCTCAAAATCAATTGTTCCAAGTACAAGAAAGTTCTTTTATGTGGAACCTTTTGTCTGATTTGAACGGTGGCTCTCCAAGTATTGGTAGTATAAGATTTAGCACAATCTGGACATTGCATAGCAATAACAACGTATTCAACTTCAAAAGTTTGTTGGACAATAGTGTTGGCCATGGCTTCACCTTGTACCGTCAATTTAACTCTGATTCTTCTGGAGTGGGGTTCGGTCCAGATAAAACTTGCATCGACCAACCTAACTTTATTTAACCCTTTTAATCTTCTAAGACATAATGCTAATAACTCACGGGATTCCAACTGTGCTTTAACCCATTGACCTGGTGGTTGTAAAAATCTCTCACAATTTCTACAGAAAGATACATTTGCTTCTCTTGGAATACCTTCTGTAATATCGACATTTAATTTAATACAATCGTAACACATTACTAATCCTTGGGATCCATCCATAGGAACACCACAATTACAACACAATACCGTAGCCACTTGTGCTCCTCCATCTTGGTTGGCAGGAGTCATTTGAGTATAATCTGACATGATTAATGAAATTAATAATAATAATAAAACTAACTAACCAGAAGGAGACTCTTCATGAAAGGAATAAAATTGATAAAACGATCATAACTGTATGACAATCCGTGTATATGATGCACAATTGTTCAGCAGTAAGAGTAATACTGGATGGTTGAAGTGAGTACACTATAAGTGTAATTTGCACTCTTTTCTCCGCATTTGGACATGTGTCACGGATAATCATCATCAACAAATTTGCTCCACTAAAAATTAATAAATCGCAAATGAGATTGGAACAGGCACACGACCTTCTGACGAATCTGAATAACTTCTTATTACATTTAAACACTATTGTATGACAACCATTTATATGTAAATTGATATTTTTTTAAGCATAATAGAGGAAAATATTTTTGATAACAAGAAGAAATAATTTAGAAGAGCACTGTCATGCTGACACTACTATGCTGCATGACGTTGACATATCTGTGATTGATTCTTGCGCCGAATTGCACTAAACTCTAAACTTAAATTCCAAAATTTTTAACTTTCTGTTTCTTTTTGTATAACTCAGAATAGGAATTAAAATATTTCAATGGTTTTAATATTGAAGATAATTATAGTCATGGTATTTTGAAGGTGGTTAAGATTGTTAACCTCCTGGATTTGTTTTGTATCACTTTTTTTTTTTTCAATTATTTTGTCTTTTTTTTTTTTTTGCAGCAGAATGTTGGCGACAGAAGAATTGATTAATTTCTGCAAAAAATGTTGTTGCAACAGCACAACTCACAAGGCTTTGAATTGTCAACTTTCTTTATTGTTAATTTTTTATAATATCCTTTTACTGAGTTATTGTTGAGGGAGTTCATTGTTTATTGTTTATTGAAGGGGTTGGTATATCGGTGATATATATCAAGTGGCCACCATCAAGCAGATGGCACCAATTGTTACCTAAATTCATATTTCTTTGCGGCTCAGCAAGTAGCTTTGACCAGTACAATTAAAGAGCTCTGAAAGTAATGATCAAGTCTAAATTCATTAATCTTCCTGTGAAATCACAAATAAAAACTATAAAAATCGTTATAATTCCAAAATATATCTATTGACAAGTTTTCAAAGCATTATTCAATCATGAATTCTAGTATGAACCTTTCAAATAAATTTATTTTATTTATTACTTTTGCTTTATTAGTACACGCTGTTACTATTAACCATAGTAAATACGATGTTTACTCCCAAGAAATCCCAAAAGTCAAAAGAGCCGCTACCGGAATTCTTAGTTTAGATCTTGCTGTTAACCGAAACCATGATCACAGTAATTTTACCTTTGGACCCCATTTTGTTGTCCAAGGGAATGTCAAGAGGAATGATTATATCAGTGTTAAGTTGTACAATGAACAAGTCACTTACTCAGCCGATATCGATGTTGGTTCAAATTACCAGAAACAGAATGTTATAATCGATACAGGATCTTCAGATTTATGGGTTGTTGATTCTTCAGCTACTTGTCAAGTCCAATTGGGGTATTCTTGGGACTATTGTTTTAGCGGTGGTTCGTACGACCTATCAACATCATCTACTGTTCAATTATTGGGTACTTCATTTGGTATCCTGTATGGTGATGGATCTTCATCAATTGGTACTTGGGTTGAAGATTCAGTGGGAATCAATGGTGCAGTTATTACAAACCAGCAGTTTGGTGATGTGACTTCAACTTCAGTTGCTCAAGGTATTTTGGGGATTGGATTAGATACAAATGAATCTTCCGATACTCTTTATGATAATGTTCCAATTACTTTGAAGAAGCAAGGGTTTATTGCTACGAATGCCTATTCATTGTACTTGAACTCACCTTCTGCTACTAGTGGCACTATTATCTTTGGCGGTATTGATCACGCTAAGTATAGCGGTTCTTTAACTACTTTACCACTCACTTCAACAAGAGAATTTAGAATCCAAACAGATTCTGTAACAGATTCTGTAACAGTGGGTGCTAGCACTATTACTATTAATGCCAGTTTACTTTTAGATTCAGGTACTACCTTGACTTATCTTTCACAAAATGTTATCAATGGGATTGTTAGAGCCATTGGAGGTGATATTTTATATAACAGACTGATTGGTGCTTATACCTGGTCATGTAACAGAAGTGGTTATATTACTTATAATTTTCCACAAGGTTTAACCATCAGTGTCCCTTATTCCGATTTGAGTGTTCCATTATATTATTCTGATGGTTCTGTTGCTGATATTTGTGCTTTGGGTATCATAAACGGCGGGAATATTAATATTTTGGGAGATAATTTTTTAAGACATGCTTATGTAGTTTACAATTTAGATGCTCACACCATTGGTTTAGCTCCCGTTGTATACACGTCTGCTTCAAACATTTCTGCTATTTAAATTTTATAGGTTATATATACTTATTGAGTTTATTTGCTTCAAAGTTCTAACCATACCTTCGTCGCACAAACATTGTTTCAAAAAAAAAAAAAAAAAAAAAAAAAAACTTAGTACATGACATTCAACAAGTAATATCAACAAATAGTAACTGTGAATATGAGTTTGTCATCTACACAGCTAGATCAATTGAAGCAACAAATTAGGGAAAGAGACCAACAAATTGATTTATTAAATGCATTTATAAACAAGAATCCAGAGTTACTGTCTTCATGTGTGATAGTTCATGGATACAAAGCCGTCGGAAAAACACTTACTGTTAAGAAATTTTTAGATACTTTAGGTGTGACATATACTCATATAAATGGCGATCACTGTGTTTCAAAGAAAATGCTATTACGTCGATGTTTTGATAACATCCGGGTAGATAGTGGATATTTGAACAAAAAAGAACTTGGAACAAGATCAGATTTTCAAACATATAGGAACTCGGGTGATAGTTTCGCATCGTTTGTTTCAAACTTGGAAAAATTTGTGGATCAACATGGATACACACAGCATCATGTTTTAGTCCTAGATAGAATTGATGAGTGTTTTGAATATGTTGGTGATGTATTGGCTGCATTTACCAGACTAAGAGAATCATCGTTAAAATTACAGAATTTGACTGTCGTTGCAATTATTTCAGGTGAAGACCCAAAGGAAGTAATCACTTTAACAAATCCCCATGTTTATTTTAGAGCGTATAATGAAGACGAAATAATAAGAATTTTACAAGAGAAGCGTACATGTGAATTCAGCTGGGAAGTAGATGGTGATCCGAAGGATTTTTATAATCAATATGTTAAAGCTGTGGTAAACCTGTTTTACCAGTACACTGGATCAGATGTATCGTTGTTAATTAATGTTATACAAAGATTATGGGAACCATTTATTGAACCAGTCAAGGATGGCCGATTCAAGGTAACAGAATTTGTTAAAGTATTTAAGGAAAACATTGATTTGTTTACTAATGAAGATGTTGTTAGTAATTCAAAAGTTATAGAATTCAAAACTTTACAAATGGAACAAGAAATTACTAATAATAATGGAGGTCATGTGCATGATTTACCATTACATTCAAAATTTTTATTGCTCGCATCATATTTGGCTTCATATTGCCCTCCAAGAGATGATATTCAAAAATATTCAAAGATCAAAGTTGCCAAATACAAGAAGAGACAAACAAAGTCATCCAAAGTTGATAAACATGGAGGTGGCCATTTAAGAAAGGGGGATATTGACACCAGAATGTTGACCGCAAATTTCACTGATCTCGAAAGAATTTTGGCCATTTTGTCAGTAATTTACAGAAATTATGCACCTTCTTTGAACAAATCAGATAAGGATGATTTGCTTTATATGGATGAAGAGATAATTGATAATGAAGAAAAAAGAGCCGTTGAAAAATCAAAGTTTACATTATCCAGAAACATTGATTTAACTAGTCAAATTGCTACATTGTTTTCGTTGGGCTTGTTGAGCAAAACCACAGCTTCAGATATTCTTGCAGCTAAAGTTAGATGGAGATGTAATATCGACTGGCACACTGCTGAAGGTCTAGCTAAATCATTGAATTTCCCAATCGAAGAATTTCTAATAGATGAATAGACATTACGTGAAGTCAATATATGAGACATGTTTGAACTCTATATCGCCGATCTTCCTCACCTCTACGTTATTTTCAAAATAAGTTTCTTTCCAATGGTTCATTTCATAGTTGGAATAGGGCCCGTTGATCTCTTCTTCACCAATCCATCTAAACTCCCAAACCTTCTCACCATAATCAATTTCTTCATCTTCTTCACGTTCTCTTTTAATGCCACGCTTAACCTTATATGCTTCACCGGTTTCCATTTGATATTTTCTCATTAATTCTTCACGAGTTAAATCATAAACATCTTCTAAATATTTGTCATTGATCAATATCGAACAAAGATTAGTGATAGTTTGAATTAATTCTTTCTTTTGGTTATCCATAGCGGTATATCCATTTTTCTTTTTATTTATTTTCTTTCTGGGGTTCAATCTTGCCAATGATTCCATAGGTGTTTCATCAGGTTCCAACACATCAATTAGTTCAGATAGTAGCACCTCAATTGGATCCATGTTTATGCTTTTCTCTAGTATTTTGTCAGTTTGTTTTCTTTCCCTATCTTCTTGTGCTTTCTTGGCTCTCAATATGTCCTTTCTTTTATAATCATCTAACCACAAATCATTATTTGTGTCATCAGCTTCGTCAGTATTACCAGCGTGTGGGATATAATTTCCATCAAGATCAAAGTCACCTTCATTTGCTTCTTCTTGTAAATTGAATGGTTCTATCTTTGGAGGTCTCTTGTTTGTTTTTGTATCAATATCTATTTCCTCAATGTTATTGTAATAATCATGATCAACGTCTTCTTCGTCCATGTCACTGGCATCATTTGCAGTGGTAAGTTGTTCTTGTCCTTCAAATTGAGATATATCAAGGAATTGACAAGTCTTCTTTGATTTCTTTTGTTGATTGTCTGTGCTAACATCCTCGTTATCACTAGCGAACATATCATCGCCACCATCATCATCATCATGGTAATTGCTATCACCATTTTCTTCTTCCTGTTCATCTTTTCCATTTACAACTTCGTTCCCATCATCACTTTTTTCTGGATTGCTTGAGTCAGAATCATAGTTTAACTTGATTTGATTCCTTAACTTCTGCTTTTGTTTTCGTGTTTTTCCCAATATATCGACATCATTAATAAGATTTATATCTTCTTCATCACTTCTATCCATATTGTTGTTAATGCTTCCTGCGAGAGCGTCGGTAATAATGAATTTCGGGGGGGGGGGAGAGGTGATCTACAAAAATCTAAGTCCGCTAAAAAATTTTAGTCAGAGAGAGAGAAAAAAAAAAATATGAAAAAAGAGATACAAGTACAAATGCTCATTATTTTTGTCATCTTGGTATCTAAATAACCATGGCTGATCTCGATATAGATGAAGTGCTAAACCTTGAAGAAGAGCAATATAATCTAGGTTATAAAGAAGGACAGGAACAAGCTACCAAGGAACAATACCTAGAAGGAAAACAATATGGATATCAAACAGGATTTCAAAGATTTTTAATTGTAGGGGTCATAAAAGGATTGGCCAAAGATTGGTTGGATAATTTAGACAAATATAGTTCCACTAAATCACTTCAAAATCACATAAATCAATTAAATGATCTAATATCTAATATACCATTAAGTAACGGAGATGAAGAGGTTGAGAAATACGAGAAGAATATCAAGAAGGCAAGAAATAAACTAAGAGTCATTGCAAATATTACCAAAGAATCTTGGAAAATTGATAACTTGGACAATTTGGTCAAAGAAGTGGGTGGTTCCTTACAAATAAGTGAAAATCAAGAGGATATGTGGTAATTTATATCCAACATAACAAATGCACGTATACTAAAAATAAAAGTCATAATCTAATGGTTTAAATTTACTCTCTAATTTATAGCTCAAAATTCCACCTAATGGACAATCAATAACTCCAACAATCAACTCTTCCCCATGACCCTGCTCCATTGGGGCAAATCTTAAGCCGCAACATTTGCCAACGAAGTCAATTGATTGTACTCTTGACGATATACTCAGGCGATTTGTCAATAAATCACTGGTCTCTAATATACCAACATGGTCCAAACTCTCTGCCCAAGCAATATACTCTCCATTGTAGCTGAACTTACAGTTCCTAACTGGTCCACTATAATAAGAATCTGAAAAACCTAAAGCACCGCTCCAGGTTTGTAGTGATTGTTGGGGTTTTCTTCGATCCCATATTTTAACAGTACAATCCTGATTACCTGTCAATAACAAATTTTCATTTGTTGGTGACCAATCACAACCAAACCCAAAATCAAAATGTTTAGAAAAAGTCAACTGTTTTTGAATACTTTCCCGCTTATCTTGAATATAACAATTTGTGTTGTCTCCAGTGACAAATATCTCATTGGTATTCCTGGTATTCAATGCAGCACAGTTAATGGGGAAAGGTGACGATTTGGTACTTTTAATTTTGTTTGTTTTCAAATCTATAACTCGTAGGTTTTTATCATTCGATGATATTATCAACTCATTATCTGTTTCATTTATTATAACGTGATTGGTTATTCCATCAATATTATTAGTAATTTGATATTCACCTAAATCCTTCACATCCTCAGGATCAGATACATCCGATAGTATATAACCACCTTCAAAAGTTCCACTTACTAAATAATTGTTGGTACATTCTAAAGTTGATATCTTACTATTTGAATTTTTCATCAAATTTCTCGAATCTATTAGACAATCAACCTTCATTGCTCTACTAGTTAAACCCATTGATTTATCTGGCATTAGCCTATTAATCTTGAAAAATGCATGACAATCTTCATCTTCAGGATTCCCATTGACTGTCTGTAAATGGGCATCATGAAAGTAGCTCAGAGGGTAGTATACTCCGTTACCTATATTAGATCCACAACAGACTAAATTTCGCAACTGTAAATGAGTTATGTGTAGTTTCAACTTTCCAAAAAATCGATCAAACTTAAAGAAATCTGTTTTTATCGAATAGTCATGAATAGATAAGTTCTATTAATAAGCAAATAAAGTTAGTAAATGTCCACAAAATGAATAAATAAATAAATAAGGAAAGGGTATGATAACCCTAGTGATCACATACTTTTATTGCGTCTTCTCTTGAATTTGGGATATTATGAAACCAGTTGTCCTTGCCAACTCGAAGTCTATCTTTGTAAAACTTATCATGTAGTTTCCTAGGCCACTTGATTCCCTGCACATCGTTACTTATATCATGATTTATTGTAAAGGGAAGATTGACTTCTCTTAGTTTCAACGAATTTAAAATCTTCAAAATATCCGCCTTTGATAAATTTGAATCATTGTCATATAACAAGTTATACAAAAAAGTCAAAGATTCTGATTGATTTAGTTCGTATTCATGCAACGACTGTATCAAATTAATGGTATTGACTGAAGTTACAGTATCAGATATAGTGGATGTATTTGTAGTTGCCATGACTGTGGTTGTTGAATCCTCGAGATCGCTGTATTCGTCTTCTGAATCGTCCCCATCTTCTTCATCAGGTGTTCCACCATCTTCTTCACTGATATAGGCCTGCAATAGCGAATATGGTCTTAAATCGGTCGATAGTATATTGTTTGTTGTAGTCGCCATGGTTTTATTTTATTCTTGATTACCAGGGTCCGTTGTGTTATCAAATAGGATGTTACTCTTTTTTTTTTTTTTTTCTCTTTTCTGTTTCTTTTTTTTGTTAAAATGTGAGTACGATTGTCTCTTGATATCAGGTTGATTTCATTTTTTTTTTTTTTTGTCCTGTTCACTCTAAATCTGATTTTGATTACCTACAAATATTAATGTTTAATAGGTAGATAATAATGGCACTGAATATGAATTTATATTTATGATAGTGTTGTACTTCATTATGCTAGTGATTTCAGGCGTGATTTATTGATATTGATAGTGACATCTTGGAAATTAAATAGAGATATAATCTTTCGATTTAATCTAATTCACGGCGTGAACGGATCAAATATAAATCAATTTGAAGTATTTAAAATAATCCTTTAATTCCATAGCTTGTTGTTTTCATTGAACTTCATTGCTTTACACGCTAAATTGATAGGCTTGGTTGACTAACACGCGCATTAACACACATGACGCTATCCAGATTCATGTATATTTAGTTATTGCAATACATCATCTATACGATTTTCTAAATCATCAAACTCAGAAAATAAATCTTTAACATTTTTGGATCGGTTTTCAAAATTTTTTAGTAATAAATAAGTTTCATCTGTATGGGTGGTTAGTTCATTAATTTTCTTCTTCAACTCTTCCTTTATGCGTTTTAATTCCTCCTTTCCTTGGGAAGCATCTTGTTGTAAACTACTATACTCCATATCAAATATTGTTTGATCCTCTGTCAAAAGTTGATTATCTGAATCCAATACCTGTTTCAAGAACAAGTGTCGAGTTTCTTGTTCTAGATAAAGAAACTTTAATTTTTTGAACATTTTTTCATGGAGTAATATATCGGATTGCTTTGCAAGACGTTGATCTGTTTGAGTTATTGAAAGATCATCAGGGTCTAATATCGAACGTATTTTGGATTCTATTGATTTGTCATCTATCATGGTATTGATGTAGTATGTAGAATTTAGGCCCATGTTAGTCAGTTTGTTTGTTTGTTTTGATTTTAGATTCAGCTGTCTCCGCGGCTCACCTCCTTTTTCGTACACGTTTGCATAGTCGTGTATAATCACTAAACCATTTTAGAACCATGCTCACTTTTGTAAACGTTTGGTGCCCAATGTCATGTTGGCTTTTGAAGTTATGAAACTGTGAACTTTGATACGGTGAATAGAGTTACCGCTCCACCTCACAAAAAATTTGAATGATTTCTTTTCTTTTCGAACTGGTAATGTACTGGACAAAATGAAATGCTTAAGTAAGAACTTGTTCTTCGTATGTAGCCCAACTATGATCATTTAACAAATGAAGATGAACATTACCACCAATCCAATTGAAAATATTTTGCGTGTGATAAAAGAAATGGCCCTCATAGAACTTGTGAAGAGAATAGAAGCTCAAATAATAACTGAAAAGGACCATGAGCTCTTAAAAATTTGTCTTTTACAAGGTTCTCAAGAATTACTAAAAAATTTCAACGAAAATGCTCAAAAAAAAAAGTCTAGAGATGCAACAAGTGAAATAAGCTCAATTGTGCTAAAATCCGTTATTGAATTCTATAGTCGTTAGCCGAAGTTTGGGCTATTTTTAAAAATGAAAAAAGTAAAATTTAAAATCATCGTGAGTGACTGTAAGAAGGATGATACTATGTTTCCTTATTAGTTTCTATTGTCGTTGTAGTGTTTGTTTGTTATATTAGAATCAAGATTCGCGCTCTCTGATTAGAGAACTTTAAATGACGTATTGTATACTTTGATTTTTGATTGTTGTTCGCGCTATTTTTAGAAATGAAAAAAAAAAATACTGTAAATCTTTTTCTTCTTTTTATAATCTCGTAAATTTGTTTTAAAAAGATCTAACAAATCAAGATGGATACAATATTAATTTATTTCTACAATGAGGTAGACTTTAAATTCATTTGACAATAGTATTATATCGTCAAGAATTACATCTTGCAATTTTTTTTGAACACACCACTGGGGATGTTACTTGAATTTGTTTGCTTTTCTCAGTTTGAACCTTAATAATCCCCAGGTTGTTTTACTGAACAATTGGTGCTTCCACCACTGTTCGTAAATGGTTGAAATTGATATTCAACAATAATAGATTTGATGATATGATTAATTGCTGTGCTATTGTTAGCCCCACATAGTGTGTTCAGGGGCTTATCGCTGTACAACTAGTCACTGTACAAAACATAAACAAATATATATTATCAAGACGTGGCGTTTCCATCTTTGTTACTACATACGATGGCGTTGCAATCGTTGCCGTACAACTAAAGAGAGAGATAAATAGAAGTATTCGAATCTATTCCCACTTAGGAATTACCCATTCCGTTCCTACAAAAAAATGAATCTATCAAGAATTCAAATAGCCACGGTCTTCCAGCCACTCTTGCTTTGTCTTCCAGTTTCAATTGCTAGCGCTATTATCATTTTGATCATAAATATAGGAGTCTCTGCTGTTATTGGTATTGTGGTTTTGATTGTATTTTTGGGGTTTATTTCATTTGGTGCAGCAAAATTGATTGCAGATCGAGACATTGTCAATAAAGTAACAGATAGAAGAGTCTCATTAATAAGAAAAATTTTGAACAACTTAAAGATTATTAAATATTATTGTTCCGAACAACCATTCCTTGAGATCTTGACAAAAGTATGTGGTGAAGAAGTTGACCTTATTTTAAAAATTCAAACTTTGAGAAATGTGGTGTTTGCATTATCCATGACTTTGACTGGTTTTTCCACGATGATTGCATTTATTATATTATATGCAATTGATGGAAACAAGAGAACCCCTGTTAACATTTTCTTATCTGTATCATCATTTGAAATTATGGCAATGATGGTGTTCTTTATACCCCAAGCATTCTCTACAACCACTGATATGATATTTGGGTTGAAGAGAATAGGTGAATTACTTTCAGCAGGAGATGAAACAACATACGAGAATTACAAGTTTATATCATCTAGTGAAGATAAAAACGCTGTTCAATTGATTAGTACGAGTTTCAATTGGGTGGTATTTGATGATGACCAGGATGATGATAATGATAGTGAAGACGAAGAGGGAAACAAAAGTATAATTTAGTTTAGTGATTTAGATTTTTTATTAATTAGATAAATTAAACTATTCCAATATTATAATATCCTGTAATTTGCATTTTTCTTATATTCGCTTCTGATAATAAACCAATATTTATCAAAAATCTCTTATTGACAACGGCATTACATTACTAGAAATCTACTGAGAGGATATTATATGAAGCTTGTTTTTTTGAAGAAATCGTTCTTACACGCTGTTGATACGTGACCATGGAGGTCACATGATTTTATTTGATGATATTCAGAGCCAAGTAAAATTCAGATTTATCGATGGACAAGTAATTATTCCCAGGCTAGAGCCACATAAACTACTAACAATATTATTATAATATATATTTTTTATTCAAATATAATGGATTGCTGAATCACATTGTATGTGTTTTTGCATTGGTAGTCTAGGCATGTTACATTACATATTGTCTCACCTTGAGAGGTCCATTTTGTGATACTTGTCTTATTTCAAGTGTAATTCCAATACCAATGCAACTAACCGCCTCTATTGAGGTTGTTTATTAGTGATATCTTTCATCTGCCTTTACTTCACATTGTTGTTATTTTTTTTGTTTGATTTCTTGTGGATTTGATGATATTTGTCTCGTTGGTTCATTCGTTAGCCGCTTTATCTTCTCGAATGCACGAATCTTTGATTTATTTTTTTTTTCGCCATTTTTTTTTGCCTTAAAGTTTCATGCATAGTCCAAGAAAATAGCCGCTCAAAAACTATTGTCTTGCAAAAAACGCCCAATAACATTTGGCAGTGAAAACAACAAAACCATGGAATTTTCAAGACACTCTAAGCACAATTAGTAGTTCTTGTTGCTTTGTTTTTTGGTGCAAAAATTTATATCAATGAGTTTAAAATGACGGAATGCTTTTTTTTCACGGATTAAAATAATCTGAAATTGAGGTTTTAGAATTAGTTACTCTTGGCTCTTATTATTTTCTATCCAACCATCAAAACAACTGACAAAAACAATAACTATAAATCATACAATATTCTCAACAAGAACTAACCTTATTTGCCAAAAAAAAAACAAAAAAAAAAGATAGATGACTTGAAAAATTGTTACAAGTCGATTACCTACGGGTTGAAGGATACTGTAATTGTCATAGGAAAACCCTAGAAAAAACTCTATTCGACATCAAATAACCGAGATATTACAAAATAATTTGATACTGTACTTCAAATACCTAGTTGGTCAGTGTGATCGTTATTGAAGGAGTCTTTATATTTCAAGACTAAACATTCAAAAACAAATCATGACTATGAACGTTAGCTTCTTAACATGAACCATAGACTTTATACCTAAACCTTCATACTCCACTATATATTTATTGGATTACTAATCGAAAAGAAGTTTAATTTTTGTACTGAAATTATGCTTCTCTACCCCCTAATGTCATAGTAAACTCCTTTTCGTTTTGTTGTCGAAAATTTTTTATTTTGTTCTTTTTTATTTTGTGGTATGCACAATAAGCATGCATAAAAGAAATGATTATGCAAAAAACAAAAAACAAAAAAAGAAAAACAAAAAAAATAAATAAAAAATATAACTTGCTTCCTTTTTGTAATCACAAATAACAAAGACTTAATAAATAAGAAATCAAAAGCTTGTTGGTTTAGTCTCATGCTGTTTTTGTTCTGGAAAGGAGTAACGAAAACAAATTTAAAAGGGATAAACGTTGTTCAAGAAGATGTCAAAGTTGTTTCTAATGAAATGGAATCAAAGCTAATCGTACGTCAAAAATGATTAGCGGTGCAGGTACATAACCATTGCATGGCTTAAACAATTTGCATAAACATGATAATATTTGACGTGATAAGACATAGTTTCCTGTTTGTTGATGACATAGCTCCATACAATTATGATGAATATAACTAACAGATTTATAGGATTAAACCCAAAGACTACAATCCTCGGAATTTGCACCAGCAAAACAGCAGAAACAGCAAAACAAGATTAAAGTTCCAAGCAACTACATTCCTTTTGTCATTGGCAAATACAAATATTTCACTAAAAATGATACCATAAAATACTTTAGTTTTTCCATTTCTTGAAGTTATAGTTTTGAGTTTTTTTTTTTTTTTAATTTAGATTATTATTCTTTTCTTCTTGCTTATTTATTTTTTTTTTTTTCGAAATGCACACTTTATTGTCAGACTATGGGAAATATATATAAAAATAATAAAACCCAGTTCCTGAATTATCCAACTAAATTATGAGCTTTCTTTTTTGCTTTTGATCATTTAACCAAATTATTCTAGACCAGATTGATCCATCCGTTTTTCAGTATATTTTGTTTGATTTTTTCGTTTTTTCTTTTTTTGTTTTATTTGTTTTGATTGATTTTTTTTTTTTTTCCATTTTGCATTTACCTTAGTCATGGCCATAAACAAAAACTCCACCGTACAAAATGATATAGATCCAGACACCATTGAAAGTGATTCAGTGAGTTCAGATGAGCTATATGTCGAGACTGAAATTTATCATCCATCTCTATTGTCTTCTCAATATGTACAGAGACCAAGACAAAATTGGCAGCATTTAAATCCTGCAATTGTGAGTTCCCAACCAATAGAGATTCAAAATGATGCTCTTGAGAAAGACATCACTGAAACAATAGAACAAAGCCCTCCGCATAGAGTCATTGGAAGCAAAAATCTTTCTCCCATACATAGAAATATAAAACAAGAGCAAGTGTTGTTAAAAAAATTCGAAGATGAAGTATTAAACCACGAAGTAGCATCCAAAACATTCAGAGCTTTGAGAGCTGAAACCCAGGAAAAATATATGTACCAGATTAGAAGGTATATATTTCATTGCGCAAATAAGGGGTTGGACAATTTTTATGTGAATTATCAGTTGGTAAAAGAATTGATTGAACATGAAATTCAGAAGCGAGGACAAATTACTGAAAACACAATCAAAAGTTTACGCTCGTCTTTAAATAAATTATATCATATGAATACAATTGTTTATTCAACATCCCAGCCACACATAATTCTAGGAGATAATATTGTACAAGAAATAATGAGTAACTACAAGAAGGAATCTCAAAGAGAATTAAACAAGGGTTCTGGAGAAGGAAGTGGTTCATCTTCCTCCACACCTTTAAATTCTCGTTCCACTACCCTGAAGGAGCTGAGTGACTCTTCTGGGAAACCCATAATTATATCCTCTGCTTCAACTTCAGCTTCCCTTTTTGAAACCAAAGAATCAGTTGACTTTGAGAAGGAAGAAAAAGTCCTTGATCAATTTCCTGCTATGAGTAATGATGATAATGAAGGTTTGTTCAAATTAAGTACAACATCAAAAATTAAATTAACTCCTGAAGAGGAGTATTTATTAAAGAAATTTAATCAAGAAGTCTTAGGAAGTGAAAGAACAGCAGATATTTTAAGCAGTTTAACTGTGAATACTTTTAAATCGTACGCCACTGACATGAAACGGTACATCAGGTTTTGTGCTCGTCAAGGGAGAACGAACACTTTTGTTGATGACAATATTTTGAGAAAATTTTTAACATCTGAAGTTAATATAACCAAAAAGAGCAACTCCAAAAAATTAAGAACAAGTTTATTGAAATTACATCAGTTGAACTGTCAAGCATATAATCTTGACTATTCTGAAGGTAATATTGTTTTCATGATTAATAAGCACGTGGATGGCACCAATAGTAAATTCCCAGATGAATCCGTTGCTCCTATCAAAGAATTCAATTCAACAAACTTGTTGGATAGATTGGAAGAAATGTTGAAAACTACCAAGCTCTTAAGCGGTTTAACAGAAGCAAACAAGATTTTGCATAAAAATGAATTTAAGCGCTATGCGTCCTTTTGTTCCAACAACAAGATTGACCATTTTCACGTCAAGGGTGAGACCCTTGTTCAATACTTTGAAGAATTAACCAAGTCAGATTCTAATATTAATAGTAAAAAATTGAAAAGATTCTTGAAAAAATTGAGTTTATTACATATGTTGAATGAAGAAAATTTTGAGAATTATCCAACAATAATTGAGAATGTCGAGCTTGTTGAAGAGTTTATCACCAACTTCAAGGCAACCAGTGGCGTCACTCATCCTATTTCAAGTTCAACCGATCCGTCAAGCAGTGGTGATGGAACTGGTGCTAGTACTTACTCTGGTGTTTCTTCTTCAATTTCGTCGTTGGCTGCTAACGTGCCACCATTGTTTTTGAACGCACAAGTTGCGGTAGGTGGTGGAACGAGCAGTTCTCTGTCGTCCGAACAATCTGTTCAATCAACAAGTGTTAATCCAATTCCTGCAGAACAGCCAAAACCAAAAACTACTGATACAATTATTCCATCAACT
Organism: Candida sanyaensis; assembly: GCA_911254575.1. Taxonomy (NCBI): domain Eukaryota; kingdom Fungi; phylum Ascomycota; class Pichiomycetes; order Serinales; family Debaryomycetaceae; genus Candida; species Candida sanyaensis. The sequence goes on from CAJVQF010000004.1 coordinate 1,682,275, forward strand.
ATTGTTCCAGATTTTGAGCAAGCAGGTCCAGGTCCAAGTTCAAGAGTAATCACCACCGAGAATGATGACTCTGGTACAGGTCACGATAAGTCCGACGAGCATCAAATTCAACAGAAAAATAGTGTTGATCCAAATGAAATTGATGATAATGTGGATCTTGATGATAATGTGGATCTTGATGGTTCATCTTCTGGTAGTGTTAGTGATGATGAGGTTGATGATTCTGGTAGTAAAGATGAAGACAGCAGTGACATGTCAGTTTACACCTCCAAACGTCAAAAGTTGGAAACCTTACCCCCAACAAGTGATATTATTCCACCTTTCGTGATGAATAGTGATATCAGAACCGTTATTCAATTAGTCGAAGAGTGGTCGTTAATCATCAAACGTACTCTTAAATGGGGGTTAGGATGGATTAAAACTCAAGATGACTATAAACTTTACAATGATAGAAAGGTAATCATTGACTTTATTGAAGAAATATTACCAGAATTAGACATCCAAAATAGTGGCAAGGCAATCAATGAAGTTGATGAAGATAGAGTGTATGATATTGCAAAAGTTTTTGATCAGTACATCACCAGAAGGGAAATTACTTTAAATGATTTGATTCAAAAAATTGATAACAATCCAGTCTACTCAAAAAAAGAATTTCTAAGAATTTTAACTAGACGTCAAGTCACTGATGTCTGACAGATTTGATTTGGTGTTGTCATGTGAGTTTTGGTATAGAGTATCTGACAAATACTCAAATTTCATACAAGTAGAGCTATGTTTGTTTTATTACTAATAAATATATATTTATTCTTTTAGACTGTTTTCTAATTACTCCTAGTGAAATTCTTCTAATACATCTCTTAATAATTTTAAGTTAAAAAAATTAGCAATAGTATTAAATATTTGAAACTTCTTTTCCATAGTACGCGAATCAATGGTTTCTACCCAACTACCAGAACATTTACAATGTAAATCCATGTAATTTCCTCTTATTTGCTGACATTTATCACACTTTAAGTCTTGGTTATAAAATTTAACAAATAGTTTATTAAGCTGTGAAATGATTTCCTCTTCAATAGCAGTCTTATCATATGGTTTATGGCAATTGAAACAATTCCAAACTGAACTTTCGTCATCACAACAAATATCAATATCCGTGATGTGGTTACAATAGTCACAGATAATTTGTGGAAGTTTCAATGAAGAACTTGGATTTTTGAAAGTGGCTTCTTTACTGAATTCTCGAACATCAAAAATTTGTAACAATTCCTTGCGCAATAATCTAACTTCAATCGTTCTCTTTTGTGATAATGCAAAAATTGAACACAAAAATTTAACCAACTCCAAAACTGGATTCTTTAAATTCAAATATGATCCAGCCAATTTTGGAAACTCATACTCCTTTTTAAATTCTGGGTTGAGAATAGCTTCAAGTTGACGACGATACAATTTTTCAATTCTTTTGGTGAGGGGCCTTCTGAATATTTCAATGACTCCATTGTTAATATCTTCTTCATCAACCTCTTTTGCCTCCAACTTCTTCTGACCTCTTAATATATGAACAATTTGTGTTGCTCTAGGAGTATTTGGGTTCTGGGTTGTACCTCCAAGAAGATGATCCGACTTGTATTTTGATAATGCATCCAAAAAAATAACTATCCAATCTTCAAATTCGTTTTGGAAGAGAATAGGTAAGAATTTCTGCATGTGCCAATGATTTTTGGGAACCAAGTTTTGAATTTCTTCATTAACAATTTCAGTACAACATCTACCACCGTAATTAAACTCATCCATCCACACTAAGAGATCCCAATACTTGATAATCTTCAAGTCCAAGAAATTGAATAATGGCTTGGATCTGGCTGCCTTCAAAATATACTGACCATAAGCATATGAATTCTCAACTGAAACCTTGGTAGTTTGAACCAACATCTTATTACAGTTTGCAAAAATAACTTGAGCACCCATTTTTTTAAACTCATTAATTAATTGCAAAAGTGCTTTGGATGTCAAATTGTGCACGTGATAATGCAAAGCTGGGTCATACAACAAAGAATCATTCTTATTAACCCAGGTTACCAACGAATTCATAATGGAATCAGCATTGACATTGTTTCGCAATGCATCATCCCACCAGTCTTTTACCATAGATCTAAGAATAGCCAAAGCAGGACTTGAAAAAGAATCTTCTGCAAAAGTTGAAGCACCATTATTTACATCAAATTGAACTCCATCTTCCGCCAAATCAGTACCTTCTGCTTCATTGATTAATGCACTGGTAAGAATCGTGTTGATAGTCAATGTACCTATTTCAACTTCCAAACAAGTAGTTTCGTATATCTCAGGATTATTAATCGTTGGGAATTCCAAACTGTCAAAAGCATGTATTCTATCCAGTTCAAATCCTCCAAGATCTGGCTCAGATTTTGGTGACCACCACAAAACAATATTGTTTTCACTTAACCTTCTAGCATATTCAATGTCAATCAAAAATCCCAAATTCTCAATTTGCAAATTACAAAGTGGTACTTTGGCATACTTGGCCACAGTAACTAAATTTTTAACCCAAGAAGCTAAAACAAAAAAATGATTGATTACACGTTTGGATATTAAAGTTTGCCAACCGACTGCAGGCAATGACAATTCTCTTATATTCATCTTCACTGTAGGGAAATCACTAGATGTTGGAATCAAGCTTAAAATCCTTTCACAATATGGAGACTGAATAGCAAATAAAGCCTTTGTATTTCTCATTTCATGGATTTTGCCAATTGTCTGATTAAGATTCTTGAATAATTTGGATGCATCATGATAATATTTGACTTCAAATGTCATTTCTTCAGGATAGTTGACAATGTTTGACACTTTCTCCAATTTTTCCTTTTTGGTTTCATATATTTCACGGTATATCCTGTGAATATTGTTTGGTAATTCTTGTGCAACAGCAGAAGGCTTCAATACAAACATTTGACAATCATTTTCCCATGTCTTGAAAATGGTAAAAAACTCATAACTGTTTGTAACAACGTGTAACAAATACACCATATCCATGTCAAATTTTCTCAAATATGCGTCTGATTCAATTTTCAATAACTCCTTTGTATTGAAACCATTCTTAAGACCTTTACCAAGAGCACCAACTCTGGTGTCATCAAATTTAACCGTGTTACCTAGATCTATAATTGCACGTGAAACAGGGTCAACATGTGATTCATAAAGTCCTAGTATATTGGAATCCTGTAAGACTCCATCAACGTCTTTTAACTGGTCTTGAAAAACTGACTCAGGCATGGTAAGTTTATATAAATTAGTTGCGTCATGACCATTTGGCAATATAGCATTCGACTTTTCTACCTCACACCCCGGAATAACCTTCTTTGTTGTCAACTCGGACTTGAATGTAGCATATACCTTTTTAGGGACATGGAAATTAAACACATGAACTTTCTCATCTGCCAGAATATAAACCTTTAAATCTCCTGGTTTTGCTGGATCTAACTTATATTCTAAAATCTCCCAATTTGAACCGGCAATATTTTCAGCACGTTTTCTAATCATACCACCAACAGTAGATCGTTGTGAACTTTCTGCATTCATACCAAATAATTTTCTTCGTCTTTCTCTTCCTGTAGCTTGGACTTTCCATTTGGCTTTCTGGTATTGTAAATAACCTTGATAATCTTCCAACATAGATGGACACGGACCATTTAAAATTGCTTGATTTCTCTCTTCTTCTTCGGCTAAATCAACTAAATTGGCTCTTCCTGTTTTTCTCTTTCTGGAAGTAACCTTACCAATTTTGTCCTTCGAGATCGTTGCTGCAACTTCACCAAAATCTTCAATATCCTTAATTTTGGCTACTTCCTTTGTTGTTTTTGTAAAAAATGATGAGATACTACTCTGTTGTTTAGTATCTTCTTTATTTTTTACCATCTTTTTTAACCATTCGGGATGTTGTACTCTAGGAACAGGGTTTTTAACATTCTGTAAAGCAGCAGGAATAGTAATGATTTTTTGAACAACCGATGCCAATCTTTCTGCATAATAATCCCAATCAATGACATCTCTTGGACTAAATTTAGTTAATGATGGATCTTTCAACCATTTTTTCAAAAAGAATTCCTTCTTGTCCGATGAAAATATAGACACCGGAACAGCACGTTCAGTAACCGGAGCTCCTATAGGTTTAGCACTGATAATGTATTTGGTTGCCAACCCGGCATCTTTAACCATTTCCTCACCCAAGAATTCACCTAATCTTCTCGCAGTAGTAATTGAAGTAGATTTCTGACTACCATATTCTGCCAATGCCTTGGACATGCTTTTGTTTTCACAAATCAACTCGATCAAATCTTCGTCCTCTAACATACCACCCTTCGTATCCAAAACATCTAACCAATTATTAGCCACAGTTGCCACAGCTTGGTAACACGTTTCCAATGAATCCCCTTCTAAGAACAATTTGAAGATGTCTGACTGAAAATTCTTAATCAATTGCAATTCACCTCTTCTTTTAATTCAAACCCCTTTAATTCTGCCAATGACCCATCGTCATTAAAAACAGCATATCTCTTCTTTAAACCTTTACCTTCTTCTTTAGAAGTTGGCAAAACCATTGCTTTATATGGACCATCAAGCTCAAAAAAGATTGAGTTATCTGATCTAGTTTCATACTTGTATGATTCAGGATCTACCAAATCTTGATATTGGTGATTCGTATATGTTTGATGAACCAAATAATTCAACATAGAACACGGATACTCTAAATAAATTTTTTTCCCATCCTTACATTTTAAACTATAGCGATCGGGGAAAGTGCTAGGAAGAATACACCAAATACCATCAGTATCCAACTCCAATGGTCTACCAATCCTTTCAACCAAAGACCTAGCCATTTGAATAATTGTGGCCCCTGTAAGACATGTAACCCCTGCCATTTCCATAGAATACCAACGTGAACCTTTTCTCATAACATAACCATAGAACGAGTTCAAAATGACTTTATGCGCCAATTGTAAGGAATCGTAAAGAACAACCATTTTCTTAGCTTCGTCTTTAGCAATAGTGTCATTGGCATCGATTTTCCCAACTTTTCCCTTCCATACTTTGGCCAAGCCTTTAAACTCATATCTTCTATCACGGAAGCTTCTCACAGTGTTAACATAGAAGGGGTTCTCTCTTTGACAAATAATGGCTTCTCTTGTAATAACTTTATTGGTCTTGACTCTATGGTAGACTTTTCTAGAATAATCAGATATTCTTTTCTTGATCATAGCAGCTTGCTCAGCATAGGGTAACTCATCAAATGTTCTTGGTGGCAACCATGGTCTAGCGCCTGGAAAAGTTTCATTTTGCAAAGTTCTCTTAATCATATTATATTCATTCATTTCAGCTGGATAATATTCACCTCTCCAAGCCCAAGGTAATCTTCTGTCACAGTCTTTTCCCGGCCGATTAAAATCACATGCTGCACAGTCTTCTTCTGTTTTCATAGAATCTGGTTGTAGACGGTTGGTTGTCATGATATTAGGATACATCGATGCCACATCGACGTGATAAATAAGTGGTTTTTCGTGTCTCACAGGAGTGTTCTTCAAATCCAATAAGGAACTTTCAATTTGATTATAAATTTCATCAAAGTTTTCAACATCTTCCAATTTCTTACCATTCTCCACTTCAATACAAAACTGGATAGAGTTACGTAAATTACCCAACAATTCATCAATAGCAGTAGGATCTACCTTAAAGTCAGTGTCAATGTCACTTCTAAACACACCAGCTTCTAAAGATTCAACATGACCCCCGACATATGTTTCTGACTCCAACAAATGTCCGTCATAAAATCTTTCTACGGGATCAGAATGTTTATTTGGCAACAAAATATTTCCTTCATATGCTTGGACAGAAAGCAACATTTCACACAAGGTACCAGTACCTTTTCTCAAAACTTCATCGGGATTTAATGGAATAATTGTACCCAACGAAAAGATAAAGGGGTGAACATATTTGTAATATAAGTAATATGTTGCAACAGCATCAGACACCGAATATTCAGACAATAACTGTGGCTTTTCATACGCATAAGGGGTCATGAGTTCGGGGTCTAATTCGGTGGGGTTATAACCTAACTTTACTGTAGTAACGGCCTTTAAACCTTGAGAACCTTGAGGCAAGTATGAGTCTCTCTTAACCCAACGGAAACAGTCCATATGTACACAGTACTTCGATTTATACTCATCCTCGTTATCTTTAGCAAACCCAATTTCTTCAAACATATCCATATCATGAAACCTTGTTCTATTTTCCACAAATGGCCAATCAAAAAAATCACCATTGAACGTTGCAATCACCGTAGGCTTGACTTCACGAATATGTTCAAAGAATCTTTGCAATAGATGCTTTTCATCAGGTTCATTAAAAATAGTAAACAAACCAGGATATTCAGGCTTCGGAGTGTACTCAAAATCTTCAATATCTTCAGAAATTATCTCTCTATTCGTGATCAAAAACCTTCACCATCAATCATATACGAAATCATCATAATCTGATCAACTTTAGAATCTGGGAATTTTAATGGGGCTTTGGTGGTTTCAATATCAAATGCCAAAACGACTGGATCTGCAAAAGCAATCTTTTCTTTATCTTCAATAATTGTAATCTTCGAATGTTTAGCATAAACATCATACCATTTACCCACTCTCAATTGATTATCAATCGACACTCTCACGTGATAAGGAACGTCATACTCTCTTATGTCATCTATAAATGTGGATGGATCTGATGAAGTTTCAATATCGTTGAAATTATAAAGATCTCTTGATTCTCGCTTAAGTTGGTTATCTTTTATTATAGGTGTTAACATCCTTTTGGCAGACAATAAATCCTGAAGGTTATGAAAACTAAGTTTGATTAAATTTTTTTTGAGCCCTAATAAATGGTTTGGCAACTCTAAAGCATCTTTAACAACACGACTGAATTTTTTAACATTACATGACTCAAGGTGCTTTTTCATCCACTCCTCGACCTCCAGCTCGTGATCTCCAGGTAACACATCAATGAAAAAATAAGGATCGTGCTGTAGCGTTGCCTTAAAACTTCCGCCTTCTTCATCAAGAAAATAATAATCTACACCAGAGTATCCAGCCAAATATTCATCGCTGGGTATATTTGTGGCATGAAAATTGATTAACCATCCTTTTCGGGGTTTATTTCCGTCGTTTTCACCGTGATCGAACCTATCAAAGCCCATAACTGAATCAATATTATCTATTCGTTGAACTAGCTCTTTCTTTTGCACTGAATCATTAAGCATGGGATTATTCGCAACATATGGATCAATTTGTTTATTGTACTGTTGCAGTCGGTATTCTTTACTATTTCTGTAATTTGTATTCATTTCATTCTTGACGAAACGAGCTGAAGTAGACCCTCTGAATTTGCTATGACGCAGTGACATAATTTACAAATGATAATTCTAGATGATGAGATGGTAATAAATATCAATGATAAATAATCGTGAATTCTTGTATTATAATTGGCTGGTTGCAATAACAATAGTTATATAAAATGATAATAAATAGTAGTTAGAAAAAAAAAAAAGCAAGAAACACAGTAGTTCTATATGTTCTTATAAAAAAATAGTTGGCGTTCTCAATCATCGGGGATTTTTTTTTTTTTTTCATTTTACAAGTCTTCTACCACACGCGTAATCCTGTATGAAAGCAAGATGGAAGTCCGCGTCAACGATTTGTATGAATGATGAGGGCATGTAATATTATGTGACAATTAATGATCTAAACAAAGACAGTAGTAGTGTGCCAATAGTGTCTAGCAATGGATTAAATCATCAAGCTTTGATACTACCCACATATCTATGTTATTAGTAGCATTGCAACTCTAGATCATACACATTATACATGTAATGTACATTTAGCTATTGTACAACGAAAGTGTTCTATTTATCTGGAATGATCTATTGATATATTATCTTAAATACTACAAATTCATCCTCCCGTTGACTTGAAAAATCCCACGCTGGTTTTCATCAACACAATGCCCTACAACTACCCTCCACCTTACTAGAGTTATAAAAACGATAGAGAATATCATAATACTGTAATCCCTTTAAAGTGAATAGCCTTAATAAACCATCTGAAGTGGTCTAACGGCTCTGGAAATCACAGACAAACTAGCGTATCTATTTGCAGGACAACCCTTAGCTATTATAAAGAAATAAACAATAGTTTTCAACTCCAAGGGTTGTCAACAATAAGATATCATACTAAATAGAACACATACACCCCCACATACACTCTTTTTATTATCTTCTGGAATTTGTTAGTTAGCATTCACAGTTGTTTCTGAAAGAATGAAGTCTTGTTCCTGGTCTCAACAGCACTGGTAGTGGCCTAACGAGTAAAATAGAAATATATATATATATATATATATAAAACTAGCAAACAAGAATTAGTCACATGCCATACATGTGGCTTTTGGAATATCACTTACCTTTGCTTTATTAATTCCTAGGACAACATGAAGTTTCCTGGCTGAATTGGTAAAGTCCAACAGTTTCTTCGACACGACATTTATGTTGCGACATTAACGATTAAAATGTCTTTTTTGTTATGCTCTCAAGATAAACCAAACACAGAGAAAAAAAAATAGAAAAAAAAAAACTTTGATATTCTGATCAACAGTCTATCTTACAACCTTTTGAAGTGCAAAGGTATACAATATATTTAGTATATTAAACAATTTTACGTGCGAATATTATTGAATTTCAATCCGCTGTATTTCATTGACTTTATAAACTTTGGTTTTTGGTGCTGTTTATATCTCCCGCTGAACGAAGTCCATCAACATGAACAACCCCATGAATAATGGTATGCAAAACCAAAACAACAATGTAAACCGTCAACAACAACCACAGCAATCAATAAATTTGCTGAATATTCATCCTCAACAATTAGCGCAGTTGGTGACTGCGATGAAATCTTCATATGATCAAGCTAAGAATTCTACCAATGACTCAGAGAAACAACAGCACTTTAATCGTGCTGAAAACATTAGAAGGTTGTTGGCAAGGTATCAAGCTCAAAAAAACAGGCTCCAGCAACAGCTGCAGCAGCAGCAACAGCAGCAGCCTCAACAGCCTCAACAACAAGTTCAACCTCAACAGCAAGTGCAACCGCAACAACAAGTACAACCTCAACAGCAACCGCAACAGCAACAACCGCAACAGCAACAACAACTGCAGTCGCTATCTGAACATCAACAACAAATACAGGCTGTTCAGGCACAAGCACAGGCTTTGGCTCAAATGAATAACATGAACAATAGTTTCAATCAAATGAATACAATGAATAGTAACCAAGTGGGTTCACCAATGGTACAACTGCAATCACCAAACCCATCCCTTCAATCCCCCATGATGCAACAAAAGCAAGTCAATATGGGTACACCTTTGAGACAACAATCTCCATTAATGCAACACCACTCACCAAATACATCGCAGCTTTCGTCTCAGCAACTGCATGGTAGTCCACAACCCCAATCTCAACAAACACCCCAACCCAACAACAATATATTTGCCAATATGAATTCAGCTGGTCCATCAAATATGAATTCAGGACAAATGAATGGTAATCCATCAGTAAGTAATATAACGATGGAGAGATTTGCCCAAATTAGACAAAAACTATCGGAGGTGCAACAAAGAGTTCACTTATTGGAACAAAGTAAAAAGTCAACTAATGTTACTCCAGATCAAATTCAATTAATTGATAAAGAAATAATAGAGCTCAAGACAAAGTTCCAACAATATCAAAAAGTTGGAATGTACATTAAAAATCAATTACTTCTTCAAGCCAAAACACAACGTCAAAAGCAGCTTGAGCAACAACAACAGTTGCAAAACGGTGGACCTTCTCAGCTACAGCAACAGCAACAGCAACAGCAACAGCAACAGCAACAGCAACAGCATCAATTACAACAACGAATGCAACAAAGCCAAGCTCAAATGACCCAGCAACGAAACTTTTCACCTCAATTGCAAGCTGCAACCCAACAACAACAGCATCAACAACAACAACAGCAACAACAACAACAACAACAACAACAACAGCAACAGTTTTTGAATAATCAACAACGTAATCAGAATAATAAAAATATAATGCAAATGCAATCACAATCGCAAGCGCCAACGCCGATGCCAATTAGACATACTCCACAGATGCAATCAAATCCGCCTCCAGCTGGTATGACATCTCAGGTAGGAACACCAGCATTGCCTATGTCCCAACCTACCCCTGCAATGAACGGACCACCTTCAGTTTCTTCAACAGTATCAGCCCCGATTCAACAACAGCAGCAACAGCAGCAACAACAACAACAGCAGCAACAACAACAACAGCAGCAACAACAGCGAGTCCCTAGTAGACAAGCATCTGCTACGCCACAAATGCATTTCCAACAACAGCAATCACAACAGCAGATGAGACAATCACAAATATCAACAACTACTGTTCAGGATAAGTCCCAACTACAACGGCAATCTACGGCTAGTGCCACTGCAACACCTGCTCAAAATAATGGGCCATCAATAAACAAATCTCCATCGGTGACAAATATAAATGCTGCTGGTGGAGTCACAACTACAGCACCCTCGGCAACGGGTTCAGCTTCAGGTGAAGCAAGTGGGGTTGCAACAGGACGTGCCACTCCTCAACAAAGACCACGATCTTCCATGTCATTGAATTTGAATGGAATTACAAGGCAATCTGCGCCAACTATTCCAATATCTAATTCAATTAATGTAAAACCTCCTACAGTAACTACATTTAATGTCGCTAAGGATGCACGACCAACGTTAACGGGTGGGGCAGCAAATTCAATGAGTATATTGTTAGATTCACCTGCAATTACAAAATTACCAACTTTTGATATCGAGGGTGATACAAGTTCGCTAGATGCCAATGCTACTGGAAGAGTTTTCAACAAAAGGAAATTGAGTGATTTAATAAATACTATCGGCGTTGATGAAGGAGATGGTAAAACTACTATTGATGGTAATGTTGAAGAGTTGTTATTGGATTTAGCTGATGAATTTATTCATTCAGTTACCAGCTTTGCATGCCGATTGGCAAAGCATCGGAAAGTGGACAGCGTTGAAGCAAAAGATATTCAATTACACCTAGATAAGAATTGGAATATTAAAATTCCTGGTTATGCTATGGATGAGATCAGAAGTAATAGAAAAGTTCAACCTAGCAATAGTTACAACCAAAAAGTTCAAGGTGTGGAAGTTTCTAAGGCAGTCAATGATGACATGAATAATGCATGAGAGTTTCAGAACTATAAATTTCATTAAACATAATAATCATACAGAAATCGTATAACTATTAATCAAGTCTTTTTTATAAGAAGTAAAAAAAAAAAAAAAAAAGTTTTTTCTTTTTGAACAGGCTATATATAGTAAATAATAATAAAATTTGTACCATTATAAATTCTTGAGTTTTCTGATTTTCTTAGCCCAATGTTTATGTTCTTTATCATAAACACCTTCTTCGACACCTTTCAAAAACCCATCTTTGTCGTCCAACAACTGCCATGGAGTTTTTCTGAGGGAATCATCCTTGATCAAACACTCATCAATAAACTCACAAAGTTTCTTATCATATGGTTGCTTAGTGACATGATTTATTTTGTCTGTTAAAGTTGGCGCAGCTTCATTAACAATTCTTTGCAATAAATCTAATATACCTTCTGGACCGTTATATGAACTGATTTCATTATCTTGTTCATTATTTTCATCATCGCACCATACTGGAAGGCCACTGGCTAATTCAATCAACATCAAGCCCGTGGACCAAACATCCGATTTAACACCATAATCCATACCTTGAATTCTTTCAGGAGACATGTACATTGAGGTACCAACAAATGTATCAGCCATAGCAAGTGAATTTGTCAATTCACGAGACACCCCAAAATCACACAACTTGAACTCCCCTCTATGGGTCATCAATACATTATTTGGTTTAATATCGCGATGAATAATCTTATGGGCAGTGTACAAATAAGTCAAACCTGATAATATAGCAAAAGATAGTTTCTTCAAAACAAATGTTGGAAACTGCTTGTTATCACAAAGTGGCAATATCTTATCCAATGATCCACAGTTACAGTATTCCATACAAATAACAATGGTGTTGTTGTTGTTCAAACATGCGCCATAAAATTCAATAATGTATGGAGAATGACATTCATGTAATATTCTTAATTCACGTATAATCTGAGTCTGTATAACACTCTTCAGGTCGATATGGATGATTTTTTTAGCCATAGTTTTTTGAGTGGGTATATGTAATATCTTGGACACAGAACCAGAATTTCCTGACCCTAATTGTTTCAACGTCAACAAATCTTTATTGTTTAACTTCAATGAACTTGTAGTTGCAATTGGAGATTCGGCATCGGTTAATGATTGTGATTTAGGTTCCAATGGGGATGAAGACGCGGATTTGGTGGGTGAAATAGATGAAATAACAGTTTGTCGTTTACGACTAGGCAAATGGTGGTGATTATTTTGGTGGAGACGCTGTTGATGATGGTTCATACTAGATAAATCCAAGTTTGAAATTTGATTCAATATTAAATCAGTAGATTCTTCATTCTCAGGGTCGACGTTTCTATTACTTCTATTAATATTAAATGGGGAAGTTGAGGTTGATCCTGCACCTGCTCTTCCACCTGCACTTGTAGGTCGACTTAATGTTTGGCTCACAATTACACCTGAACCTGGAGATTGTTGAGAAAATGTCAGTGAATATGATGATGAGGGTATATGTCCCAGGGTTGTTGCAGCAGATGAAGGTGAATTTGATAAATTGAGTATTGGGGCTGGTCTCTGTCTTTTTTGTCGTAAAGAAGTTGGTTCCTTTATATTCATTGCTTCGTCTGATATTTGATTATTTTTGGTTTTAACTGGTGAGGCGTCCAAAGAAAGCTTTTTAAAGTTCTTTCTTCTTAAACTCTTGGTTTCCACTAAAGATTCGTGATCCTGACTATGGGACACTGTATTCGGAACAGGAGGTAATTCCTTTTGTCGAATATTTTCTATAGTATCCAAGCGATTTAATTTCGACATCGTAATCAATGATTGGGATCTTACTTGATAGTTGAATATAAAACAACAAGGCGTCACTGGAGATTTTCCTTGCTTTTAGAAATTTTTTTTTTTTCTTTTTGTTTTTCTTTGCTTTTTGTTGTTTTGGACTATGTTGTGGTTTTAGATTTCTTTGTTGTCTCAAAATTTTTATTATTTTTTCAACTAAATTTCTTTACCTGAAACTTGTCTCTCACAATGTTGTTGTTTTCTTTTTCTTTTTCTTTTTATTTTTTCGTTCTCATTTCGCAGTAGAATCTCTGGCGACGTTTAATCGAGGATTTGATTTAATGGTAATCCAACAACTGGGGGTTATCTCTATTACATACACATGATACCCATGACCATAAAAAGAAGACTCAATTGTTCCTATTTGGTGCTTGTCGTTATCAGTATACATTACAACTATCGAGTTGATGTTATGTAGGTTGCTACCTACGTGAGTCGTAATGCAGCTTGGCCATAAGTTGCAATGGCAACATTTGAACCGTTTATTTGCCTTTTGGCTGCAGTTGTAAGTACTATAAAACAAAGTCTTCTGCTACAAGTCAGCCATTGCAAACGTATATATCAATATCAGCAAGTAACTAATTGCAATTAAGCATTGGTTAAAGTAAAATTCTAATTATCTTCTTTCTTAACGATTATCTGACAGCCAAATTTCCGAGTCTCTACCAATGATAAAATACTGATCAAATTTGACACAAATTTAAGGAGGAATTTGTAGCACTGAATTGAAAGAAAATTGCATTAAAATGGCATATACCCTATTCAAAACTGTGTACTATTCCAGTGTTGATTGATCGTAGTATGATTGGATAATCATTGTATTCATAAATATAAAGAAGAAAGAGAGATTGCAGCTGAATCACATATTTTCCAAGTACAAATTGGACCCATTTGCCATGTACAAGTATTTTTGTTGTTTTTCCAAGCGAACAATCATACCATCGGGTTACGTATCGGTTATAGAAACAGTTTTGGTATCTAATCATTTTTCGGTCCATGGGTAGAGAAATCCGGTTTTAAATTTATCAAATCAAGATAGTAGTCTCCTGCCGTTAATAGTACCAATTTACCTATTGTACATTTAACCCCTGCCAGTCTATTTGTATCTATTCCTCAGACAAAACGTAACTAGCACTTTTTCTAGAAAGTAATCATTACCCCCTACCTTTCCTTTTTCCCAAAAAAAAAAAAAAAAAAACATGTTTTCCTCTGCTTTACACAAAGCAATAGTTGTTATTGATCTTGGATCAGCAGTAGCTTCTCGCTAACAGTTTACCTATAAGTGGGCTGGAGATGTATACACAAATAAGAACACAAACTAAATATAATAGATCAACTAAATCCTTTTATGTAGAACGATATTGTATAAAACTACAGAAATCTACATGATTAGTACTTTCTGGGGAATTAATCCTTTTTTGTAATTAGTTGTATCAATATTTAATAAGTAATGCTGTTTATTGGTAAAAGTGCATTATTATGTGCTTTTTTGAAAATTCTGGCGCGAATTACACGACATAGATTGGGCATAATTTTCTCATTCTTCACAATACCGTCATCGACTCTATATTACAACAAACTGGAAACGAAGCAAAATTCACGGTTTTTTTAAACAACTTAAATCCTCAACCAAAGAGTAGGTAAAGTTACATGTGGATTTACAATTTCTAAGAAATAGTCAATGGTTATTTTTGCAGAAAAAGAAATGTTGTGAATCTTATTATCCATGAAGTAGGTAGTTTTTTTTTTTTTGTTTTCTTCTATGCTGTGGGTTTGTTTCTTCTTCGGAAAACATACCGAAATGAACAATGTTCCTAAAACAGAAAAAAAACAATGCTTCTAGAAAACGGTGATTTATTTTTCCTTTTTCCTTTTTCCATTTTTTTTTTTTCGGTGTGTTATTATCACATGTTCAATATAAACCGAACATCGATTTCATATTGATTTACTCTTCAACATCACATGGAATTATTTGCTGCGAAGAATTCCGATAATCCCCTTGAATAGCCTCCACCACCACACCACCACCTGCTATTCTTCAAATTTCGTCTGTGTTTGTGGAGGCAATAAACAAATTTATTCAACAACTCGTACATCTTATTTCCGATACAATGATCGACATAGTAAAACAAATTGTAAATAAACAGATGTTAATTGAATAACCTAGAATTGAGCTTATTGTTTGAAATCGGTTTTTTTTATCTTTATAAGTGAATCAGAATTTGCTTCCCTGCTCTAACTTGTCAATACAAGCGATGTGTTTTGATATATTTGACCGTTGACGGAGGATGAAACTACCCCTCTGCGCTGAATCATACATTCGATCCCCGTATATTATTGTTAATTCCTCCATCTCTTCTCTTTTACTTTTCAGTACCACCATTGATAATAAATTATAACACTACTGTTGTAAATAATCATGTCCTTTAGATAATTCACTGTACTGATTATTTACTAAACAAGACTTTATTTCGTATATCGATCCAAACTCATCGTTCTCAATTTCATTTCTTTTCCTAGATTATTTGTTTGATGATATTTCCAAAAATATATGATTACGTGGAACAAGTTATGGTTAATTTCCAAGTCCAATAAATCATATGTATAATTGTTCTCTTGCGATTATATTAATTTTTGGGCCGTTGAAATCAAAGTAAATAATGCTAAATACGGTTGTTCATCATAATGCGTGAAACTAAAAGGTTAATCGCATGTTAGAGACAGAGAATCATAAAACAAGTGATATTTTTGATACTAATTATAAGCACATTCATTCTTGAAAATTCGTAAATACTTTATATATTTTTATTGTCCTCAAAGAACTGGTCTACCCTTTGTTCTTGGATTTAATTACTTGGTTGCAAAATGAAAAAGGGGAGTATATATAAAAAAAAAAAACCTTAAACTTAATAAAACTGAAACATAATACAGCATTACTATTTTAATATTATCTACTTTCAATCCTAGTTAACACTAGGAAAGTTGTTTTGAAAATCTTGATGATGATTGTTTTGGAGTTGGGAGGTTTGTTGCTGATTTTGTTGCTGAGCAGGAGGTGGTGGAAGTATTTGAGAGTGTGAATACTGCTGTAAACCCTGATAAAGAGGTTGTTGTTGCTGTTGTGGTGCTGGTGCTGGTGTTTGTTGTAGATGGTTGTGAATTGGAAGTTGATTTGAATATTGATGAGTCATTGGGACATATGATTGACCATAATGTGGTTGATGTAATGCAAGATTATTGTATTGTTGTTGTGAATGTTGTTGATCCATATTAAAAGTTGATGTATTATTGGAACCTGTGTGTTGTTGATTATGAGCTAACATATTCATTTGATCATTCTGTTGATGAATTGGTTGGGGTTGGAGCATGTGATGTTGTGGCAATCCTTGATGAAATTGAGAAAGATTTGTCCCATAGGGACCTTGGATCGGGGAGGTAGGTTTCATTGTTGGAGTAGTCTTTTTCTTTTTTGTACGACAATTAAGACAAACTTTATTCCTTCCATGATCACTTGGATCTAAAGCTTTAGCACATCGATTACAATTTCCCATTTTTTCCAAGTTTGTTCTTCTAATTTTATCATTCTCTCGACATCTTTGGCAAACCTTGTAATTATTTGACCCTCGACCACTTTTTTTTTCATCAGATTCAGGATCTCTACCATTAGTACTAGGATCAGTCACAATGTTACCATTTTCATCTTTAACCAATATAGAAGAATCTAAGGGACCAGAACAATGTACACATTTACCTTGAGCAGCTCGATTGGCTTTCCTTGTTCGCAAATTTTGTCGACAACCAGGACACAACACAAATCTCCTTTCTTCTATTGGAATATCAGACCCACATCTACGACAAACACCTTGTTTGTCTTTAGTTTTCTTTTGCCATCTTCTAGATCTCTGTCGCTGCAAATCTCGACAATGTTGACATAACTTAAATATTTTTGGTTCAGCTAAGTACTTTTGACCACCCGAAGCATCGTTAGCTTTTGGAATTATGACTGGTTGATCAAACTCCTTCTTGCATCGAGTACAATTTGACCTAACCATTTGTTGATCTTCATTAGTATAAATTGTCGATGGTTGTGAATGCGAATGTGAACTCACAGAAGATCTTGAGGAAGCAACACGTTGGTGGGGTTGTTCTTGTTTCAAAGAATTTGGTGAATTATTAGCAGAAGATGGTTCTTGCTTAGTGACTAATTGTTGTTGAACATGCAAAGGAGGAATAGGAGCAACAAGGTTTCTATCATTATTATTATTATTATAACTCAAAAGGTTTGATTGTTGTTGGTCATTATATAAACCATCATACATTTGACGTGGTTGTTGATATAAAGTGTATTGGCTATAAGGTTGATTAGACAAATGACCAGAAGCCGGCATCGGAATATATGTTGGTGGAGCTGGTGGAGGAGGGGCAGGAAGATGTTGTTGTGATGAACCACGAGGTTGCAATTGCTGATACTGTTGGTATCTATTGTCTTGTGGATTTGCATACATTGATTGTTGGGACATTTGTGGTTGTAGTGGAGAGTGGAACTGCAAATGTTGGGGAGTTGGGTGTTGAGTTGGTTGATATGAAATTTGCGTGTTATCTTGAGTATTAGAACTGCTATTGTTGTTACTGTTGTTATTATTATTTATATTCGGGTCCAACTGATTCTCCAAATAGGGTTGATCCATTGTATTAGGTCTATAATTAGTAGCACTGTATGCTGTAGTTGAAGTCGACAGTATGGTGGACACTTCAACTTGATGTAAAACAAATGATGGGGGGGAAACTAATAAAAAAATAAAAAAAAAAATAAGAAATGTAATTAGCAACTTCCTATTACCACCTAGCTGACTAGAAACAATTTTTAATGGTGCAGTGATGTTCTTTTCTAATTTAGCACAAGAGTTTGAATAATTGTACTTGTAAGGGACCTTTGAAATACAACCTAAGGATAGATTTCTTGTACCGACTTAAAATACTCTCTAACTATTGAAAATAACAGATCAAGAAAGCCCTTATAGCTGTTTTTTTTTTTTTTGTCAATGTTAAGCTATGATTTTGTAATTATAATAAGTCCAAATGGTTTCAATTTTTTATAATTGAATTATTGGCAAAATCTATAATTTTTTTTGTTTCTTCTCACTGGCAGTGTTTGTTGGTTTTGTGTGGAAACTAAATTCGACAGGATTGGGGCGGGAGGGAAAAAAAAAAAAGAAAAACTATGTTCGTAAGCCTTAGGGGTTTCTCAACTGGTGACAAAATTGAACAATGAAACAAAAAATAAAAAAATAAAAAAAAAAGATCCGTGGTTCGCAATAATTATTTATGGAGGTTCAGCCGATGGATTGTTGATAATCTTAAACACTGAGCTAATATACGTGGGGAAAGATCCTTATTTATATACAATTTCTTAGAATGAAACTTATGATTTAAGATGGTCGTATCTGGTAGTCGCAATCAAATATGGAAATATGACAGGGTAACTTCGGAAATGCAGAATAATGTTGAATCTAAGGTTTTTGTATTTGTCGTTGTCAGATCGAATAAAAGGTTAACCTTAATTGCTGGATGGAAATAAACTAATACAGAATGGCAATATTTAGGTTTATTACCTTATTGATATGGGTGATGAATAGTTATAAAAGTGATGTAATATGTACAACTCTTGATGGGAAAAGTCGTCTAACTCTAAATACTGTGGGAGTAGTTTTTGTTTTCAGCTATATGAGATCAAAGAGCACGAAGTTGGTTTATGAATTTCACCAAAAAAAAAAAAAAAAAAAAAAAGTAAAGGTCGTAAACTTCTAGATACTTTCTATACACTTTTATATTTGAAAATTGTGTCCCATTAATAATGAGAAAGTAATCAACCGGTTGACAATATTGTGTAATATGGCAAATCCTTCCATATTAGACGTGTAATTTTTTCTTTTTTTTAATTTTTAATTTTTTTTTTTCTGTTGTTGTACATGTATAATGTTTAATCCAATGTAGCCTCTAACTATATTTGAATATATCAAAACCTACAAGAACAAAAATAAATGAATTTGTCATTTTCAAAAAATGAATATATGTAGAACTACTTAAGGTTGTTCTCAAGTTTGTGGAACAATTCAGAATTTCTCATAATCTTATTTTGTGATGTTTAACTCATATTTCCTGAATTGCAAAACTAAGAGTTTATGCATATCCTGTAGACTAAAATGCACTACTAAAATTGAAAAATAGCAACAACAAAAGTCAAAAAATGTGTCGAAGAATTTACAAGTGAGAAGTTTTTTGTGGATTTGACTAATGGATATGATTGTTCGTTCCTTGTTTTCTTAAGATCAACAAAGTGGGTTATGGCCCATGTTGGGTTTGTTAGCACTGTTTGGAATCTCGGATCTGAAATATTATACTCCTGGAAAATCTTGTTTTTCCTTTCCTCATCTTCATCTAATTGCAACCATTCAAAATTATTCCGAAAAAAAAAAAAAAAATAAAAAAAAATATTTCAGGAAATTGCGGAGGTGAAAAAAAAAGAGCTCATTGAAGATCGGAAAAACAAAAAAATACTTTATTGCCCAGCTATGTAATGATCATGAATCCAAGACTTTTCACATGATCATCAACTGTTTGTTATGGTTAGATTTCTTATCAAGTATAACTTTTTTGAAAAGTTAATAATTAACTACAATTGTGGATATGAAATGCGAACAACATTCTCTTTAAAGCGGAACAGGTAAGTCATGAAAGCTCTGTTCAACATACTCTTGATATAATGTCTTGCATAAAAAAAACTGTTTCACCAAAATTGACAAAGCAAGTAAGTTTAAGAGAATTTAAGAATTCTCGTAACCATACAACTTAAATTCAAAATAAAGACAATAACAATACTGTATGCCACCTTACATATTTTGTAAACCGCTTAAAGCCTTAACTTTAATTTAATTGTTCGTGGATTTACAGTTCTCACAACCGATTATCCGATTGAAGGTTAAGTCTATATTTGTTTATCTGATTATGCCTTTCATTACTAAGATGAGATAATCCAACGTCAAAGGAAAAGAAAATAAACTCACAAGTCATCACAATATCAGCAAACCTTACCGGCATCAACATGTCGTCATACATTATGCCTGACGATTAATAATAAAAAAAAAAGGTAACTTTAGAATTATTTCTTTTTCTTCCCCAGATGAGACAGAAGACAAAATTATTAACTAAAAGCAGACTTAGAACCGACACGAACTCTGATGTACCTAGAAGAATCGAATCAAAACAAGTCGCTGATCTCGTAGATAAATGCGGAAATTGCTCACCGCCAACATTGTTCAATCTTTTTTTTATTATTATTTTTGACAGAAGGAATTAATGCAAGGTAAATTCAAGAAGAATAGAGAAAAGAAAAAACTTAGTATGGTTACGAGTCTATTGTCATCCCTCCCCCTCCCCCCATTTTATTTTGTCACATTAAATACTGAAAAAGTACATCAATAAGCTGTATACTGTACTTGCATTTTTGTTGTAAATTTTTCTGCCTTTACTTTGTACATTTCATGCATCACTTATGATACTGTGATATGAAATGCCCGTGAGTGCTTAAAAACATAGTCTGCATAATTTTGCTGTTCCTATAGCTTCATTGCTAATATCATTTTTGAACAACGCACACGCCGCGCACTCTTTGGAAATTTGCCCACCAAATGCTATCAATGTACAAGTATAATGCAAGCTACTTGTTTCCAAAAATAATCCTAGCAGAAAGGTGTTGATTATGCAAATATTCATTAGGATGCAAATATAATCCTCGAATCAAAAAATTTCAAAAATAATACTTCAATTCGTATGAAAGGTAAAAATTAACAATAATACATGATTTAGTTTGAGGGAGGGTAATAGAAAAAATATTCATGATGATATATGAAACAGGTGGAAACGTTTACTCATGAAAATGAAGAGAAATTTATTTAAAAAGTTTCATTTCATTTTATGAGTTGGTAGTTAAGCATGGAACAATACTGAGGAACGTTTATAACACATACTGCCTCAAGAACCGGAAGTACAAGTACAAGAAGCTGGAATTCTCTAAAATCCCGGAAATGCAATTAAATAGAAATATTAAACCGTGCATGGAAAGCAAAACAAAAAACAAAAAGTTTTCTTTTTTTCTTCTTCATCTCTCAACACTGTAATATTTTGTTTCGGTGACAGGCTCCAATATGATTTAGATTTGAATCATTATAGATTACTCAATACACGTTATCATTTGTATCTTACAAGTTGAGATGGCTGGTTAGATAAATGGCTTATTTCAAAGATACTTGAACCCAACTTCCTATTCAAGTTGCGTTCGTTTAACCATGGTTATATAAGTTCAGTAAACCAAATTAAAAAAAGACAGACTAGCAGAAATCCTTAAAAGTATAATCAGGATAAACCGTTAGTGGGGAGTAGCGGTATATTTTCTATTGGTCAACATGTAAATTGTTTCTTATCATTTTTGATCAATTAACCAATCACTATTGTTGAAATAGTTTTGAATCTGCAATAACATCAACAATCGAAAGTAGTCTAAGTAACAATTTTTCAAACCATTCAACCATTTAAATTCTAGGCAGCACTAATAGTCAAAAAACCAATAATAAAAATCATGTTATCCTTCATTTAACTGGGTTTTCTTTTTCTTTTTTTTTTTTTTTTTTTTGACAATACATAATTATCCCTTCATCAAAAAAAGGACAAAAAGCAAAGAAAATTGAATACAAATATAAACTCTACATGCATTCTAAGTACAGTATTCATAACCTCTGTCTTCATATTTAGGCAACTTTTCAAATAATTTTTTTTTCTTGACTTTCCAATCTCAGTATTTCATTGAATTTGTACTTTGATGACAAATCAAATGCTTGACTTGGTTTGAAAGTATCAACACCTACGATTGTGAGATAACATAACTGCTATCTGTATACACTACTGGACGGCATGTTGAGACATACCATTCATGTGCATATCATGAAAACCTATGGTGTTATGTGATCTAGCTCTAACCTTAAGTTTCGTATTTTATACTATTTTGATTTCTAACACCGTTAGTTACATAACCTTTACCAAAAAAAAAAAAAAATGACGACTCAAATACAATTCATTCACAAATTATGAACGAAGAGTTTATGAGATCCAAATTTGTGCCCCTTTCTTTTTATATTTTTAACCTAATGTTCCGATGCTTTTATTTACAATATTTGTCGAAATTCGGATCGGTGCCATTTCTTTGTCATCGGTTTTATTTTGATGGCAATCTCAAGAATCAGTACACTGTAGTCTTTCTTGTTTATAAGTGAACATGCAAATTTCCTGTTCAGTTTGTTTTCTTTTTTTTTTTTTTTTACTCTCTGACTATCTCCTCAAATATGTCCAACTTCTAATATTTCCTAAAGGTAAGATGAAATGGATATTTTTGTTTGTGAACGTGGCAGCCATGTTCCATAAGATTACTCTTCAAACGCATGACTTTCTAGTTTGCGTGATTATTCATTGCAACGATATCACAAATTCCTTAACTTCTCTTAATTAAGATAGTATTAGTAATTAGATTACTCAACAAAATTGTCTGTATTAATTAATAAAACTTTATTTGAACCGTATGGTTTGTATATGTATCATTTCTTTAGGATGGTTATGATTTGTATGGCTGTTTAAGTTTTTTTGCAGCAATTAAGTTATGCAGCAAGCATTATTTTAAATTCTGTTTTTTTTTCTCCTGTACTTGCTTTGTGACACTTCAAGCTATGACAGGCATCAAATATGAACCAATAAAAAAATATCAATCTTTTTTTTTCTAGCATATAATTTTTCTTGACTAAAATAAAAATCTCCCCAGATAAAGTAAATTAGTACCTTGGAGGGAAGAGAACAACGGGGGTAGTTGGTCATTAGTATTCTTTAATTTAGTTCTATAAATCTGAGCACCAACTATTCAAAAACTACAACTTTTATGATTTGCTCATAACTTACTCTTCTTTTGGAGCAAATAAAAAAAAAAAAAAAAAAATAAAAATAAAAGGGAAAACTCCATAGGGTGTGCAATCTCAAATATGACTATTCGGTCACTTAATCTTCTTTCTCAAGATAAACCAAATGAAACGCAAAATTAAAATTTATAGTCGTGCTTTTGAAATTGATCGTTTTGGCATCGTTTCTCGGAAAATTATTTATACTAGTATCGATCTTGTAAAGCAAAAAATTACTGAATACTTTGTGTTGTGCCCAACACATTTTTATTAACCCCCCTTACAGTTGTGGACAAAGAAGATGTTGACAACTGTTTATGCGATTTCTATGGAATGTTATAAACAAATCAACAAAAAGAAAAATATATGTTGATCATTTCTCGTGTATTAAAAGGTAGTAGTTACAGTTGGTTACGTAATCAAATAATAAGCTAATTGAAGGTTATGAGATTCATGGTATCATGAAATAGTTGACCATTAACTTTAATCTAAAATATGGCCAAAAATTATTTAATCAGAACCATCATTCAATAAGAAATCAAGTTATTGACGAACCAAATTACTTCCTAATGTCAAACGTCTTAAACATACAAATCAACAGTGCGGAATTAGGAAGGCTAGGAAAAAACAATGAAAAAAAGAGACAATTATATAATCAGCCGTAGGAGATAAGTGGGGCAATTGGCCACAAATATTGTCCAATAGTGACAGTTTGAACACGTGATACTTTGCAATTTTACTGTTGGAAAAGTGTCAAAAGCATTTCCACAAAATGAAACGCCTTTTATATTGTTTGACTTAAGACCGTTTAGTTCAAAAGTTTTGTACTCCTACGCAAATTATTTTGATTGAATATGTATTCAAAGTGAGTCGGTATTATATGTACTGTCACTTATGAAGATTATTTGTGTAATCGTTGTACCAATTACCGCATAGACTAGCACAAAAACTGGTGGAACTTTTTTTCTTATTTTCTATTTAGTAACCCTGTCTCAACAATTCGTAATTTGCTGTCTGATGTTGAATACTGGTGG
Organism: Candida sanyaensis; assembly: GCA_911254575.1. Classification (NCBI taxonomy): domain Eukaryota; kingdom Fungi; phylum Ascomycota; class Pichiomycetes; order Serinales; family Debaryomycetaceae; genus Candida; species Candida sanyaensis. Next base: position 1,706,478 of record CAJVQF010000004.1, read on the forward strand.
GGAACAACATACAAATAACCTCGCAATGTTTCGAAATCGGATCTGTCATTTAAAATATATTAAATTTTAAGCAATGATAGAATCAAGTGACCGGAATCGGTTAGAACCTTTTTTTTTTTTTTTCTTGCTCAGCCAACCCCTTAATTAGGTGATGCGTATTTTTGCTTTCCTGGCCAATTTAGGAACCTAAAAAAAAAATGGCTTTGATTTTGTTTGATTTATTGAATTGATGCAAGCTTCTGTCTTTTATTTTACTATATGTAAGGTCTAATATTTCTATTGTTCTCAACAATTTAATGACTCTTCTATGGTATTTCCTTTTTGTAAGAATAATGGTTTGGTGTTTCTATTTCGTTAGTTGACGAATTTTTGTGCTTAAATTGATTTATCTACTCTATGAAACTCACAAAATGGAATGATAATTTCTTTCCATGATGACTCCTTTTCGGATTTTGGAACAATATACAATTGTCTAAATGTTGGACATCCTGTCAAATCATTCAAACTTTACAAAGAAAACGTCCTTCCACAATTTTCTTTCTTTTTTATCAATAATATCACAAAATTGTTGCAATTGCCTGGTTTGAAACGTTTATAATTTCATAGTGTTAAATATTCAAACCTATAGATTGCATTATTTAACCTCTCTTTACACTAACCACGTGAACTAATAATATTTCATTTTGCGCTTATTCTTGATTTAATCAGTGATTAGGAATATTACTAAGATGAGAAATTAAAGAACAATAAGAAGAATTCACATAACCCTAAACCTAGTCTTCATTCTTAGTCATTATGTGTTGGTGGATGAAATTATTGGGTTCATTTGGAAGAAAATTATATTCCTTAATTTTTGTTATTGGTTATTTTGAAGTAATATGTTTTAGAAACAACGGCGGAGAATTGATTTGACCAAGATGTTATAATGTTTTCTACTCTTGGCGAAAACCAACAGCTGGTTGTAATAGAAATAGTAGATCTTTTTTTTAAAAAAGAAAGCTTTTGCTCTTACGTATAACCAATAAAAACTTAAGTGGGGAACATGAAAAACCAATTTAACCTAGCTAGTGATGAATAGGAAGCATTCTCCTACCCCTTCAAACTTAATTTTCCCCTCTGTTGTTCATTACATAATTAGCAATCACATCAAAACTCGTATGATAATCCCCACTTTTCTGTTAATTAAAAAAAATTCCATCCCAAAATCTTGGAATTTTGTTTTTCAAGTTGCTATTATTATTGTTTGAATTAAAGTTGATATGTACTGTGGTATAGGCTATTTATCACTATTGGTTGCGTTCTGCAAATGCAAAGGTTGTTGAGTTTGGGAAGCCTCAATACATAATACTGGAAAAGTCAAATCACCTTGATACGTAATACTTCATAAATTCACATTGTATTTCTTTCGTGGGTTATTCCTCGTCTCGATTCTTTGGTTGTTGTATGTTATACACTTTCTGACATTTAAGCAGCATAAATTTATTTCAATAAAGGTATTGTTGTAAGTTTATATTCTAGCAGAATTACTTAAAAGCGCTCTCTCTAGTGTATTAGTAGGTTTTATTTTTCTGTCTGTTAGATGTAATTCCTCCCCTTTTGTTCTTGTTACATTCATTATATTTGGTTGCAAATTTTTTTGTTTCTGTCCTTATCACTCAATAGATAGAGTACCATCTTAACTATGGTGTCAGATGAAATAGAAGCTGTATATTAGTCGTTTATTGATTACTTATTTAAGTGAGTTTGTACAATATATCAACTGTTCTGATCTCAACCCGTATGTGGCATCTATGGATGATTACTATTTAATTTCTGTTGTTTAAATACGTGCACGAGACTGGGGATCTACAAATTAGAATCACCTAGACTACAATTCAGCAAATTCACTGTAGTTATTCATTCTTAGACCAAACATACCCACACCGATGGTTATGATGGTTTAGAGAATAATATAATTCTATATTTCCTGGTTATTCACAAATTCATTCCAATTCATTATAATTGTACCTATTTACATGAACATATAAAAGAAAACCTATGAGGATATCATTAATGGAAATTTCACCCAATCTTATCATTTATATACATATGCAATGAACACTGATCTTCCAATGAACACTGATCTTCAAATGTTCTCAAATTTTTTTTTGTATAAAATTTGAAAAACTTCACCTGCTCGATAAGCACCCATTCCAAACAATATTATTCCTGCACTACGAACTGATCTTTGCCACCAAAGTGGATTCTTCACAAGATCTATCTTTCCAGTAGTTTTATCTTTGAATTGATTAGGAGAACTTAAATAAAACCCACACCCGAGGGCAACTAATGATTGAATTGCTGTACATGGCAAACATTGCTCTTCTGGACTTTCTTGTGATGGAGGATATGGACCAGGTTTAGGAGGATTAAATACAGAAAGGATATTCGATGACATATTTATTATAATATTTTCGATTGTTTTGATAAGTTGATAAAAGGAAAAAAAAAAAAAAATTCTTGAAGTAATTGATCTGATGATGATTAGTATCGTATAGAAAATTCTCGGAGACTTCTTTTGATGACAGGGGTAAGGTAAGGTAAGGATTTTTTTTTTTTTTGTGCATGAGTACACGAAGTCCCCAATAGCAAAAGTTAATCTTAGATCAGTTAATAAAGGAGAAAAAAAAAAAAAAAAACTTTACTGACCAGTAGGTTTCTTTGAATTTATTATTTTCTCCACTAATTCCATGCAGATGAGTTTATTACGAAGTAGATTGATACTTAGGTCAAAACAAACAAATTCTTTACTTAGAAGAAGATATTCCCAATATAATTATACCAACTCATATCCTCCCCCTGTTAATAAAACATCATGGGGTAAAAAACTACTTTATGTTGCCGCAGGATTAGGGATTGTAACAGGATATGCCTATTATATGTGGTGGCCTAAACATACATTTCCAAGTTCTGTTGCCAAAATTTTAAGACAAGGTTTATGGGCTGAAAGTGATAAAGGAGAATTTGATTATCAACTTGCCTTAAAGCATTACCTTGAAGCGTTGGAACATGCACAAGAAATAGGATTGGATCCATTGAGTGATGAATATACTGGGATACAATTAAAAATTGGTGAAATGTTTGAACGATTAAACATGTTGGCTGATGCCGCTTATATTTATAATGAAATTGCCACATTATATTTGACTGTTTTAACAGCGTCTCCTCAATCTGAAGATGGTTTAAAGATTAAAGATCGTAAACATAGACGTCATTTAATACAAAAAGATTTAAGAATTGCCCTTAAATTGGTTAGTTTAAATACATCAAATCCAGCATTGGCCAAGGCTATATTGATAACTCATTTAATAATTGCACAGGATGAAGTTAATAAATTAATGGGACCAACTCCAGGTAAACTTAATTTGATTAATAAGATTAAACCAGATGGTGCTCAACAACAACAACCAGGTGAATCGTATACTGCTGTTTTAGAAAATGATGAAATTGTCATTACGAATACTGTTACTGGAGAAGAATCAAGAATAAAGAAAACTCCTGAAGTTTGGGAACCTTTTACTGATGAATTTTTCAATGCCATGGATTTATTAAGTGCCGTTTGTATAAGTGCGGGAGATTTAACCATGGCCACAAAGGTTAAAATTGCCATGAATGAATCTATGTTATTGGCTGATATAGAACCTTCTAAAATGTTGTTATCTCAGTGTAATCTTGGATCATTATTATATATGCAAGCAGAAGAATTAGAAGCTCAAGAAATTGGATTAAAGAGAAAAATTTCAGCTTTGTCAAATATAAAATATGAAGATTTAAATACTGATCAAGATGTATTAGCACAAAATCAATTACAAGAAACAGTACCTATTCAAGATCAAGAAGCATTTAGAAATGTTGTTAAATCAAGAGAAGTATGTTTAAAATTAGCAGTTAAATCATATGAATCAGTATTACAATTTGCTAAATCATTTCCGCAAGATTTTATTAAACAACATAAAGAAATTAGTGAAACTGTGGCTATTGCAACTTATGGATTAGGGGTAATTAATCTTCATTTAAGTCAATATGATAAAGCAGAAAGGTTTTTACGTGAATCAAGAGTTAGAGCCAGAAACTGTAATTATGATACTTTATTTCCAATGATTGAAAAAGAATTGGAAAAACTATTCAATGAAAAGAAACTTGTTAAGAGCAATTCACCTGTTAGACGTGATATTCCAGAAATTGAAATGGACATAACTTTGAAATAGAAGAATATGTAATAAATATATATATATATATATATATATATATATATATATAATAAATAATAATACGTTTTAAATACAAAAAAAATAAAATAAAATAAATGTTCCATGTATGTATAATGCTAGTCTATCCCATTAATCTGCTTTCTTCATCGTTCGTAGGTTTATCTTTTTTACCCAGCAAAGAATGGAAAGCACTAACGAATATGTTTGGTTTGGCTTGTTCTTCCGCTTTAAATTTGAGAATTTGCTCCAATGTGGGAGGTTCGATTTCTTGAACAATACCACTATTGGAACCAGCATTGCTGCCATCAAAGGATGCAGCCTCTCCCATATCTGACTTAACTGGTCTAATAGGTGGAGGGGCAGCACCTGTGATAATACCATCCAAATGTGGTTGGGCAGTACCTGGGTTTCTTGCCATTGACGCAGCAGATTGATGAATTGGTTCTGATGTTGGTAAAGATTCATTAACTGATGGTCTTCTACTACTATTACCAATTTCAGTTGATCCATAAATACTTCCATTACTTCCACTTACACTACCAGCACCGTGATAAGAAAAAATCGAAGATTTATCATCAAATACAGATCCCATCTCTTCTAATGATAATCCTTTGGTCTCCGGAAACAAGTACCATACTGCAACAAATGAAATTATACATGAGGTTGCAGGAATCAAATATGTTTTCCATTTGATGAGGTCTAATAAAATTGGTGAACCAAATCCAACCAAGAAATTCGAAACCCAGTTGGTAGCGGTGGCCAATGCTGCACCCTTTGAACGTACCGATAATGGTAAGACTTCTGAAGGTAAAAGCCAGCCAATGCCACCCCATGAAAATCCAAATCCTGCATTGGTAATAATTATACATGCAACAACGACTGTAGGAGTAAATGAATCGTTTAAATAAAGTGAATAACCAGCAATGTATAATGGTATTCCCATGACAATTGCCCCTGTCATCAACAAAGGTTTTCTTCCCCATGAATCAACTAAATACCATGGTGGAATGGTACTGATAAGGTAGATTATAGAATTGATACCAGTCATGAAAATTGCTTGTCTTCCAACCCAACCTGCAGATTCGAAAATCATTGGAGCATAATAGGAAATAAGATTGATACCGTTCAATTGAGCAAATAATAATCCAAAACATGCAACTGATAATCTTTTAGCATAACGTTTGAACAAATATTCGTATGAACGTTCACCACCCTCAATTCTATCAATCAAAACACCTTCTTTGATATTTCTGTATTCATTCATTGCATGATCATCTTCGACATCTCCATCGGAATACAAATCCGCAATAACAATCATACCTTCTAAATCATGATCATGGTTCAATAACCATCTTGGTGTTTCAACGATAATATAAGTACCTGCCCATAATAATACCCCGAGGGAGAATTGGACAATTAAAGGACCTCTCCAACTATAGTCATTGGTAATAAATGAGAAGCCATAATCAACCCAAATACTGGCAGCATATCCCACAATATTCCCAGTAAATTCAACACAAGCATAAAATCCACGGTCCTCAGCAGGACTAATCTCTGATTGATACATTGGGACAATGGTGGTTAAAAATCCTATTCCAATCCCACTAATTAATCTTGCAATACTAAGACAAAGAATACTTGGAGAGACACATTGAATAAATCCACCAACAAAAAATATGCCAGCACCATATCTGATTGCTTTTCTTCTTCCAAGTAGATCTCCTGCTTGTGCTGCCAAAAAGGATGAAAATAGAGCACCCAATTCCAAAATAGCCACCATGATACCAATTTCTGCTGGTGTTGGTTCATGATAATACTCTTTAAAATATTCATTGGTAATCAATGATGCATACAACCCTTGTTCAAACCCAAAACTAAGAACACCAAGTGTTACGAAAAGGGAAGTAAAGTTCAATAATGCTTTTCCAACAAGCCAACTTTCTTTGATTTGAATATGATGATGAGAAGGAGGAATTTCTGACATTTTTTCTTTTTCTTTCTTTAATCCTTTTTATATAAATGTGTGTGTGATGAGATTATGGAAAGAACTTAATATATTTGTTGATCTCAATTCTTGTTGTTGTTGTTTTGGAAATGAATCAACGAAACCAAAAGAAAAAAAAAAAAAAGAGAAGGGAACTAAAAAAGAAAGGAGGTCCTATTATTAGGGTTATTGCTTTTATTGTTGATTTGTGTACAGAGAGACAGAGACAGTAAGAGAAATTCGACATTGTGTCGTTTCCTGCATCTTACTTTTTTTTATTTTTGACAACGAACGATAACGAAAAATAAATTTTTAGGGATAAGATATTGACTAATATACACTACTGTTTAAAATATGGAGAAGAAATTGGTGTAAAGTTGGTCAGAAGAATGATATTAACTTTGATTTGTTGATATTGAGAAACTTCCAAATTGATCGTAGTTTTTAATGTTTACCAAAATCAAATGGTTTGTTGACATGTGTCGTACATTGGTACTCGTGCAATTGTGGGGAAGGTACATTATTACGTATTGACTTTCCAACCATATTTGCGACCATGAGCCTGGAATTGTTCTTGCAGAAACTCGATGACGTCCTACTTACATCTATTTGTCGTAGAGCAAGGTAAAAGGTCTTGTTGGGAGAAGAAGATTTATTGACATCCTATATACAGGGATTGATTACGTCATACTTTTTTGCGGTTGTCAAATCAAATCATATACACCAACCAATATGAAAATGGAAAATGTAGTCGTGTAGGAATAGTAGATAAACTAGATCAAATTTTACTCCTTTCTTATATGTATCTTGTATTAAGTATGTTCAAATGATCTTACTTTTTTTTTATATATTTTTCATGGTTTTTTTTTTTTTTTGGTTGGATATCACTATCAAAATATAATTATATATGATCAGATGATATCTAAACAAACACCAAGAACTGTATTTAAATGAACCGTTGAATAATCATTCATATTGAAAGTAATAAAATATTTAAAAGAAAGGCTTTAATTATAATACTATTACAACACAGTTGCAAGTTGATGCAAGATTATATGATATATTAGTAGTGTAAAGAAACAAAAATGAGAACAACGTGACTTATCAATGATAATACTCTGATGTTACATGTGTACTTATAAAATGTGGCAAATAAAAATAAAATAACAAACATTAGAAGAACTTTTACGGGTGGGAATGAATTGTATATCACCATTCAGGTCACAGATGGTAGATGCTGGTATGTGTGTGTGTGCGTAAATCTCGAGCCGTTTCTTTTTCGTTTTATTTTTAATGCGGACGGTGAGAGAGGAGGGGAGAGGAGAGGAGAGGAGTAAAGGGCATGACGATTACGGAGAATTTATACACACACTTGAATATGGACGAGTTAAAATGTATTACTACTGAATGATTATTATTCCATGGTCCGCCTCTTTTCTTTTCTTTGCCATTTCAAGTAATATCTCGTTGTTTTCATTTTTCAATGTTGTAGTTTTTGATTCAGTATATAAATACGTTGTCTAAATCCATTTTATTTATTCATGGAATTTTTTATTTTTGATTAATTGCTATTCGTTTATATCGGATTTAATATTTCATTAACCAAAAAGCGATATAGAGGAAAAAAAAAATTTTTTTTTGCTTTTCACATTTAACAAGGCAAATCCATCGCCAAATAAACAAACAAAAAAAAAACATAAAAAACTCATAGAAAAAAAAAAAATACAAATGCAAACAGCTTCTGTTTTCTAATCCACTAAGTCAACCTACAACTGATACTTTGTTACCATAGCATCCATATATTAAAACAAGTTAACTTTCCTTCGTTATTGTTTTAATTTTTACCTATCATATTAGTGTACTTAAATTTTTTGGATTTTTTTGTTTATTTTTTTTTTTTTTTTTTGTTTTTTCTTTAACAATAAATTTTTGCATCCTTAGCATTTTACGCTCCCAACCTTTTAGTGAAGCAACCACATTCAAATAAAATTTTTAACTTCCTATATAAATAAAGAGAAAAATTTCCCTCCCCTTTTATTATGACTTTTACTTTTTCTTCTAAATCAAATCATCAATTGGAAAATCCAATAGAATCAGAAAGAAAGAGACATAAGTGTATCATTCCTACACAATCAAAACATCATTATCATCATCATCATCATCATCATCATCATTACAATCACCATAATCATAATCATCTGGAAGAATCTTTAAGTAAACAAGATCATACAATGCAAGAACAACATAGTTATAATTCAAATACTGCATCACATAATCCTACACATGGTACTTTTACACCAATTACTCAAACCCATTCCCATGAATTTCTTCTGAACCTGGAAAATAAAGTTGATATTGAAATGATCACTGAAGATAGTTTTGTTGATAAATCAAATGAACATCAAGATCATTATCATCATCAACAACAAAAAGAAGAAGGAGAATTGATTGAATGCCCATGTGGTCATATGCATGGTCCTGGTCAAGGAACTCAACATGATATTCATGCTGTTGGTTTACTTGATATTCCATTATTAAGAGGTCCAGATTGATTTTACAAGTTAGATAATATACAGTATAGATATACTTGACTAAATATGTGTTTCTTTGTTTTAAATTAGCTATATAGAAAATTAATAAATCGGTGTTTTGAAATGTAGTATTGTTTTAGTTGTAGACAGAAAACTCTCCTCCCCTCGCTCCCCTCTCTCTCTCTCTCTCTCTCTCTCTCTCTCTCTCTCTCTCTCTCTCTCTCAAAAAACCTTTGTTTCGGAGTTTTGTTATGATTTTCGTACAACGGTAAAATACAAAAGTTAAACCGAGGAGGGGAAACAGGAAAAATTATTGCTTTAATTTTTGGTGAAACATACCAACATCTCACACCTTGCGGCATTTTTATTTTTTTCCCATCTTTAAGTTTTATTCCGTCTTTAGTATACTGTAAATGTGTTTAGCTTCTCGGATTATTGATGCCACGTTTTTGAGAGGGTATTAAAGTAAAATTTTGATTTACAGATTTAACAAGTCTGAGATTAATCTTTTCGAGAAATCATAATTTCATTTCTTTTGAAACCTCGTGGTTGAAATCTAATCTCTTCTCATATTTAGGTTTGTTAAATACACGTGGGTAAATAAGGTATGTTCTGGGCCATGTTTCAATGTTCCAAAAATAAAAAATTATTTTTTTCTTCTTTCTTTGTTTGTTTGTTTGTTTGTTTCTCTCTTATTAGCTGCAAAATAAAACTCCAACAGTTAGCGACACATGGTTCTTACGTAATCACCTGCATATAAGCACATCAGATAATTTATCCCAATTAGGAAGTCCAATTATCTGCCACCTCTCTCAATTTTTAATTTTTTTTTTTTTAGAGGTCGCGTCTTCAAATAAAAAAAAAAGGTAAAAAAAAAAAAAAAAATTTCACGAATTTTTATTTATTGAACAAAAAGATAACTACTTTCTTTCTTTCTTTTCTTTTCTTATTTATATATCAAATTTTATACACTATTCATAATGTCGAGTCCACCAAGATCATCTTCACGTAATATAAATAGAAGAAGAAAAAGACTGGCACATGATGATGACGATGATGATAATTTAGAAAGATCATCCCTTCATCAACCATCATCACCACCATTAAGATCTTCACCACAATTATTACCATCTTCACCAGCAATTCCATTTGATACAGCATTGGATGATGATGATGAAATAGATGAAATAGTTCATAATGATGTTCAAGATTTGAATCCATCAGAAGAAGAAGATGGTGATGATTTATTAGAAAATTTAGAACAAGATTATCGTGCAAATCCAGAACAAGATCATTATGATTTAGGTGATGGTAATATTGATGATACTGGTGATTATGAAGAAATGGATGCTGCTACAAGGAGAAGAATTGATGAACAATTGAATAGACGTGATGCTATTTTGAACAATGCCAATCGTTCTAGAAGAGGGGCATTTTTAGATGATGATGATGATGAAGATGATGAAGAAGATAGTATGGGACAATTTGGTTTACCAATTCAAAGAAGAAGAAGAAGACAACATCAAGATGAAGATCAAGATGATATGATGGATGATGTTGAAATTGATCCATTTAATGAAGAATTATCATTAGAAAGTTTGAGTGATGTTAAAGCTCCAAGTATAACTGAATGGATTTTACAACCAGCTGTTAGTAGATCTATTGCTCGTGAATTAAAATCATTTTTCTTGGAATATACTGATGCCAATGGTGATTCTGTTTATGGTAATAAAATGAGAACTCTTGGTGAAGTTAATGCTGAATCATTAGAAGTTAGTTATAAAGATTTAGCTGATTCTAAAGCTATTTTGGCTTTATTTTTAGCTACCAGTCCAGAAGAAATGCTTAAAATTTTTGATATTGTGGCTATGGAAGCTGTTGAATTACATTATCCAAATTATTCTCAAATTCATCAAGAAGTTCATGTTAGAATTACTGATTTCCCAAATTTCTTAAATTTACGTGATTTACGTGAAAATAATCTTAATCAATTGGTTAAAGTTTCTGGGGTCGTTACTAGAAGAACTGGTGTTTTCCCACAATTAAAATATATTAAATTTGATTGTTTGAAATGTGGAGTTGTCTTGGGTCCTTATGTTCAAGATTCAAATTCTGAAGTTAAAATTTCATTTTGTACCAATTGTCAAAGTAGAGGTCCATTTAAAATGAATTCTGAAAAAACTTTATATAGAAATTATCAAAGAATTACATTACAAGAAGCTCCAGGTACAGTTCCTGCTGGTAGATTACCAAGACATCGTGAAGTTATTTTATTATCTGATTTAGTTGATGTTGCTAAACCAGGGGAAGATATTGAAGTTACTGGTGTTTATAAAAATAACTATGATGGTACATTAAATGCCAAAAATGGTTTCCCTGTATTTGCCACTATTTTAGAAGCTAATTCCATTAGAAGAAAAGAAAGTAGAGCATTTATGGGTGGTAATAATTTAGCTGATATGTGGACAGAAGAAGAAATTCGTGAATTTAGAAAATTAGCTCATGAAAGAGGAATTATTGATAAGATTATTTCTTCTATTGCACCATCTATTTATGGTCATAAAGATATCAAGACAGCGATTGCTTGTTCTTTATTTGGTGGTGTTCCAAAAGATATTAATGGTAAACTTTCAATTAGAGGTGATATTAATGTTTTATTACTAGGTGATCCAGGTACTGCTAAATCACAAATTTTAAAATATGCTGAAAAAACTGCTAGTCGTGCTGTTTTTGCAACTGGTCAAGGTGCATCTGCTGTTGGTCTTACTGCTTCAGTTAGAAAAGATCCAATAACTCGTGAATGGACTTTAGAAGGTGGTGCTTTAGTCCTTGCTGATAAAGGTACATGTTTGATTGATGAATTTGATAAAATGAATGATCAAGATCGTACATCTATTCATGAAGCTATGGAACAACAAAGTATATCTGTTTCTAAAGCAGGTATTGTTACTACATTACATGCTAGATGTGCTATTATTGCCGCAGCAAATCCAAATGGAGGTAGATATAATTCAACATTACCATTATCACAAAATGTTGATTTAACAGAACCTATTTTATCTAGATTTGATATTTTATGTGTTGTTAGAGATTTAGTTAATCCAGAATCTGATGAAAGATTAGCAAGTTTTGTTATTGATTCCCATATGAGATCTCATCCAGCTAATGCTGATGATGTTATTGAAGATGAAGAAAATGAAGAAATGCAAGATATAACAGGTACTGCATCAAGAACCAGATCAGAAAGAATTGAACAAATGAATAAACAAAAAGAACTGGAAATTTCTCCAATTTCACAAGATTTATTAATTAAATATATTCAATATGCAAGAGTTAAAGTACAACCAAAACTTCATCAAATGGATATGGATAAAGTTGCTAGAGTTTATGCTGATTTAAGAAAAGAATCAATTGCAACTGGATCATTCCCAATTACTGTTCGTCATTTAGAAAGTATTATTAGAATTGCTGAAGCATTTGCTAAAATGAGATTAAGTGAATTTGTTAGTCAAAATGATTTAAATCGTGCTATTAAAGTAAGTATTGATAGTTTTGTTGGTGCACAAAAAGTGACTGTTAAAAAACAATTACAATCCAAATTCCAAAAATATACTTTACCAACACGTTCAAGATGATTATGATGATGATGATGAGGTTGATAATGATGATGATTATCAATAATATTGGGTATTATATAAAGTGGAAGTTTTATGTTTCTATTTGTTTAAGTTTGTTTAATGTTTATTTCTTGTAACTGTAATTGTAGTTTTGTATTTTAATTAATATTTTTTATGTTTTATTTATAATATTATAGAGACAAAAGATTGTAGAAATTTTACAACAGAATTGTTGCAAATAATAAAAAATTAGCAACATCAACAAATTATGTACTAACTGATAATATTTAGCAAAATCATACTTACCACAATTGTTGACAAATTAATCAAAAGTTATCATCGTTCTGTATTTCCAATATAAATTTACAAACAACAGATGTTGTCAGCATAAATAATTTTCTGTTTAAATATGAGCAACATACACTACCGAGATTCCTCTCAAATAATGCTTAATACAAACAATTCTTGAAACTAGTATTTAGAGACTGATTTTATAGAGCAATAATTAGAAGTCATTACAATGCCTTTCAAACACTTATTCTAAATGGAATAGTGAGGCATCAGAGTCCAATTGTATACTAAATACAATTGACGGTTCGGAGTGTTTCATTCAACATGAATTAATATCAGCGTCTAACGCGTGATAAACACATAATATAAATAACAATATATATCACTTAATTCAATATAAAACACTTAATAATATAAAATATAAAAAACTATAAAAACTGGGTTCAATCGAGTCATATTTATACCAAGTTATGACTCATTTCTCAAAACCTCATATCTAAATTTAAATTGTCTCATCAGGCTTCATTCTCTTCTGTCATCCGCGTTTTCACACATTTATAGAAAATGTGGTGACAGATGTCCACTCGTATTTTTTTTTTTTGTTCTTTCATCTCCACTGTTTGAATAAATCAATTCCTGAGCATTCACACACTACTATCTAAAACAACTGAAACATATTAAATGATTATCAAGTTTAATCATCATACAACCAAAAAGTAATAATTCTTTATTAATATTTATCATCATGTTAATTTTGAAAGTATTGGTATTGTATAATATATTTATATATTTATATTTGTATCATAACGTTTACAATTACTAAATAAACTGTTATCTTTAAAGATCAGTATCATCAGAATTCCAAACACGTCTGTCTCACCAGATCTCGCAGAATTAAAACGACAACCACGAAAAAAAAAAGAACTCGGAAGAAAAAAAAAAAACCTGGAAACACGTTAAATTCAAGCAACCATAGAAATCCAAACCCTTCCTTCGACTTATTCATTACTGAACTAACCATGTTAAATCTAGACGAGTATGTGATGGTAGTAATACCTATTATTATTTTAAATTATAAATTAGTTTAACTAACATGGTATATTTATAAAGTACGATAGAGAATATTAAACAATGTAAACATATTCCTGAACAAGATGTTGAAGAATTATGTCAAAAAGTGATTGAATTACTTGTACAAGAAGCTAATGTTCAACATATAGATACTCCAGTTACGATATGTGGAGATATTCATGGACAATTACATGATCTAATAACATTATTTAAAACAGGTGGTGAATTACCATTTACACAATATTTATTTTTAGGAGATTTTGTTGATCGAGGGTTTTATTCATTAGAAAGTTTTCTTTATTTAATTAGTTTAAAATTACGATATCCTGATAAAATCACATTAATTAGAGGAAATCATGAAAGTAGACAAATTACTACAGTATATGGATTTTATGATGAATGTATTCGAAAATATGGGAGTGTTAATGTATGGAGATATTGTTGTGAAGTATTTGATTATTTATCATTAGGAGCAATTGTTGGAGGATCAGGAGGAGTATTTTGTATTCATGGAGGATTAAGTCCAGAAATTGATACTATTGATCAAATTAGAATTTTAGATCGTAAAAAAGAAGTACCACATGAAGGTGGAATGTGTGATTTATTATGGTCAGATCCAGAATTAGTTAATGGATGGAGTATAAGTCCAAGAGGTGCAGGATATTTATTTGGAGAAAATGAAGTTAAGAAATTTTTAAATGATAATGATATTTCATTAATTGCTCGAGCTCATCAATTAGTTATGGAAGGTTATAAAGAAATGTTTAATCAAGGATTAGTCACAGTATGGAGTGCACCTAATTATTGTTATCGATGTGGTAATGTTGCTAGTGTATTGACCATTGGTGATGATTTAACTCGAGAATATAAAGTATTTGAAGCTTCAACACAGGATGTTGGATCAATACCTTCAAAAAAACCAGCCATTGATTATTTTATTTAATAAATAGAAAAAAAAAAAAAAGAAAAAAAGAAAAAGACATGTGTATTATTATTATTAATTATTAATTATTATTTTGTATTATTCACAAATATGATGATAGAGGAGAAACCCGAGTTTTAATTTATTGTAATTTTTTCTTATCTTTCTACTTAACTTCATGGAACAAATATCTGTTTCGTAAAGGAATGTTTTCGGTTTCAGGAAATTAGATATGCGTATCTCTCAAACTACGAGATCACAAAGTAACAAATATAGCCCAATACATATCTTTGCATACTATACAATTGTATTCAATACTGATGAAATTTCCAAAACCAAAAGCAAATTTTTTTTTTTTTTTTTTTTTTTTTTTTTTGGCGTTTCATCTAAAATCATGTTTATTTCAAATACTGCAAGATGTGTATGATCTAACTGTAAAATTTCTCCGACTTTCACGTGTTCATAGGTCGAACCAAAATAAAACTTCAAACCAAATGTAAAACTAGAAAAAAGAAAGATTAAACGACAGGGATTAAGAATTTTTGAATAACCTTCCTACTAAAAATTAAAAGGGTAAAAGAAGGGAGAAAAAAAAAGGTTAAATTTTCATAAGCCAAGAAAGTTCAAATATTTAAAGGAATAAAAAAAAAAAAAAAAATTCAAATAACTACCAATTGAATTATTGAGATTTGTTTATACATGTTGATATAACTAGTAAGGAAAGAGAGTATTACCATTAAAACAAAAGAATTATATATTATTAAACCCTCAATGTAGATCAAACCATTTAACATATAATGAAACCTCAAGAAACACGTCTTAAAAATATTCAATTATTTCCAGCAACGTGATTTTTTTTTTTTTTTTTTGTTCTATGGTAATTGTTTTAATTCTATAATTTGATCAAGGGTTCAAAATAGAAGGACGGAATGTTTTGGTTGGAACTTTTGTGTACTTTATTGACCGCATAAATAAATAAATAAATAAATAAAAATCAACCACAATAAAAAATGAAATTCAGTGAATTAAAATTTGTTTTATTTTTTTTTTTTTCAATAATTGCGCGTGTATAGTACAAATATATAAACTTTGCATCTCAAATACATGAATCCATAAATCATACACCAGTAGTATTACAGATAATAATATATCCTCACTGGATCCACTTTCTTCTCCTCGTTCATGTATAATTAAAACCTTGTGTGTAAATCCAGATGGAACTTGCGGAATATATTTACCGAAAACTAGGTTATATAAAAACTGCAAAATGAAATAAATATAAATAGAGCAAAAAAAAAACAATACAAAAATTTTAAATTCCAAGAATTTAAACAAATTTGTATGTAAAACCCATAGTTTTTCTTAAGCCAGTATGGTCCACTATTCGGAAATTAACAATCTTTGCACTACAAAGACAAAGACAAGGTCAAAGACAAGGAAAAGTTAAATTTAGAAATCAAGTATATGATATTCAAGCCTTGGGATAACAAAACATACAGATGATGAGATCATAAGATTTGATTGAACCAAAGCCTGAATTGCTGGTAATACACAGATAAAGCTTAAAGAGGTGTTAAAAGCCTGGTTGGATTTATCGCTTTGGGTTCACAATCTAATTGTTATTCTCAAAATATTTGTTTACTAAATGACATCATATGTGTATATACAGCAAGAATTACAAAAAAAAATTTTTTTTTCTTTCTACAAAAATATCTTGAATACTAAGAAAAAAAAAATGCAACTTTCTCTGTGTAAATGGATTTGTATGATTGCTAAGCCGCTATTGCACAAACTTCAATCCCAAGTTCAATTAAACAAAAATATACCAAAACAGATTAAGGCTTGAAATGGAGTTCTCTTCGGTTACCAATCAATAATTAGGAATATTTTGTCCTTTTTTTTTTTTTTATTCCGTTTGATTTTGCACATTACCACCTTAGGGATATAATTTTTTTTTTTTTTATTTTTAGTTTTACTGTAAACTCTATGACGCTTTTCGCTTTCTTACCTGTGCCGTGGACCTACAGTATATCACCACGTAACCCAATAAGATTTTTTTTTTTTGTACGGTTTATGCATACGCACTTCCGAGTACTCTCTCGCTCCTCACTCCTCCCTCCCCCCCCCCCTTTAGTTTTCTCCCCTTGAATCTACATCAAGATCGATACAATAATTAATAAATGGGCTAGAATTTTAACACCGATCTACCAAAGGGTGTGAAACGACAATCACTGTAATTTATCTATTTACGGATTATACGATTGTTTTAATTTTGTTCTATGATTTAATTGTTCGGTAAATTGGAATTGGAAGTTTTTTGTTGTTTGATCAGATTCTCAATTGTAACAAATTTGTATTACAATTTTGAGGTTACAAAAAAAAAAAAGAATCATCCCTCTTTACAGTGAGATTGTATAAAGTGGATACAAAAATGAAAAAGAAATTTCAAGTATTTTGCAGTTACACAAATATCTTTTTGTTTATATGTTACTTTACTAAAACTAAAAAAAAAATCTTACAAGAAGAAGAAGCAAAAAAAAAAATACTAAATGCTTTGATTCCTTGAATTCAATGATTATATAAACTCATGAAAATTTCTTTGATTTTGTAATAAAGGCAATGTAAAAACTTTCAATTTATTTCCCTTCGTTTTTTCTTTCTTTCCCTTTTAGATTTTTTTTTGATCACCATCATATTTATTTCCATTCATTTTCTTCTTTTCTAATATATTCATTGGTTTGGACTCATTATAGACTTTTTTTTTTTAATACTTTTCCATTAGCATTTTATTTTCACTCATTCATTAATTCCCTTTTCCCTTCTCCCTTTTTTAGCATATTAACACATTTACCCATACACACACACAAATATAATTAAGAATGAGATTACTTTTATCATATATTTTCTTCCTTTTTTGTTCATTAGTCATAGCAGCAGATGAAACAACCTCATCATCATCATCATCGTCATCAACAGGAAATGTCAAAACTACTACATCGATTTCTACAACATTAGTTTGGGTTACAGGTACTGATTCAGCTGGGAATTTAGCAACTACTCAATCCCCATATTATCAAAGTTTTATAAGTTTCTGGACAGAAATTGCATCTCCTTCATCAGGTTCAATTGGTTTAGGTTCAATTAGTGGAACTGTTGGTGGAATTAGAGAATATTCTCAAACTACAATTTCACAAGGTAGAGGATCATCATTAACTTTAGGAAATGGAATAATTAGTAAAGATGGATTTACTTTAACTAAAATTCTCACTACTTCAATCATTACATTTATTTCAATTGTTTTATTGCTATAAATTAAACAAATAAAATTAGATCAAACCTATCATCAATTTTGTTTTTATTTGATTTTACATGGTTCAAAAAAGAAAAGACAGAAAAAGAGGGGTCTTTGACCTTTACGAATTATACACATAGAAGACATATCCATGGCAAAGAAAAAAAAATTCTCATCCATCAATTACAGAGATGATATTATCGTTTAACAAACCAAATAAAAAAAAAATAATAATCCGTTATCTACTATTTTTTTTTTCTCTCTTTAGTTGTTTGTATTCTATTATACAATTAATTGCATTCAATTTTTTTATTCTAAAGTTTAGTTTATAATATAATAATAAATATTTACATTATTATAGAGTAAGTGTTATAATGTGTGTATTGATACTTGTTATCTATACCTCGTTCACTATCTCTCTCTGTGTGTGTGTGTGTGTGTTTGTGTTCGACTCATATTGAATGAAATTAGTTGCGCACAAGTGTCGACAGGGCTTTTGCGGCTAACAACAATGAGAGAGAGAGATATATATATATTGTGCAATTGTACACGCCCTAATATTGTATTACCTAATTATAGATTGTGTATACATCGTGGTTATTTTAAGCAAAGTTGATCAGGTTATGGAATTGAATGTTAAACAAGTTAATGAGTGACATTGATGTAACTTTGTTGATTATGTCATTGATTGCTTCGGTATGACATTTGTTTTGGACTTACATAATGTAAGATTTCTTTTTCTTATGGTTTCTTTTAATAGAAATTTGGTAGAAATTCATCAAGAAAAAAAAAAAAATATATACAACTCAAAACAAAAAAAAATAAATAATTATGTACGAATTGATTAAATTACATACATATAGATCAAACAAGTAATTTCCAATTCACCAATAATAATCAGCATTTTTTTTTTCTTTTCCCCTTTCAATCAAGAAAATTAAATAATATAATAATAAGTGTAATAATAATTCAAACAAATTGTATGAATTCAAACAATGTGAAACGTGATTACATAACCAAATGAAATGTAGTTAAGCAGTGTGATGATACTCACCTTGTGTTAATTTACTAAAAAGTTACTATTTAAAGTAAATTGGAAAATGATCCAATTTTTTTTTTAATTTTCATTTCTTTGCTCTACTCTTTAGAATACTACTCATTTAAACCCCATACTTTCTACGAAATGGAATTATCGCTTACATACTAGACTATCCACAGTTAACCGTACTCGGATAAACTCCTAACTTTTTTCTCCACATTACTACTTCAAACATAATTCTAATTGAATGAAGTAAAAAAAAAAATATATATACACATTTTCCTTCTTTCTTTTCTTTGTTCTAGTTGTGAGCTTAATGTGTATCACCAGTAGATAATCGTATCCAAACATAAGCCTAATTGATTAATTTCCTATAAAACTTCTAAAAATTTAACCCTCGGAACAATAATGTACTGATTCTTATATTGATTATACACTAGATAAGAATGAGACAATATAAACGTGATTCAATATCACGTGAAAAATCCGATACAATTCTACGTGGATGGATTCTCCAAGAAAAAAAAAAAAAATTACAACCACAACAATACATTTTGTTGTATTTAAATTAACAGAAACTGTGGCTTCAATAATTAATTTAATTTTTCTTTTTTCTCTCCTTAATTAAAGTTATAGTGTATTAATTTTTACTCTCTCATTTTTTTTGTTTTTGCTCACTTTCTGTCATTTGACAAACCATTGCCTTGACCGAAAACAATGATACAATTCTGTCCAACTAATTAAATAAACAAATAAGGCAACCAAACACTTTTACTATTCTTTTTTTTTTGTTTGTCTAATATATATATATAGTTATATTTATTTGAATTCTTTAAATGGTATCATTGACAAACAATTCACAACCAGAATCTTCTCCACATACTTCATCTTATGGTTCAATCCTGAATGAAATAGATCTGATACAAATATTTAGTCCTGCAGCAAGAGTACCAGCAAGGCAACCACCACAATCATCACCATCACCATTAGGAACATCAACCTCTGCATCTCGAACACCCCTTCAAAGACCAATTGAAATCCAACAAGAACAACAACAACAACAAGATTATGATGATGGTAATGATAATGATAATGAAGAAAATAAAGGATTATCAGTTGCCAAAGCATATCATTTTGATTTATTAAATTATAAATCAGTTACATTAGAAAATAAAGGATCAGTTGCTAGAGATCATATGGCTAATGAACGAACATTTTTAGCATGGTTAAGAACTTCATTAGCATTTATTACTTTAGGAATTGGTATAACTCAATTATTTCGATTAGAAAAACCACATTCTAAAATCCTGACTAATAGTTCAAGTTTACCTTTAAAAGATTCAAATAATGATATAATTTTAAAAGCTGGAAAACCGTTAGGTTCAATATTTATTATATTGGGAATAATTACTTTGATTTTTGGTATGAATAGATATTTCCAAGTTCAATTCTTTTTAACAAAAGATTATTATCCTGCTACAAGATTTAGTATTTTTACATTGATTTCAGTTATTTTATTTATTGTTATAACTACATTTGCAATAATTTTAAAGACTTCATTAAGTTGATTTACTCTTTCATCCGTTTCCCTTTATTACGTGTAGTAAATCAATCTGATAAGAATTTTAATATACAAACGGTTTCTTAATTTGATTTTGTGTGTATGCATAATCATACATGTACAGTGTAAATCTCATTATTTTTTTTTGAATTCTATTTTCTCTTTCTCATGATCTAGGGTCATAGCCCTAACGCACGTGATATGTGTGGTGAAAAAAATCTCCATCTCGCACGCCCCACAGAAAAAAAATCATTCAAAATTTTTTTTTTTTTGTATTGCCCTCTTACTGTTTTGCTGTTTCGCACAATCCCCCTTGCAACAGTGCAGCTTGACAAAATAGAGAAAAAAATTTAAGATTGGCCACTATTTTCCTATAGAGTTAATAATACAACATATACACTAAATCACGTCAAAATGGTATGTTGAACTATACCTATTATTTGAATCATTATTGCCTAGATTGAATGTAATAATCGAATAAACACATGGAATTAGAGATAAACATCAAGAGTCAACGGGAGGATATAGAACTAAGATATGATTGAGGCAACATCACATTGACAAAAGAGGAGGAAGAATTTTTTTTTTTAAATAAAGAGATAGTAGTTTTATCAACAAGAGGATTAGAATTTAATCAATAAAGAGATGTCAGTTTTATCAAGAAAGAAGATTTTGATTCATTTAATTTACTTTTATTTTATCAATAGAATTTTTTTTTTTGATTTTGATTTTGATTACTAACAAATTATATCATTATTATAGGGTAAAGTTCACGGTTCCTTAGCTCGTGCTGGTAAAGTTAAATCTCAAACTCCAAAAGTTGAAAAACAAGAAAAGCCAAAACAACCAAAAGGTAGAGCTTACATGAGATTAAAGTACACTAGAAGATTTGTTAATGTTACTTTAACCAACGGTAAAAGAAAGATGAACCCATCTCCAGCTTCTCAATAAATTAATAATAACAATTCATTGTAATAATATAATAATTTTCTTAAATATATTTTTTTTTATTTGTTTAATGATTTATTAATGGGGGTTCCTTTTTTTTGTTGTTGATACATTAGTATGAAAGTTATTTTATTGATCAAGGTTTTAATCATACAAGAGATGATGATATAAGATACAAACACATATATATATACAACAATTCTGGTAGTTATACTTTGATGAATTTCATAACAATATACACCAATATTTTATAAAGTGAAAAAAAAAAGAACACAATTTGTTAATCTTGTAAATTATTTGTATGTATTATTTACAGTACAGAAACATTCTATAAAACAGAAGGGGGGGGGGGAGATTTTAATCCCATTCAGGTATTAAAAAGAATGAATAAACTCTAGATCTAATTTCAACAGTTTCTTCATCTTCTTCAAACATTGGAGTCCAAGTAACTAAATCAATTTTTTCAGGTTTAAATTGATATTCTTTTGCAGTTTCAAAAAATTTTAAATCATCATTTAATAAATGAGGTCTATGAGGACTAAAAACAACCAAACATTTACCATTTTTCTTTAATCCTTTACGACAACTAGTTAATAATTTATGATGTTCTGAATGATTAAATACTAAATCTGATAATATAATTAAATCAAATTTTTCATCTTCTTTTAATTCTCTTTTTGGTTCATTAAATACTAATTCTCCTAAATCTTGTCCCCATATATAACCTTTAACTTTATAATCACTTAATTTAGTCTTTTTTTCTAATTCTTTAAAACTGTATTCAATATGAGATAATAAATCAGCATCAGGATAATCTGTACTAATAACTTCTTTAGCTTCATTAATTGAACAAATTAAACTTGGTAATGCAGATGCAGCTCCAAGTTCAAGAATTTTTTTATTTTTAACTAATTCATTTGAATGTTTATCTAAATAATCAGCAGTAAATATCCCAGCATTCCATAAAAGATGTCCCCATAATGGACTTGATCCTACTAATTTCATAGTAATTTCTTGTGGTGAAACATTTGATAATTTTCTTTTATATGTTGAAAAATGTGATTCTGGAGCTTCTTTTAAAAATCCTTCTGGTTCATCAAAAAGATTTCCCTCTATTGATATTTCATCATCTGACATGGTAAAATAATTTAGAATTAATTAATATAGTTTGGAAAATTTAATAATAAAAAAAAAAAAAGAGAAGACGATATAAAGTACAGTTCTTCAGGTTTTTTTATTTTTTTTTTTTTGGGTTCGGGATTCTTTTTTTTTTTTTTTTTTCAAGATGGGAAGGGATGATGAAGTAGGAAATCCACAGTAGTGAAGTTGATGCCATACAAAGACAATGGAACAATTAAATTGAGTATAGATAAATTTGTTTGTTGAAATGAAGATTACTGATTATATCATAATCTATAGCATCAATTGGAAACCATAGTTTAAGATGTAAGATACTACGATGGCATTGTTGTCTATTATTACCAAGTTATTCTCGATATTAAATACCAAGTGATCGTGTATGTAATTGTAATGAAAATCGAATTAATATCTATCTTCTTTTTCTCTCCTCGAATATGATGTTCAATTATAGAACCTTAGTGGAAATGTTAGTACTTGGTTCAACTATTCTTTACGTGATGAGCCTAAGTTGTCAAAAATTCCATCCAAGAGATAACTACTTACATGTAAACCACATTAATATTTACACACGCAGACAGACACATACAATTGAAGAATATTTTATATATTGTTGAGTTTCATATAATAGAGATCAATAATACAACTTATGATCTTCACTCAGATGATCGGATAATGACATTTTGAATGTTGCAAATACAAAATACTTCACAAGGCAACTTGGCAGAATCGCAAATTCCAATAGGCAACAAGAACCAAAAAAAAAAAAAAAAAAAAAAAAAAAATCTCGGTGCACGAAAAATATAGAGACAACATCTCATGTATCAATTATTATCGTTTTATATATTTTACAACCACCATCAACCTTATAATTATGACATCAATAAACAGTAAATGGAATAAAGTATCCACTGAATTGGTTCAAAATCCCAATAATATTGAACTATGGAGAGAATTAATCCTGGTTTCGGAAACTATTGATAAAAAACCTATTACTAAATCATCTACATTTGATCAAATTACATTATTGAAAACATCATATGAATCATTTTTAAATAAATTTCCCTTTGAATTTAAATATTGGATAAAATATGCCATTTGGGAATTTAAACTTGGTAATACTGATAAAGCAAATGAAATTTATTCAAGAGGATTAGATATTTCACCATGGTGTATTGAATTATGGATTGAATATTTAAAATTTAAAATTGAAACATTAAGTAATAATATTGATAAAATATTGGAATTATTTGAAAAATCAAGAGGATTTATTGGATTTCATTTTTATTCATCGGAATTTTATGAATTATATTTGAATTTTTTAGATAATTATAAAAATAAAGAAAATGAATTTGAAAAAAAATACTTTATATTACTTCGAATTATACTTGAAATTCCAATTTATAATTATTCATTTTTTTATAAAAAATGGTTTGATATTATTGAAAATTTATCTCAAGATGAAAAATTAGCTAAAGATAAACTTAAATATATTCTTCCAAATGATAATTATAAAATTGATAAAAAATTATTTGCTGAATTAAAAAAAAGATTTACTGATTCTTATATTTCAACTCAATTTCATACTTTTGAATTATATAATTTTGAAAAGAAACTTATAACCAAGAATAAAAAATTCATGTCAGTACAAGATATTCATGCTTGGTTAGGATATATTGAATATCTTGAAATAAAACAATATCCAAATAAATTGATAGAATTGGTATATTATCGTTGGTTATATAAAGAAATTACTAATGAAGAGATTTGGTTAAAATTAACTGATTTTTATATTTATCATAAGAAATTTAATCAAGCTAGGAAATCATTGACTGATGCCTTAAGATATGTTAATAATAATTATAAAGTGTTAATTAAGTTGGTTGATTTAGAAATTTACCTAAAAAATTATCAAAGAGCTATAAATCTATTGATTGAATATTTGCAATTTAATTCTAATATTCCATTACCTATACAAGAAAAAGTTATGCAAGTTAAGAAACTAATTGAGAAGTGAATAAATTAAAATATGAATAAATAAGGTTTATCATTATTCCAATTTTTTTTTTTTGTTATACAATTTGATCGCTAATGAGTTATGACTACGCGAGAATAAGTGTATTTGGGTAGGCATAATATTGTATGCAGGAGAAACACATAGGCACTACGGTGAGAATTTTTCACTGAGAAATGTTGTCGAGTTTTAATAGTTAATTTATAAGATGATGAGCTTGAATATATTAAGAAACCGATACGTAGTGTACGGATTGTACTACCTTTGGTAGAATGCGATATCAGTCTTTGCATCCTGATATCAGATTACAACAACAGCCATTGCTTCCATTTTAGAATACTAAAATTACTTTATCGCTTTTTACGACTTCTGTACCATTCCGCGTTTAAGTAGGCGATCAGATTAGAAGTCTTGGTAAGCTACTCAGAGAGTCTAAAAGGCGAGCTTATCGAGAAGTAATTTCCCTGTGAACAATTAGCAGTGATTTATAAAAGCTGATTGGTGGATTCACCGAACTGTTTCATGATGTGATGGGAAAACTATAAAAAACTCCTTGAAAATTGATAAAACATTATGAATTACAATGATATTTGAATCGATATAAACAACAATTATGGTGATGTCAGAAATTCTTTTAATGAACCGACGAAGTTTGGTATCACAGATTGAAGGTTGATTATCAGTTAATTATCTGAATATTCAATGTCCAAACAGAAAGATTTTGAAATATATGGGTGTTTATTAGAGCAAAAGAAATTAATGACATCAAGCTTGAACTGTTAAAAATTAATGATTTGAGAAATACTAATAACAGTCGGCATTGATACAAGAAAGATTTTGAGCAATGGAATTGATTTCAAGATTGATGAAGTTTCTTTCTATATACCCTTTTTGATATAAAACCTCATTATGATAAGATGAATATAGGAAGGGATAAAGAAACTGTCTTGATTGCCTAGTTATCTAGTGAAAGTGACTTATCTGCTGGATCCCTGGATGGAATGCTGAAAGACTTAACGAGATAAGATTAATATCATTAAAAGATAGAGGGCAATCATACACATAAAAAGATTGATTGTATTAGCATGAATAACATCCCATAAGTTGTCGTCACAACCACGTTGAGTATAAACATGTTTTTTTGTTACCATGTGATTACAAACAATGTAGCATTCGACAGGCTCATAATGATGGATAAAGAGAGCGCAATTACACCAATAGAGCCTAAAGAGACTGAGGTGAAAGTATTAAATTGTTGGATTTGTTGAAATGACACATAGTTTACTATCGAGCCATGATTATGAATCTAAAGAAAAATCAACAAGAGTATTACAATAAGTAAATACGGACCATCTTGCTTCACTTCATTCTAGTCAATCGAAGAGATACATAACGACAGTACTTGATGAATTTAGCATGTATACCGAAGTGATTGTAACCGAGAGTAGATCTGTTAACCAGCAACTCTTGGATATATTGAGAATATTCAACCAAATGTATTTAACAAGAATCGAAATTTGAGAATTGACAATACTTTGGATTATCCATTTTTATAAGAGATTACATAATTATGAATTGGAAAAGCTTATATTCCGACTTATTGTGCTACTATGAATGGTATTACTGAATTGAGTAATTACTCGTTGTTGCAAGAAATATAACAGGTTGTACCAACATTTTAAACCGGAGCTATTGTTCAGTTTAAATATAGTATTGAATATGTTGTTAGAATGGGAATTCATACAACCAGCCAAAGACTTGATGGCAAAACTCCTTATCAAATTTAATACTAGATAGAAAAATATCAAATTCCCATGTTACAGTTTGGGGTAGATGTGGTGATCCATATTGCAAATATTCAAGACGCAAGAACTCAAAACCATTTCATTGATAAATGAGAAGCATGTCCATTTTCTAAATAGAATGCATTCACTAGTTATGGGTTTTATTCGTTTACGTTGAAGGATTAGTAGCAACACTTGGATATACTTTATCAACCACTACAAACATAAAACTATTTGTTTTCACTCACAAGTAATGAATGGCTATTGCAGTTACATGCATAGCAAGTCAATAATCAAGTATTCTATTGATTATTTTAACTCCCGACTTACCAGAACCAATTAGCAATGTCTGGTGAGACGAACATCAATTAAACATTGATAACAACTTGGATGCAACAACTACTATACCTAAAATAGAGTTGACTCCGACAAAAGAATCGATGGTTTTTTAATAGGGAAGATGAACTTAAAGATGCATCATCCTTCCTGAAAAAGGGTCTAGAGGATACAGACAACCCTGGTCATGAATTAACGATACCCAAAAGGGGTCCTAATTCCAATCCAACTAAACAATTGCACAGCCCATCCAGCGAGCAGTGGGTAAATCAACACATGTCTTGGCAGCAGGTAATACCGGAAGTTGATACATACTGTACTCACTTTCTAGGTAGTCCCGTGACACAAAACCAAACTAGCTATAAACCATTACCGTGCATCGGAGCACATCCAAGGAGACTTATCGGAACCTATTGAAGTTGATTCTCTTTAATAAGGTAAGATAGATCTAAAAGAACTTCAAATAAAGTTAACTGAATCTGAAGTACAAGAAAATTTACCGATCATATTCAGAATTACAGGAAGCTGAGAAAGCAAAAATTCATGCCCAAGAAGAAAAATTTCGAGCATAAGAATAGCATGACATCCATGGTTCAACTGCCACTGTGGACACTGAACGTTATTACTAATACATCTTCAGGGGAGGATATCGACAGTCAAGGGAAGAATACTAGGATTTATGATGTTCAAGGGGAGAATATTACTATTCATCGTGTTCAAGGGGAGAATATTACTATTCATCATGTTCAAGGGGAGATTGAAAATATTGACCAACATAAGAAGATAATATATGACTTGTCTGATGGGAGAGATGAATTAGATAAATCACGTTATCAACGAAGAACCAATAGAGTGATTGCGAAAGTCATCAGAATGAAACTGATGATGAAGAACAGAAAAGATGATTACGTCTGATGTGAACCTCGAAGTATCTTCTGAGTAGATAAAGAATAATGCCCCATTGACAGAAAATATCGAAGAAAATGGAAACAATTGACGCAAACTTTTTATAAGGTATATGATTAAAGATAGGATACACAAAAGTGATCAAGTCTAAAGAAATGTCATGAAACTAGATAAAATGGTTCTTATAAAATAAAATCTGATTGAAAACAGTCATTTGTTACAGAGTCAATATGCACGACAATAATCAAAGCATGACTCTAGGACACCGAAAAGGTATTGAAATGTGACTTTCCTGAATACTGGTTATAACAATAAAGATTGAATAACGAGTATAGAAAAGAATTTGTTGACTTCCAAGAAGTGAAACCTTACACTGTTATTGACACTTTGGAATATGCAAAATTATTGACATCAAAATGGATTGATACACATGCATAAGAATACGCTTAAACAAGGATATGCCAAACTGACTATCTAAAACTATGGTTAATAATAGATGGATTTTACGAATGAGAGAAAACATAGGATATTAGAATCCCGTCAAGGTGAAATCGCCCGTAGTTGGTCTATTGAGCTTATATTTGTTTGATGTTATGGTTGTTGAACTAGAACTTGCAATCTACCCATTAGTCATATCGTCAATATGGTATTATATTTTTCATCAAAAGAGATAATGGCATTCCTTGAATTGCCATTAAGACACTATGGATTGCAAGAACAAAATTGTGTGCTTTCAAAAATTGCTGGTCTACTTTATGAAGCATCATAGCTATAATTGGTATTATTACCGCCATGAATCATTATTCAATTTGATTCTGAAGAAACATTATGCGATGATGGGACTTTTATGAGCAATACTGATGATGACTGTGACGTACGTATGACCATTTATGTTGACAATGCTGTTAACGACAGAAAGAAATGCTGAATTAACCCATTAATATGAAGGTGACTTGAACAAACGATTTAGCTTACAATACTTTGTGAAGTGAAAATTGCATAGATGTTGACTTTATGAAAGGAAACACGGTGAACATTAAATGAATTAAACTAAAAACTTGGAAGATTTAGTAGAGTCACTTTAATTAAGAAAAGTTTATGAAAAGGAAAGCCAATAATACCGAAAGACATTCCACATATCTGACGACAGCGAAAGTGTCTGCACATCCATGATTTTGTGAGAATAGTTGAGAAACATTATTTGGTAAATTATGTGACGAGAACAAATTATGATGAGATTTTAATTGAGACACAACTGGACAATGACTTCTAAGCAGTCCTTGATATTGTACCTTTTGAATATTGAAAGAATGGAGAACCATTCGTCCATTGTTGTTCTTTTATTGACTTACTCAAATGCACGACTGTGTTATTTCCTATTTCGTCAATGTGTTTTGATCGCAATGTCTCATGTCTGATATTGAAAGTTAATTAGACTTATATAAATGTCCACGGTTCATCCAAGCAAACTTGTTCTTTGAGCTACATTTTGAGAGTGGCCAAAAATTGATCAAATCAAAAGTGAATTTATGAATTGAATATCCTAGTGATGCAGTGTTTTTCTGCTAACACAATCTAACTATGAGAGCCAATACAGCCACATTAATAATTAATAAAATTTGGTAAACCAGACTATACAGTAACAAAAGGTTGTAACACTCAGGCTGGATACACATGGAGAGTTGGCCAGTTGGATACTACCTTGATAATGACATATGATATCAGGAACATTTTAGATGATTTAAAATGTTTAAAAAATGAAAAAAACCAAGATACACATAAAAGAAAAATTAAGCTGTCCTAACAATACTAAAATACAGATAACTTCTGCTCGGCTCAACCAATTGCTAATAGATATACATTAATCAGACAAGGTGTGAATGATGGTGAATTCATATTGTCATGAATAATGTAAAAAGATCACTTGACTGATTCATTTGCCAAGCATTTTGGGGTCAGAAAATTACATGATCTACGAGATGTAAATAGTCTGATTATGAAAGTTACTGAGCTTCTAGAGATTAAGCAACATACAGTAGAGGACTAAGGTTGTTAATAAGGGGAGTGATCGCTAATGAGTTATGACTACGCGAGAATAAGTGTATTTGGGTAGGCATAATATTGTATGCAGGAGAAACACATAGGCACTACGGTGAGAATTTTTCACTGAGAAATGTTGTCGAGTTTTAATAGTTAATTTATAAGATGATGAGCTTGAATATATTAAGAAACCGATACGTAGTGTACGGATTGTACTACCTTTGGTAGAATGCGATATCAGTCTTTGCATCCTGATATCAGATTACAACAACAGCCATTGCTTCCATTTTAGAATACTAAAATTACTTTATCGCTTTTTACGACTTCTGTACCATTCCGCGTTTAAGTAGGCGATCACAATTTTATTCTAGATACACTTCAATTATTGTAATTAAAAAATAAAGCATCACCAAAAAACCACCAATTTTTTTATCAAATTGAAATTTATTCAATGGTAAATAAACAATCAAACAAAGAATACTGGCAAGTAATCCCACAGTACTAATAATTACATTTTTAGTAAGATGGAATTCAATACTTTTCCCAGTTTTCATAGTCATTGCTAATCCATTAACACCAATACCTAATAAAATAAGTAACAATGGAGTCCCAATACAACTATTAATTCCCAATAATGGATTAATCCTGGTTGATATAGTTAAATTTGTAATGGTATCATTTAATGAATTACTTAATGAAAAAACCAATAACCCTAATAAATAATCGGATATTTTCATAATCAATCCTAAATTTTTTAACAAATAAAGGGTTAATATGGCAAAATTTGAAATAATTATTAAACTTGATATTAAACCAATCAATGAAACTAAAATTATTTTAATTCTATTGGGTATTTCTGATATTCTACTGGCCAGATAAATCAAACATGTAATAGGTAATATGTATACATAAGAAAGATTTAAAAATTCATAATTTATCAATAATGTTGTTTCAAAAACATACCAAAGGATAATTAATTGTCTATGTTTGGATTCAATATGTCTATGATATGGAACAATGAGGAAGAATAAATAATCCACAAAATTAAAGAAATGTTGAACCACGGATTCTTGATAATGTTCAGGAACAATTAATATTTCCAGTTCAGATACCATATCTTCATCAAGATCATCCTGTTCATCATCATCGAGGTCACTTTCACATATTGAAGATGTTGATTTGTCTGACGGTATTAAATCATTATTTGTGTTTACTCTTCCAGGAACCTGTAAAGAATTTGATGACATTCCAGTTGTTTCATCAATTATTGGTGAATTAATTCTTGATGTAGTTTTAATAGATCCATAACTACTATTAACATCTTCATGAGATAAAATACTCACGGCATCTTCAATATTATATGGACGTTCATATAAATGCAGATGATCATCATATTCAATTAAAACTTCTTCATCAAATTCTTTTAATTTATCTTTATCAAAAAACATTAAGAATAAAATATATGCTAAATAACTTGCAATCATAATCCAACATTCAATTTGTGTAATTTTACCATCAGATAAAATTTCCAGAAATAATGCCATGACAATAAATAATATTGATAAATCCAACATGAGGATTTTTGGATGTTCAACAAGATAACCTGAAGTTAAAATACATATTAAACCAATTATAATGGTAAACATGATTAATAAAGATCCCATAAGTTGTCCAATTACAAGATCAACCGATCCAGATTTAAGGGCAATATAATAATTCAATAAATCAGGTAAGGAGTTTGTTAAAGGAATAAGAATGAATGATAATATTTGACTATTTAGATTAAGTTGAGTAGTTAAACAACTAAGGTTTTTAAACAAGTAATTTGAAACTAAAATACTTAATGATACTAGGATTAGCATCAAAGATAGTAGAATTAAACATGAAATAACGATTAAACTTGTGGTGTTGTGATATTTACAATAATATAATGTGGAAATTTTGAAATAGTTATAATCACAATTGTGCTTTATATATGAACAAACATTTTTGGTAATAGATGATGGTATAGTACATTGATTTGAATCTTGTTCAAAGATATTTAGTAGCATTTGATTTTAAGATTTATAATTAGGAGGGAAGATAACCAAGAAAAAAAAAATAACAAAAGATTATAATCCAAGAAAGCAATTAAGTTATCGTAATTCTGAATATAAAAGTTTGTTTAAATATAATTAAAATTAAAATAGAAGCAAATATTTGAATAAATTTTTTTTCTTTATTTCCTTGGTTAATAAATTTGGCCATCAATTGAAAATTTCAGGATAGAGAAAAATAAAAATAATACAAAATACAGTATGATAAGGGAAATCTAATCACACTATACGAATAGCAATATAAAGCACAGCAACATTTTGTAGAGAAAAAAAAAAAAAAAAACTGTGAAAGAATCATGACCCTATGTAGATTTGTTTCAGCCACAAATTTTGCGACACTCACATATGTTTCACTATACAGTAATATCTGTATCCGTACAGTATATCATTTATTTTGTATTATCGAAACAAAGAGAAAAAGAATGTTTTTTTTTTATCGAACTCAGCAATAAAATGTCATTCCTTCTCAGATATCATGAATCCCAATAAAATTTAAATTGGTGGGGGAAGGTGGGGGATTGTCATATATAAGGATTTTAGGATATTTTGTATGTGTACTATTTATGTGTGTATGGATGAGATTTGGGGTTCTTCAGGTACACACTTAGATACTTAGAGTATTATAACTCCTGACACGTGATGTTGGATCATAATTTTTTTTTTTTTTCGGTCTCTAGAACGTGGGGAGATAAGTGTCAAGTTTATATAGGAGTTAAGGGCTTTTTAAATACAGTAGAAACCAATGTAGAATTTCTTTAATAATCCTTTTTTTATTTTTTTTTATTCCCACCCACTTTCTCTTTTTTTTTTTTTTTTTTACCAGAATAACAAACTAATCATGTTAATAGGTTCAAGTTATATGAAGGAAGTTAGAGGTTCTAGTAGTAGTTATACTACACCTAATAAGATTAGACGTATTCGATTACAAAATAATACCCGATCTATAGACGAGATTAATCAACGATTATCAAAATTAGATCTTATTAATAATAATACCAATTTAAGAATAACAAAATTTTCTACTTTGAAACCAACCACTCAAGATGATAAATCAAATACTGAATGTGATGATATAATAACTGATAAGGTTGAACAGGATCATGAAGAAGGAATAAAAGAGAAGGCGTCATCAATAGATCCATTTATTGATTGTTGGGATTTTGCACCAGAACCAATTTGTTCTTTTCCAGGTAATATCCGGAGATCCGGAAATAAGGAAATTAAAGAACAACAAGATTATGATAAATCCTGGAAAACCCATTTTGATGATTATAATAATAACCTCTCTAGACTTTCATGATGATAAATACGCCCCAGTAACGTATGTTTGCTTTTACATAGATAGACATGACAATATATGAACACATTAATTTCTAATTAAATATAATCTATTATCAGGTCTTGTCGTTATATATATATATATTTATATATAATCATAAATCATTAGAAATATTCATTACCTTTTTTTTCATCATTTTCCAACTTATCTTTAGCAAATTTAATATCATTATTTATTGTTTCAATTAATTCATCAACAGAATTAAAATTTAATTCTGGTCTAATATATCCCAATACAACATATTCAATATTTGAACCATAAAAGTTTTTATTAAATTTATGAATGATATGAACTTCTGCAGTTTTATCTTTATTATGATAATATGGATTCCAACCAATTGACATAACCATAGGAAATACTTTAATTTCTTCTAATGTAAGATTATTTCCATGATTAAATAAAACTTCTTTACCATCTACTCTTTTTTTAATTTCATCACATTGTGTCTTCAATGGAATTAATCGACACCATCCATAATAAATACCAGTTGATAATTTATTAAGTTCTTCATTAATAGGGACATTTGCTGTTGGAATACCTAATTCAGATGATCCACGACCAAAACCTGTTATTATTGAAGAATCTTGTTTAATAGGATATGTAATGTCTGTTTGTGGTTGTACTGTCATGATGTGTGTATGGAAAAGGGGGGGAGGGGAGAAAGTCTTGTAAAGTTCAATAATGTTATGGGTAAAGATAAAGATTTGGATTTTGTAAATCAGTTGGAAAATTAAAAATTTAGATTTTTTATTTTTTTCTGTCGCCCTTTTTTGAGAGAATTTTTTTTTTTTTCGGGTTCAAGTGTAAGGGAGGGAAGGAGGGGGTGGTATAAATACTGTACGTGTACCATTCAGTTCCCATACGGTGGTGCGTGCCTTGCTTTAAATACGTCGCATTATTGCAAATCAACTTAGTAATCAATTACATCACTTACACAAATTCTTTTCAATCAATAAAACTAAAATAGTCGAGATTATCTTTTATTCATCAACTATTTAGAAAAAAAAAAAAGTTATATCAAATTACACATTATCTATCATCTCATTAAAATCTTTTTTCCAATTCACCCAACAAAGTGACAGCATCTTTACCGAATTGTCTAATACCTTGGGACAATTTTTCAGTGGCCATAGCATCTTCGTTCAAAGCAAATCTGAAAGCAGCTTCATCGTCAACGAAAGAAACTTTTTCAATATCAGAAGCTTTAGCAGTTTCGACATTCAAAACAGTTGGAACAGCATCAGTGGAATTGTACAATTCTTCCAATAATTTTGGAGAAATAGTCAAGAAATCAACACCAGCCAAAGCTTTGATTTCACCAGTGTTTCTGAAAGAAGCACCCATAACAATGGTCTTGTAATCGTATTTCTTGTAGTAAGTGTAGATTTCTTTGACAGATTTGACACCTGGGTCGGTTTCACCAGTATAAGTTTCACCAGTAGCAGCTTTGTACCAGTCCAAGATTCTACCGACGAATGGGGAAATTAAAGTAATTCCAGCTTCAGCACAAGCAACAGCTTGAGCAAAGTTGAACAATAAAGTCAAGTTACAGTGAATACCGTGTTTAGATTCTAATTCTCTAGCAGCTTGAATACCTTCCCAAGTAGAAGCAATTTTAATCAAGATTCTGTCCTTGTCAATACCTTGTTGCTTGTACAAATCAATCAATTGCAAGGCCTTTTTGATGGTGGCTTCTTTGTCAAAAGATAATCTAGCATCAACTTCAGTTGAAACTCTACCTGGAACAATGTCCAAAATTCTCTTACCGAATTCAATCAATAATCTATCAAGGGCAATTTCAGCTTTTTCTTTTGGAGTAGAACCTTTTTCATTAGCGTATTCAATGGCAACATCAATGACACTGGCGTAAT
This sequence comes from Candida sanyaensis, assembly GCA_911254575.1. Taxonomy (NCBI): domain Eukaryota; kingdom Fungi; phylum Ascomycota; class Pichiomycetes; order Serinales; family Debaryomycetaceae; genus Candida; species Candida sanyaensis. The sequence continues at coordinate 1,741,507 of CAJVQF010000004.1, forward strand.
CTGGGTTTTTAGCAGCAGCCAAAATCAAAGATGGGTTAGTGGTAGCATCTTGTGGCTTGTATTTAGCAATTTGTTCGAATTCACCGGTATCAGTGACAATGGTGGTACCAGTAGCTTTTAATTGTTCTAATGAATTGGAAGACATGATTATATATATATAGGGTTAATCAATTGAAGTTGATTTGAATGAATAAATTAAATTAAAACAAAAAGAAAAAAAGAGAAGAACTAAATTATAGAATTGTTCAATTTGTTGGGTGAATTCCTGATTAATTTATAGTTTTTTTTCTGTGGTATTTTTCTTTTCTTTTTTTCTGTTTTTTTTTTTCTTTTGCTTTCCCTTGGGTCGTTTCTTTTATTCCGGTTTATGGGTTGAAAAATTCGGTGGGGGATTCTTTTTTTTTTTTTTCGGACCACAAGGATCAGGGAAAGGAAGTTAATTCGATTCGAAGCAATTATTATTATTATTATGATGATGATGATGGTTATTTCCACAATTGTTTACCTCTACATCTACATTTACCTTTACATCTACATTTATATTTCTTTTTGTTATTACCTGTCGTGACCTTCTTTTATTGTTCTCTTCATTGAAACTTATTTCAAATTGACATATATTTCTCTACCCTTGATCTGTACTGAATCAATTAGAGGCAACTAAATAAAACGTGTTTAGTCGGATATTACTCAGCTCGTTAATAGTTCTGGATTTCCACTGAATGCGCAACACATGTTGCTGAGTTTTACTCCTTAAAAAGATTATGACATTATATGAAAAAAAAAAAGGTGTACAGATTGCTGTTAGTGCATTATTACAAATAACCTTGTAAAGTAATTTACATAATGAATTACTAAAAATCAAATACAAATAATAATAAAAGAAAAAAAAAAAAACTTGTCAATGCCAGGGTACACGCCCCCTCTTCTACTCCCCCTATAGTGTAGAAAGATAAAACACACACACAGACACCCTTGTAAGTTGCCGTATTGAAATTTATTAAGACTTGCATTTCCAGTTGACACCAAATTCATTTTTTTTTTCTCCTTTTGTAATTTAACGTTTTCCACTTGAATTCCGAATTGCTCTTTCGAATTCCGGAAAGATGATGATACAATATTTTGTGATTTTCCGGACAAATTAATTAGTCACAGAAAAAAAAAAAAAAAATAAAAGCTTTCAAAATTCCGGAAATACAAAATTTATTGACTCAAGAATTTTTTTTTCGAATGGTTATATTTTTTTTTTTGACATTGAAATTTCAGTTTATAACTATCAACAAATCTTCTCTGATTTTTATTTTTTTTTACATTTTGACATCCCGGAATTATCTATTTTTTTTTTGCAACCCATTTACGTTTAGTTTTATATTCTACCAATGCTTCATCCATTTATTGATTTGAATTTACGTGATCCACTATAATACGTGTCCTTTGGTCAGAAAACTGTACTGAAAAAAAAAAAAAAAGAAAAACCCGCAATCATTCGAATTTGATTGATAAACTATGGGCACTATAATTTGGTCGGATTTTGCAATTCTATAACCGCTTGAGCCATCTGGTATCACACGCTTTTAGTTCCAAAAGCAAACTAAAAAAAAAAAAAAATAACAACAAAAAAATCTAGAAGGTCATTTAGACACATTTCCACAATCCAACAAGAATTTTTCTCTTTTTTAGTTACTTCCTTTCTTCGTTTTTTTTTTTTTTTTTGGATGTTCTTTTATTTCTTCCATAAAACAACCATGCCAATCACCAAACGTCTCTTTATTAAAGCAAGTAATAGTTATGACAAAGACTTTCAAATCGTTCCCATTAATACTGAACAACCATTGGAAATTAATTCAGATATCGGGTTATTCAAATTATATGTAAACATCAAGAAATTCGATGGTTCCAAACCCCACTTATCAAACAGTTTGTACAACATTGAAGATAAGACTTTCTTAAATGGTGAAAAAATTGATTTCCCTTCCCCAGAAAGAGAAAAAAAAGAAAGTAGTTTACGGATGTACATTGAATTCACTCCAAGTAAAAATATTAAAGGATCATCATTGATTTTTGGTAATGATTTCACATACTCCATTAAAGAATACGTTCCTGCCACTTTAATTAATACCGGTTTAAAAATCTTTAATTGGTTTATCAATGATTCAATCAAAGGTGATGCTTACACTGACAAACCTTATTTATACGGTCCAGGATTGAACAGTTTTACATACATGGCCATTGACAATGGTAACCCTGTGGTTGATCCGCATGCCAAAAAGTTGGTGGAAAACTTGTCCGATCAAATAGAAGGACTTCCAAAAGATCCAAATACGAGAAAGAAATATTTCCACAGTTTCGCTAAATGTGATACATTCACTTACAAAAAAGATGTCAAATATATTTTACAATTTGATACTGATTATCTTAAACTTGCAGATTCCCAATATACTGTTTGTTTACCGAGATTTGATTTCAGTGTAAATCGATATGCCAATGATGTTTTGAATAATGTCAACTTTGTTATCAAAGAAGATGGATATGATGCTGTGGGTGAAGGTAATTTAGGATTAGTAGTTAATTTTGCCGTTTTGCTGGAAGATTCCGAGGAAAAGAACTAAATAGAGATTTAATAGATCTGATTATACAAATTATTTATTTTTTTTTTTATAAAAAAAAATCTAAGATTCCTCATCATTTATAAGTCTTTTGTGGCTAATCAAATCGCGGTTAAAACACGACTAACAAATCGTATTGTATCAGTATTGGACCTGCCGCCATCACTAGAACCACAACAGAAAAAAAAAAAAAAAATCCAAAAAAAAATCATAACAAATACAAAGTGCAGACAACAGAAGGAAAAAAAAAAAAGCAACACAAGTCACACTTTTAAGGGATATTGCCCTAATACTTAACCAAGAACTTAAATTTATATCAACAATATAGACTTATAGAGTCTAAATATGAGTGAACAGATACAACCGGACCCTTTGATAGGAGAAGATCTAGATTTAGAAAATGCCATTGGAGATGTTTTTGATCAATTTGATTTCAATCCAACCGATAATAACAATGATGAAGATAAACAACCAGAACAAGAAGAAGAACCACTACCGATAGAACAACCACAAGAAGAAATAGAATTAGACTTGAATGATGCGATAGGAGATGCTTTTAATGATGTCTTTGGAGGAACAAGTACAAATCAAAATGAAGTAGTAGAAGAAGAAGAAAATGAAACCAAAACAAACGAGGAAGATAACCTAGAAGAAGCAATTGGACAAGCATTTGGTGGAGTATTCGGAGAGACACAAGATGACAGCAATGAAAACAATAATGAAAAGGAAGTGGAATCTAAGAGCCCGATAGGGGGACCAAAATATAGCCCGCCTGAACAGGACATGCCCAATCAAGTGGAAGAAGAACACATACAAGAAAATCAAAACAATGAACCAGATGATGAGGATTTAGATGATCTAATAGGTCAAGCATTTGATAATATTACTAGTATACCGGAAGAAACTCAAAAACAACAACAAGAAAAAGATTTACAGAAAGAAGAAGATAAACAACTACCGAAGAGTACAACTTCTACACAACAACAAGAACAAAAGGAAGATGACCTACCGAGAGAACTACCTGGTAATAATCTAACATCAGGACAAACAGAACCAAAGGAGACGACTGTATTAAAGGAAATATCGAAACTAGAGGAAAGTTCCGGCTCTACAACACCGGAGAAACCACCGGTTGACAATCAAGATTTGAAACCAAGTAATGATAGCGCCACTATTGAATCCCAACCAAAAGACGATTTTGAAGATTTGGACTTGGCTATTGGACAAGCGTTTCAAAATGCGATTTCTGGTGACCAACCAACTCCAGAAGCAGTTAAAGATCATGAACCCCAAACGACAAAACCAACAGAGCAAGAAGTAACTGAGAATAATCCTGTAGAAGAAGAAGAAGAAGAAGAATCAGAGCCAATGGATTTGGATGAAGCTATTGGTGATGCATTCAAAGATTTAATGTCAAAGGAAAAACTGAAAGAACCTAGTGAAGAAAGTTCGATATCTGATGTACAACAATCCAAAGATAAGGAAAGTAAACCAGAAAGTCCACCAACATTTCCAAGAGAAGATACATCTGTTGATGAAATAGATTTAGATGAAGCAATAGGTGATGTGTTTAATAATATTTTAGGAAAAGAGGAAAAAAATGACAAATCATTGAAAGAAGTTGATGCCCCAAGGGTTAGTGATGACGAAATAGTGTCAAAACCATCTACAGAAGAAAATCCTACCGATGCTGTTGATCTAGATGCGGCAATAGGAGACGCATTCAATGATATCTTAGGAAGTGGTAAAACTGATAACAAAGTACAAGAACAGCCGAAGGAGATAACTGGAAAACATCAAGCACTGAAGGTAGAACCGTCAGTTGACGTAGATTCTATGGATTTAGACCAAGCGATTGGAGCTGCATTTGAAAAACTCATTGATAAAGGTGCCCAATCAACTCCAGTTCAAGAACAACCAACTGCTAATAAAGATAACATTGAAGAAGATATTGATTTGGATGCTGCTATAGGGGACGCATTCAAGATAGTTTTACCACAGCAAACAAAGGATAAGTCACTTCCTTTACCTTCTGATGAAACTGATAATGCATTAGAGAATGCTATCGGAGAAGCCTTCAAATCATTAACTACGGCAGCGAAAGAGGATGATCACCAACCCAATGATGATGATCTTAATGCGATGATTGCTCAGTCATTTCAACAAGCGTTACAAGCTCCACGAGCCAAGAAAAGTCAACAGGTAAGGAGCGAGGACATGGAGAATGCCATTACCCAAGCATTTAAATCAGCCATGGCTGCAAAGAATGTTCCACAGTTGACCAGTAGAGAGATTGCAATTCGTAATTTGGCAGTTGAAATATCCCAACAAGTGCAGGATCATTTGAAGGATGATAAATTCAACCCACCATTACCATTTATACCCGGGTTGCCACAATTAGATGCAGGTGTATTAGAACATTTCCAAAATGAAGCATATACCGATGATAACAAGGAATCAAATGAGAATGAGAGATTGCAGTCAGCTATTTCAAATGCAATGAAATCTGCAGATGCCCAAGCTGGTGGTGTTGCCGATTTGGAACAATTAGAGATGAACGATATCTTGCAGAATGCATTTAGGATGGCATTGGAACATCCTCAAGAGTTACTTTCTGATTTAGATATTGAGCAGAGTATACAGGTACCATCATTAACCACTCAGAGACCTGTTCCACCTAGAAGACCTAAATTTGCATCTCCTAGACCAACAGCAGGAGCGTCGTTCAAAAGTTATCCAAGGTCAACTCCGGGAGTTTCGACACCTAGATCACAACCTCCAAAAACTGCGCCGTCAGTTCCAAAGAGAGCAGTCACCAAACCATCTACATCTGCCACTGCTGCAGCTGTGGCAGCTACTACAAAAGCTGTTGAAGTTCAGAGGAAACCATCTTTGTTGTCAAATCCTGCAGTTACATCTCAATTGACTACTGTTATAAGTGCATTGACTTCGAGAATCAATAGTGGAGAACTATCAGATGCCAATATCTTACAAGTCATTAGGCAAATGACAGAAGAATTAGCTTCTGGTGGATCATTAACTCCATTCTTGAAGAAATCAACAGCAATAGAGGATGTGGTTGCATCGTATAGAGATAATGCTAGACAAGATATATTGAAATCATTACAGATGTCAAAGATATTTCTTGAAAAGAAATTCAGTGATGTTAATCGAGATGAGAATAAGAAATCCGTGGATTTATTGACTACAATCATTACTGCATTTGATCCTATAGGTTTTGGTAAAACTGTTGTGAAGGAAATCAAAGATGATGAATTTAATACAATTTTTTTGATTTTTAATGAGGTGATGAATATATTTTTGAAAAATTGCCCAACTTCTAGATTTAGTCCGGATACAGTAAAGAATATTAAGGCAATACAAGAAAAGATACCTACAAAAGAAATAGCCAAGGATCAAAATGAAGTTGAGAAATTGTCCAAGGATGAGAAATTATCCAAACCATTATCTGATATGTTTAATTTGCTTACAGGATCTTCTTTATTAGATAATTCACAAGCTATGTTGATAGCAACTGTGACTGCTTTAAGTGTGATTGGATATGTTTATAAAGAAAGTACGAAATCAAAAATTGATACAGTCATCAATACTGTATGTCATATTGTTAAGGGTATAATTTCAAACACCCCGGGAATGACACTTACAGATGGCACTGCAGCTAATGCTAGTACAACAAAACGTATTTCGGATTTGATTTTAGCCGGTGATAAGAGACGTACCAAGATAGATCCAGAACAAATCAAAATTGCTGTTGATGGAAAAGGAAGAGATAGTCTTCACCAACAGGATCAACAACAGCGACAAAAAGATGTTTGGAATTCACATGCTATTGCCACTGCTGCAGCTTCGATTAGGATCCCTCAATATCGAAGACCTAGTGCAATTGATAAGAATAATATTCCACATAAACCTGCTTTAACATTGCCAAAAAATTCACCATTCATATCTAACAAATTTGTTTCTAATTCTCTGCAACCGTTGCAAGTGTCAAGTAATAGTAATAACATTATTGGCGGAGGAATTGGTAATAGATTGAAGAGACCAGGCAGTTTTCAACGTCCCACCAATGCAAAAGCGAAAACTACAAGTTTAGGATTTCCCAAACTCTATTCTACATCACTTAAATATAATTAAATTCGTTAAATAGTATACATACATATCAATAATACAGGAGCAAGAGTAACTATAATGGTTCAGTTTCATTGATTAACCAATCATAAGCTTTCTTTTCATTCAACTCTAATAATTTATTTCCAAAATCATTTCTAATACTTGCATGATATTCATTAATCCATTCAATTTCAACCCCAGATAATTCATTCAAATCAATTAATTTCCTACAGAATGGAACTTTTGTCAAATAATTAAATCCCAAGAAGTTTTGCCCTTCTCTAGTTTTACCTAATGAATCATGACATTCTATAATTTCTAATTCACTTTCAACTCTAAATCCAACTTCATTATCAATATAAAATCCCGGTTCATCAGTTAATATTGCTCCCAGTTGAAACAATCCATTTGATGGTCCACCTGCCGTAGTCAGAATAAATAAAGGTGCTTCATGAACAGGTCCAAAACTAGCAACACCATGTCCAGTTCCATGATTATAATCTAATCCTTTATTCCATAATGGTTGTCTAGCAAACGCATCTAAGATAGTACCTGTAGTTCGACTATTTGGTGGGAACTTAGCCATTCCTACAGCTAAGTTACCCTTTAATACTAATGTATAATGTAATTTATCTGAATCACGTAATCCTTCATTTCCAAATTTATATGTTCGTGTAATATCAGTGGTACCTTCTAAATAATGTGCACCAGAATCAATCAAGTAGATTTTTTTAGGATCAATAATCAGATTTTCTGTTTTTGTTGGAGCATAATGAATGATTGCTGCATTTGCACCAGTTGATGAAATAGTTTCATATGACAAACCTTTAAAATTTGGAAGTTTTTTACGAATGGAATAAATCTTACACGCTGCATCATATTCAGAAATTTTAGCACCTTTATTAACCAATTGATTATCTAACCAAGATGAAAATATTATAAATGCCAAGGAATCTTTATACTGGGCTATTTTTGCGTTAAATAATTCTGTTTTATTTTTAAAGATTTTCAAGTTTGCTATTATGGAATCATGAATTATAAGTTCTTTTGGGAATGATTTTATGATAATATCATATAATGCATATGTAGTTGATGATCTTGTGGGTAAAATGATTTTCCTCCATGAAACTGGCCCCAATTCAGATGCATCATTGAAAAATTCATCATATGCTTTTATAGTCAAGTTATTGATGGAAGATAAATATTCTGAAAGTTTACTATCTCCTTGTTCAATTTTCTTTTTATTGATATATAAAGTGACAGAATCCAATTTCACCAACGCATAAGAAAAGAATACAGGGGTAAAAGGAATATCCGTGTCTGATCTCAAATTAAATAACCATGCAATACTATCCAATTCAGAAACCAAATAATAAATACTATTTTTCTCTCTCATGATTTGTCTAATTCTGGTCAACTTATCATTGGTATGTTCTCCACTATATTTTAGATCCCAGTAGTAAACAGGATCAAATGATCTATCTGGTTGTTCTTTTCCCCAAACTTCATCTACTAAATTAACTGTCAATAAGGGTTTGAATTCAAATTTTCTGGTAATTCTTGAATGACTCTTAAAATATTCTCCTACTGCAACACTAATAAGTCTTGGATCAGTAGAAATGACTTTACTAAATGGATTATTTGTTGCACCTTCAATAGCCCATTCATTCCATGGTTTGTATCCAGCAGCACCTTGTTTAAACAACTTCCAATATCTACCATCTAATTGCTTTTCCGCTTGTAAGAAATATCTCCCATCAGTAGACAATATTGCATCACCGGTCAAACTTATTTCATCCGTTAATGTAATCACAACAACTCCTGCACTACCAGTGAATCCGGAAATATATTCTCTTCTCTTATCTGCTAAAGCAGTATATTCTGATTGATGAGCATCTTCACTAGGAATTATATATGTTCCAATGTCATACTTTTTCATTAATTTTCGTATCGCATCAAGTTTATCCTTTTGAGTAAGTTTGGATTGTGGAACATATATAGGACATTCATCGGTGACATATGGCAAATCAGGTAATTCAGAATCATCATCAGAATAATAAGAAGAAGAATTATCTTCCAACAGGGAATTTAATAACTTTTTGGATAATGGAGATATACAATTTTGGAATGGATTCAAGGTATTAAATAAACCAAGTGTACTTTCAAAAAACGGACATGATCTAATTGAGACTTCATGATCAGTAGCGGAGATACGCCTGCTTTTTTCCAATAACGGTTGCTTTTCCGTGTATGTCATTTATAATTATTGGAATACTTGTATCTAAGATCTTAGGGAGTCAATAATTATTAAAAAAAAAAAAAAAAAAAAAAAAAAATTAAAAACTTCAAATGTGGATGTAAAAAGAAAATCAAATCAAGGTGATGAGTAATATTAATATGCTGTTAGAAGGAATAGAAAGAGGGAGGGAACTATAACTGAGAAAAACAAAATTTCGAGCCACACAACCAAACGATGTTTCGCAAAATGATGTTGAGAATGCGGGTAGATGCTGCCGATTAACAAATTAACATTGATAAGCAGAAAAAAAAAAAAAAAAAAAAAGAAAAAGCTAAATTATAATCAACGATTATCGGACTTTGGAGTTTCAGCAAATCACAACAACAAGAACAGGCAAAAATGATTCAATAAACCCTACATGATATATAAGTTTTGAAGGTATATTTACCTGAAATCTCAGGGTTCAATAGCATTAGGACAAGCGTTGTGGCAACGATGTATATGATTGAAAAGATTAACCTTATTTACCCGACATAGCCTAAGCAGAATCACTTTACCCCCTGTGGCCTATAAATCTCTTTGAATTATAAATCACAATTTAAATTTGAATAATTGATTAATAATAACCGATACCATGAAACTTCATTGCTTTTTCTTTGTTTGGGTTTTCAGGATTCTATGATCAATTAAACTTCCATCACTGTAAATTTGAGGTAGGTACACGTTTAATTATTGTAACAATGTGCACGACCTTTTTCATGTCGCCAAAAGAAAAAAAAAAAAAGAGAAACGCGTCTCTAAAAGCATAATCAGAAATTTTTATTTATTTATTTTTTTTGCTTTTCTTTATTTAAAACTTGTTTTGGTAAACAACATTCAGCTGAACCACAAATTATGGGTAGATTAATTGGATTAGAACTATACAATTTTAAATCATATAAAGGTAAATCTGTTATTGGGTTTGGATCATCATACTTTACATCTATCATCGGTCCGAATGGTGCAGGAAAATCTAATATGATGGACGCAATATCGTTTGTGTTAGGTGTTAATTCATATCATTTAAGATCCCATAATTTGAGAGATTTGATTTATAGAGGAAGAAAATCAACTCCTACTCCTGAAGGAGAAGAATCTGAGTTAGATGAAGCGGAAGATAACACCACCGTTGATTCGTCGGAACTAGATCCAACTAGTGCTTATGTTTTAGCTACTTATGAAAAAGAAGATGGAGAAATTTTAAGATTAAAAAGAACAATTACCACATCTGGAAACAGTGATTATCGAATTAATGATAGATCAGTCACACAGTTAAATTATAGTATGGTTTTGAAGCAGGAGAATATTTTGATCAAAGCCAGAAACTTTTTGGTTTTCCAAGGTGATGTTGAGGCAATTGCATCACAGAACCCTAAAGCATTAACTAAATTAATTGAAAATATCAGTGGTTCAACGGAATATATTGCCGAATATGAGAAATTAAAGGAAGAAAAAGAGAAAGCCCATGAGTTGACGATCTCTGTGTTTTCGAGAAAAAGAACCCTTAATTCTGAGTCTAAGCAATATAAGGAACAAATGGTTGAACAACAACAATTCGAGGAGAAAATTATTTTGAAGAATGATATCGTCAAAAAGATAAATTTGTATAAACTATTCCATAATGAAAAAAAGCACAATCAACTTGTCAAAGAAATCAAGGGTAAAGAAGAAGAATTGAAACAGCTTAAAAAGACTGTGGGAACCAAAGAAAAGACTTATAAATCATTGATGACTGAATATTCTTCGAGTGTGTTGAATTTGAAAGAACATCAACAAGAAGTAGAAACTGCTCAGAACAAGATTGATTCTACAAAGAGAGATTTGATTCCTATTGAAGCCAATAAAAGATCAGTTTCTAAAAAAATAAGGACCCATAAAGAAAAAGTTTCTGATTTAGGTAAGGATATCATAAGACAGAGAAACCAAGCTGTTTCTGTTGAAAAGCAATTGAAAGAAGCTCAAAAGTTGTTTAATGATTTCCAAAACAAAATCAGCGCATCAGTTGCTTCAACAACTAGTATTTCCCCTGAGGGCCAAAAAGAATATGAGGATTTGAGATCTAAATTTTTGGCTGGATCTGGATCTGAATTGGAAGAACAAGTATCTTTAGTTCTTAATGATAAAGACAGTATTAAAGCAACCAAGTCTAACCTTGAAAATCAAAGAGCCAATGCAGAAAATAGAATTGCTGAATTGGAGTCAATAATTTCCACTGATTTGAAAGCCAACCTTCATGACGTAACCACCGAGATCACTGATGTACTTGACAAAAAGAGTCATAAAGTTGATATAAGAAATGATCTTATCAGGAAGAAGGATCAAGTTAACCAACAGGAGTTGAGATTGAACATTAGATTGAGAGATGTGTTGGTTAAGTTAGATGAATTATCTTCACAACAACGAGAATCTAATAAACAAAAGAAATTGAGAGAGAATATCGCAACGTTAAAGAGATTGTTCCCGCAGGGTGCAATTAAAGGTTTGGTATATGAATTAGTGAGACCAACGCAGCAGAAGTATGAAGCTGCATTGGCAACGTTGTTGGGTGGTAATTTTGATAGTATAATTGTTGAAACATCGGCAATTGCTTACAGATGTATTGATATTTTAAAGGAAAGAAGAGCCGGTACTGCCACGTTTATTCCATTAGATTCAATTGAAGCAGACCCTATAAATTTAAACTATTTGAGATCTGTTCATGCATCAGCTTTACCAGGGGTTGACATCGTTGATTATCAAGATAAATCTTTAGAACCAGCAGTGAACTACATAATTGGAAATACTTTAGTTGTTGATAGCATAGACACTGCGAGAAGATTAAGATGGCAATCGAATACCAGATTTGATAATAAGATTGTTACTTTGCAGGGATCAGTTATTCATAAGTCTGGTTTAATGACTGGTGGTCAACAGCAAACGAAATCCAATGTAAGTTTAAGTTGGGATAAACAAGAATTTGCTAGATTGAATGAAGTTAAGGATGAATTGAGTGAAGAAGTTTTCAAACTACAGGAGAAGAAACCAAAAGACTTGGAGATTAATTTAATTGCTGAAGAAATAAATGCTTTGGATGATAGATTACCAGTGTTGAGAAATCAGCAGAGTAACATTGAAAGAGTCATCAAAGATAGACAAGCGGAAATTGAATTTCAGACTGGTTTGTTTAAAGGGTTTGAAAAATCGATTTATGACAAATTAAACGAAATGAAGAAATTAGATGATAAGATTGAAAAAGTTAATGAAGAAATTAGATCTACTAAGCAAGAAATTTTTGGCGAATTTTGTGAGAAATATGGATTCGTTAATGGTATTGAAGATTATGAAAACTTACATGGTAGTACCTTAAGAATCCGTGCCAAGGAAAGAGCACAATACTCCAAGGCTATTTCGGTGTTGGAAAATAAATTAAAATTTGAAAGAGCTAGATGCACAGAGACAGAAGATCGTCAAAGTAGCATCAATGGTTTGATTATTACTTTGGAAGAAGAAGAATCTGAATTAGCTAGACAAAAGAAAGAATTGGAAAGTATATTGGATATTGCTGAAGCGGAATTTGAAGTTTTGAAAAGTGAAATTACACAATTCGAAAAACAAGTACAATCCAAACTTAAAACATCCAAATCTATTGAAGCTGATCTCAATGATGCTAAACAGGAGACTTCTTCATTTGTTAAAGAAATTACCCAAATGGAAGAAAATTTGTTAAAGATTGATTCTGAAAGAGCCAATGTGTTAAGAAATTGTAAAATTCAAAATATAAACTTACCATTGAATGATGGTGATTTAGATAGTATATCAGTTGGTGAAGATTCTGAAAGTTCAATAAAGGAGGTTTATAAAATCGAACTTGATTATGATCTTCTTGATGAAAAATTCAAGGAAGCATTTAATCATCGATTAGAAGGTGAATTAGAGGTTTCATTACAAGATACAATTAGTGAATTAGAAAAACTTACACCGAATGCCAAAGCAGTTGAACGATTACATGAAGTTGAAAATAAATTGAGAAGTTATGATAAAGATTATAATTCAGCACGTCAAAAGGAAAGACAAATTCTGGAGAAATTTAAGAAAATTCAAGATAATAGATATAATAAATTTATGGGTGCATTTAATCATATATCAGAATGTATTGATTCAATTTATAAAGAATTGACAAAATCAAATATGTCACCATTAGGAGGATCAGCTTATTTAACATTAGAGGATGAGGATACTCCATATGAATCAGGTATTAAATATCATGCTATGCCACCAATGAAACGATTTAGAGATATGGAATTATTATCAGGTGGAGAAAAAACAATGGCTGCATTGGCTTTATTATTTGCTATTCATTCATATCAACCATCACCATTTTTTGTATTAGATGAAATTGATGCTGCTTTAGATAATGCAAATGTTGGAAGAATTGGTAATTATATTAAAAAATATGCTGGACCAAATTTCCAATTTATTGTTATATCTTTAAAAAATTCATTATTTGAAAAATCTGATGCATTAGTTGGTATTTATCGTGAACAACGTGAAAATAGTTCTAAAACTGTTACTTTGGATTTAACAGAATATCCTGATGAGGAAGTTCCTTTAAATAATGCAATTAGTACAAATGTGTAATGTCATATAAATATATAAAATGAAAACATAATGTTATAAACTATACAAAAAAAAAAGTTAAAAAAAATACACCTTTAAATAAAATTAAAGTGAAAAAGAACTAAAATAAAAGCACTAAAATCAAGAACACTAAAAACTAACTAACTAAATAAATAAATAAATAAACAACTAAATCTTCTTAAGTTTGAAAGAATATCAATGGGAATTATATGATTTTTTTTTTTTTTTTTTTTTAATTTGGAGAAATAGAGCCAGGAATAATAGGAGATGAATTGGAGTATAATTGATATTCTTCATTTCTATTATTACCAGTAGTTGGATAACTAAAATAATCAAATAATTCATCATTTAATCCAAGACCAACCAATTCAGATTCATCTAATAAACTATTATTTGTAAGGATTCCTGCAGGAGCAGAAGCTGAACTATATTGATCATCATCATTAAAATTCCAAGAATATTCTGAATTTTTTGTAAAAAACATATTTTCATCAAAAGAATTTGAATGAGTTATTGTACGTGCATGTAGATGTTGTGGATGTTGTTGTTGTTGTTGTTGTTGTTGTTCAGGCACTTTTAAAAAGGGAGAATTGAAATCATCATTATTCATATTATGGGTTTGAGGTTGGTAATCTGGATTAATTGAACTTATTGCTCTTTCAATGGTACATGTTTGACAATAACAAATTAAATAATCTTCTTTATAAATACTCTTGTAAACTTCTGCAGTTATGTTTATATCATTATTCAATAATGAATCTAATCCTTGATTGGTGTTATCATTATCAATTATATAATGACTCGATGAAGTTAAACAATCCTTAAAGTAACCAAACGCACTAAGGTTATGAGTTTTCCACATTAATTCAATATCCAATGTTGGTGTTAATTTATTATTGTTGTTTAAATTTGGATTAGATAACATGGTGAAAAATTTAGCATATCTTGAGCTTGATTCAGATAAAATATGATTGATATTTGGAGAATGAATCCAATTAAGATTATTCATTTTATTATTAAACCTTTCTTGTTTTAAAACAAAATCAACTAAATCATCACCAATTTCAATACCATCATTAACAGTCATACTAATCAAATTAAACTTGGAATAATTTTGTAAAAGTCTACCATGAGGAAGTGAATGTTTATTACATTCTTGTTGAAGTAAATTTATAATTACATCAAGACTCTTGAATCTATTTTCTTTCCAAATTCGATCAAAAATTGTCTTGAATTTTTTACCAGATTTTATAGGGTCCTTAACGATAACCTCCGAAGGGGGAATTTTGAAAGTACCTTGTAATATACCTTGTTTTTTGACATCAGAATATAATTGTAATTTTCTTAATTCAGCATGAGTAATTAAAAATATCCATGAACAATAACAAGATGAATCTTGAACAAGTCTAATATTCTTACTTCTTAATCCAGGGTCACTAAAACCACTAGATCCATTGGATAAAGGAATAGGATCAGATAGTATGTTTTTACAATTTGGACAACATACCCTTACTTCATTATCATCCAAAGAGAATTCACGGATTTCATATTGCAACACTTTATTATTATCAGGATTATTATCTTGCAAGAAACATTTGAGAACTTCCAAATAGTTATGCCTATATTCATAAGGAACTCTAAATTCAAAATCAATGTTATCAATGTATTGACAAACTTTGTGTAATGGGAAGGCAAAATTGGCAAATTGCAACATATTGCATCTAACAAATACATCATAAAAACTTGAAGGGTTTACCAAAAAACTATGCCAAACTAATAAAACATCCAATGGAGGAATGACTTGGGACATAACAGATAAGAATGCCGGATCCTTACTTATATTTAAATCATTATTGTCCTCGTTGTCGTTGTTGTTGTTGTCAAATCTTTGCATAAATTTTTTCAACGCAGTAACAAAAATAATGAAGCGTCTTGCCGCATTAGTTATAAAGCCTCTCCAAAGAATGGTTGGATTACCATTGGAATTACTAAGGATTTTCTTTTTAAGTACGGTAAAGGCTTTAAATAACTTTAAGTGAGCAATTGTTTCATATTCATTAGGCAAATAACTAGCAGGGGATGTTGAGGTAATATCAATAGCTAAACTATCAATAGATGTCAAATAGTAAAAACTCAGAAAGTTTAATACATTGGCATCACGTAATATGTTAATAAATTCATATGACGTTTTTCCACTACCATTAAATGAATAATCACTTTCATCAGTAGGGGAATCGGCTTGTTGTATGATAATGGTTGTGTCAGACATAGCTGGTGATAATGGAGGTGGCTCAGAAACATTGTGATAATCACAATTATTTATATCAAAGTCAATTTCATTTTCAATATGAATCTCTGGAACAATAATATCACTTGGCAATAACTTTGAGTCTAAGTTGAGTAAATTGAATGACTTTTCAATTGGTGACTTTTGAAGCTGAGTAGATGGTGAAGATAACAGCAAGGTCTCATTCATTGTTATAGCCATGATATGGTTCAAAGTGACATAAAAATAGATACAAATAAACAAACTAAAAAAAAAAAAAAAAAAAAAAAAAAAATAGATTTGATAATAATCAATGATCAATGATTCTACCAGCCTCTTTTTATATAATCAAAAGAAAGGGAGAAGGAAGACGAAAACAATTTACAAATGTACATGTGATAAATGGTACAAACAGATAAAATTAAAGTAAAAGCAATTGAACCAAACTAAAGAAAATTGTTAATTTCAACTCCCCCCCCCTCCCCCACAGTAAATGCCATGCATAACCAGTTATTAATTAATCTAGGATCACTTACACACCATTTACATGAACACAGATAATAAAAAAAAGACACACACATTCACACACAACACAACACACATTGCACATAACAAACAGCACAAAATTAAATTATTCATATCCTGCAATGGTACACGACTTTTAAAAAGATCCAATTAAACAGAGAGATACGGGATTGCATGGCTTACATAATCGGTAAATGCAAAATAGCCTAAATCTGTCTTTGTTACTTTCCACTAAAAATTTTAAACAATAGTACCCAATAAAGTTTGTAAATAATTTTAATCTCAACAATAAAACTAGAAAAACTAAAAATCCCTAAAAAGAAATTATATACAGGTTAACTAAAAATTTTCAGAAAGGAGTTAATCACCCTTTTTTTTTTTTCAAATACTGCCCCAACAATTGTTCATTGATTTAGCCGTAGTATTATTGATTCTAAAAAAAAAAAAAATAATTCCCCAACATTCA
The DNA here is from genome assembly GCA_911254575.1 of Candida sanyaensis. Classification (NCBI taxonomy): domain Eukaryota; kingdom Fungi; phylum Ascomycota; class Pichiomycetes; order Serinales; family Debaryomycetaceae; genus Candida; species Candida sanyaensis. Next base: position 1,758,393 of record CAJVQF010000004.1, read on the forward strand.
TTGAGGTTTAGTGGCTACTTAAACTATAGAAGATACATAACTTTAGTGTCTTGTGAATGATAAACCCATACATGAAAACAAAACCACTATATTAGTTTAATTATACTATAAAGTCAACTATTTTTAAAATGAATCTCAATTACATGGTAAGTCTAGGCATACAGGTACCTCCAGCGCCGTATCTGATTTTTCTGTGGTAACGATTCGTATAACCTTACTTGGCTTTCTTTTTTTTTTTAGATTTTTTTTCTTGTCACTATTTCATGAAGACTACGATAATAATACTTAATTTTATTTATATAAAACGTATCCCTTATATATATATACACACACACGCACACCGTGTGGAATAGCTTAACTGAATGTTCATCATTTCGTCAATAGCAAATAAAAAAAAAAAAAAAAAAAATACTTAGACAAGAGAAACAATTGAGTTGTTTAAACAAAACCTTAAATCTTTGTTGTTTTGTGTAATGGAAACTGGTTTACGAAAATTTTTTATTCTGGAAAATTATCTCCTCCTTCTTTCCATTGTTCCCTAATTTGTTATACTGCATATATCATCTTCTAGACGATTTTTATTTTATTTCTTTTGATAAAAAAAAAATAACAAAACAAATAAGAGATTATACTTTCAAAGTTCAACCTTGTTTGTTTGCTGTCTCTAATCTACAAAATAATGTGCTTTGATAATCTTTAAGCCTCGTGCCAATGTCATCGTAATTCAAATGTAAAAGGTTTAAGAGCATATAATCTACTAGCACAATATCATGTGTAAGATAATCGAGTTACAATTCTGTGACATTTTTCATAATTTTCACCAATGTCAAGAGTAACAATAAACTGTACAGGTAAAGGAGATAAGATGTACACATATACGCTAATATAAGGCCATACTTATAATATAGCCAAAGAAAGAAATAGAGCAAAAAACAGGGGATCATACATGTAACTTATCATGGCTTTTTTTTTTTTTTTTTTAGTATCAGCCAAGCTTTATTTTGAATTCAATGTCCATAATTTCAGTTGCTTGACAAAATTCACGTTGTACGCCGTATCCTTGTTGTTCTTTAATTCTATTTTCTTGTCCTTTTCTTTTTATTTTTTTATTTTTGTTTTTGTTTTTATCTTTCTTTTTTTTTTTTTTTTAGCAATGGATACATTTTTTACAATTCTCCATTTAACTTTTTACTTTTCCCCGTTACTTGATGGATCATGATTAGAATATTAACTTCACAACCTTTCAAATTTCTTTTCCACCTTTTCATGATTGACGATAGGACACGGTATTCGTTCATAACCTTAATTACATAGTAAACTTTAAATCATGAAAGGTCAAAAACGCCGTGTTTTCTTCTTGACATGGTGATTAAAGTTTACAACGATGTTCGTTATCTTTTACTTTGAACAAGAGGGGTGTGCTGGGATGATACTTTAAATAAAATGATACAAAACATTGTGTATAGTCTAACGACGTCATAAACAGTGCAGTGCATATAATCATTATTACTTCAGGCCTATTATGTCTGTTCACTATTACAATCTTAAATTCAAATAAGTCATTAGACGTACTAATAATATATGTAAATATGGCGTGCTTCTGTTAGACCAAGTAAATCCGCGCGCCGATAGGAACAAATAGTCCTAACATACACCCAGGGCAACAGTCCCAGGTTTTATCTTTATTTGTTTCTATATTTATATGAATTAATATATACTATATACACTTGTTATTAATAGTTCTTGTGAAAACATCGACCCTGTATGATGGCAATCTTAAGTCATCCTCATCACCACTTCCAAAAAATATTAATAAAATATTATTTTAGATCATTTCAAAAATCATTTACATCGCTGGGGATGATTAGGAAAATAATTACAGTAAAAACACAAATATTATATAATTCCATTATCATTATAATAGCAACTATTCTGTTTAGCGGCAAAGATACATAAATAATACAATGCTTATAAAATATTGGTGCTTTGAGATTATCATTTATTTTTTGATTTTTTTTTTGATTTCGGCACTACGCCACATCGTCCATTACATGCTCATGGTGTGAGCTCTCATTTTTTTTAGTTGCGTAATCTCAGCATTAATAACTACGTATCGGGTATCTCTTTGTACCGCATGTTGTCCAACGTTCTGTTCCTTTCTTTTTTAAATTTTTCTGATTACCCATCGAATCGGCCAAATCAAAAGTATATCCGACTAAGCCAATATGCACAATTGTTTTCTCCAAGTTTTAGATTTACGATATCTTGATTCCACACTTTATCATGATATTATCAATGTCAATTAGACAAAACGCCGTGAAAGTCTAAATATCATTCTTTGCTTCTATGACTGCTATGTTCAAATGATTTCTGATCCTTCTCAAATGTTTTTATCTTTATCTTTATCTTTATCTTTTCTTTTATTTTGTTTTCTTGGTTGGTAAATGTTCGTTTATGCATATACGAATTTAAGCAGTTTTGCCGTGTTTTTCACTCCCTTTTTTTTCACATCTGATTGTGACTGATTCGTTTTTTTTTTTTTTTTTTTTACTGTATTTTACGGCAGGGCGGGATCAATCGATAGTTTGTCCCCGCCGAATCGCAACGGAGAAAAAAAAAAAAAAAATTCATTATCCCAACGCTCTCCCCTCTCTAAAGTTTACCCGGCTTTAATTAGTAGATTGGAGATCAAAGGGAAAAAAATTAAAAGGTCGTTCCTTTAGGCCCAAGAACTCATCTCTAAATATTTTTTTTAGCCCATTACATGCAAAGAAACACTTCTTGGTATTGAAAAATCTCCTCATTTTATGGCTGATTCCCCGCCATATTATTCTTCACATAACTAAACTCAGAGAGAGATATCAAGATTATACGCATATGTACGGTCTACTACGAAGAAATATAATTAATAGTTTATCATTAAACCGCAATCAACTTATCACATGGACAAGATATGCAACAGTTTCAACAATAAAGCCTAATAACAATAATAAACAGGAAAAAATCTCAAAACTCCTAAAACATTTCAAAAAGACAAAGAGGAGAAATGATATTGCCGATCCTACTCATCCAAGTTCAATAACTAATTTAGAAATAAATGAATTTATTAAAGAATATTCTAAAATTAACAAATTACAAATCACATCTAATGAAATTAGAAATTCATTTGAATTAATTAAAAATTTCTTACCTCATCAACGTAAACAAGATCTTATACTTGATAATGTTGTTATAAGAGAAGTCACGTCACAAGGTGAAGGCATAGCCATAGTTCCAAAATCCTTATATGCACAAAACTTTGTTATTGATCATGAAGAAGAAATATTTGGTAAATTTACGGCGTTTTTAATTCCTAAAACAATTATTGGAGATAAAGTCAAAATAAAAGTTAAAATGCATCATGAATATTATGCAGAAGGTGAATTAATTGAAGTTCTAAATTCTAATTTGAAAGGTTCTAGAAGAAATAATGGATTAATTGTTTGTGATCATTTTAATGAATGTAATGGTTGTCAATTACAAATGTTAAGTTACGAAGATCAATTAGAATATAAACAATCCATCATAAAAAGGGCTTATCGCTATTTTTATCCAGAAATTTATAAACAATTAGGTAATGAATTTGGGATGGTTAATGGATCACCATTACAGTATTCTTATAGAACAAAATTAACTCCCCATTTTAGTGTTTCCAAGGGAATAAATGTTAAATTTGGATTTGAAAATGTTAATAATAAAGGGAAATTTGATATGAAGTATTGTCCTATTGCTACTCCAGAAATTAATGAAAAAATTGCTGAAATAAGAAATGAATATTTAGGTAAATCAAGACCATATAGTCAAGTTATGTTAAGGCAAAGTACAAGAATAAATCAAGAAACTGGTGATTTCATCCAAGTCGCATTGGAAGGTCAATATAAAGTAACTACTGAAAAAATTAATGAATTTTTATTTCAATTTGATTCAAATTGTTTTTTCCAAAATAATAATTCCATATTACCCAATGTCTTGGATTATATTAAATATCATGTCAATTTATCAGGAAAACCAATTGATAATGTTATTGATACTTATTGTGGAGTAGGATTTTTTGGTATTGCATTATCTAATTCATTTCAAGATAATACAAAAATTTTTGGTATTGAAATTTCAAATACTTCAATTAAATATGCTAATCATAATGTTAAGATTAATTATTTAGATAAGGATAAAATTAAGTTCATTCAAGGTGATGCCAGTAGTATGTTTAAGAATGAAGATTTTATTCAATCGGGAATTGTCGGGAAAAATAGTGTGGTTATTGTTGATCCATCAAGAAAAGGTTCAAATGAATCCTTTTTGAGACAATTATTGGAATTTGAACCAGAAATTATCGTATATGTTAGTTGTAATGTTTTTACCCAAGCTAGAGATTTAGCAATGTTTGAAAATCTTCAAAAGGATTCCAATGCAAAGTATAGAGTTAGAGATATAATGGGATTTGATTTCTTTCCACAAACCAAACATGTGGAATCTATAGCTATTATAGAAAAAGTGTAAATAGACAGTAAATCGACCTGTATATAAATATAGAGTGTATAAAGACTTCTTTTAATATCTGTCGTCTTCTTCATTATCATCGTCTTCTTCATCTTCTGGGTTAGATTTTAAAAACTCATCAATAATATCAAACATGGCATCAACTCCCCAAGCAACTCTTTGTTTTTGTTTTTTACCAGTGATAATATCACTGGTCTTGACTTTTTCTTGTAAGAAATATTGTAAACCTCTCAATAAAGTATTTTGATCCTTAACTTTCAAAACCCGTTCAACCAAAATTTTATCATCAAATTTTTGTTCAAACATTTCCTTTGATTTTTTCGATTTCTTCAATCCAGCACCAATTGAATTTTGTTGGGATTTCTTAGCAATTTGATCAAGAAAGCTGACTAATAACACTTCTAAAAATAAAACAGTATCATTTGATGCAGTCAAGAAATTAACTGTTCGAAGATTATGTAATGGCATTGTACCTTGTGCTAAAAGAAATCCATAAAATCTTCCTAAATTTAAAATTCGTTTCATTTTAGTTTCTTCATCTTCATCATCATATGTATCAAATCCAAGAAATTCATCGTTGTTATCATCATCGCTATTATTACCAGCATTGCCTCCATCTAATTCTTTAATTAGATCCCACAACATGAATTGGAATGTTTTACGTAATGAATGAGAATCACATAATTTATTAGCCAAGACTCCATAATACGGATTCCATGAAGGTTCCATTGTAGCACAATGAATTAAAACTTTTGGAATCTCACGTTCTTGATTTCTTTTTAATGATAATTTATCTAATTTAGTAACTGCATCAACATAATCATTGGCTGACATTATTGAGACAAAAATAGCACGACGAATATCAGTATTCATTCTTTGTGATTTAGCTAATTCCATCCAATTTGGCTCGGCATTGTCTAATATATCATTCATGGCTAATTCATCAACATCTTTCTTGGAATTAAGTTGATCTTGATTATGTCCCTTCCATGCAGAACCAACTAACCACCATTTACCTCGAGTAGCAACATTATGAATATCATCTAATGAAACTTGAATTGGATCACCAAACTTATTATTATTAATGGTCCCTAAAAATTTTTTTAATCTGATTGATAATTGATGATTACCTTCATTGACAACTTTAAGTTTATTGTTTTTCAATGATGAAATGGTTTCAATAAGGAATTGAGTTCTGGTATTTATTGAATCCCTAGGTAATGAAGAAACTTTATTATTAATCAACAAAACAATCTCCTTTAATGCACTTGGATCATCAGAACGCATTTGATTACCTGAGTTACGAATCAATCTCAACAATAAATCAGCATTATTTTCATCAAGATTATTAATTAAATTTTTAATCATATCATATAATAATTTACATGAAATCAATTGAAATAAATAAACTGATGATAATAACGAAATAATATTGGATGCTTCTTTGGTCTTACTTGCCTGCTTGTTATATTCTTCAAATTTTTCAATAACAGTTTGAATAAAATGAGCACCAAATTCAACCCCTTGCAACCTATAAAGTGCTACAACAACACTTGCATGGAGATAAACAAAAGTATCCAATAATCTCCCCTGTTGAATAATACTATCAAGAATAATATTGGTAATTTCTTCATTTAATGTTTGTCTTGGATGTGACAAAAACAATGTGTTTAAATCATTAACTATGGTACTAATATTAGCTTCAGATAATTTATTAAGTGGACCTTTAATGGATTTTCTCAATCTAAGTGTTTCTTCGGATACTTCATTACCATTATTTGCCTCTAAAGCCATCTTACGACGCAATGCAGGTGGAATATATTTTTGTGGTTGAACAGATTCTGATTCCAAATCATTTGAATCTTCGGCTCCTGGAGCAACATAAGGGTTTTCTTTAACTCTAGGTTCACCATCAGAATCAAGATCTTCATCACCACTAAAACCTTCATCAAATTCTCCTGAGATATCTTCATCATCTTCCATATCATCAGAATAAGCTTGTTCATCTGATTCAAAGTCAAAATCAAGACCATCTAATAAACCTCCAATGATATCATCGTCATCTGTTTTAGAAATTTTTGATTTTTTACCATTTTTAAGGCCCAATTTCTTTGCATAATATTCGATTTCTTCATCGTCTTTATCAAATTGAGACTTAAGATGAGGATCCAACGGATAAATCTCCTCTGATTTATTTGATTTCTTGTTATCTTTTTTATTATTTTTGGCTTCCTTAATTGCTTTTAATTTGGCTAATGGATCTTCTTCTTCTTCAAGTTCTGAAAACTCTTCATCTTCATCAAAATCGTCCTCTCCGCCTTGATCTTCATCTTCTGCTCCATCATCTTCACTACCTAAATCTGATATTTCATCATCTAAATCATCTTCTTTAACAATTCGAATATCTGAACTAGACGCAGTTTTGCTATTCTTTTTCGCCTTCAAAGCACGTAATGCTTCCATAGGATCATCTTCATATTCATCTTCATCTTCAAGTTCGTCTTCTTCTTCATCATCAAATTCTGATAATTCATCCTCATCTTCCAAATCTTCTTCTTTAACAATTCTAATATCATTATCTCCAGATGTTTGTTTCTTACCAGCTTTCAATGCGCTTAAAGCTTCCATCGGATCAATATCTTCCTCTTCTTCTTCTTCTTCATTGAACTCAGATATTTCATCATCATCCAAGTCATCTTCTTTAACAATTCTAATCTCTGAGGTCAATTTCTTACCATTCTTTTTCGCTTTTAGTGCTTTCAATGCCTCCATTGGATCAATCTCTCCTTCTTCTTCTTCTTCTTCTTCTTCTTCTTCTTCTTCTTCCTCTTCAACAAATTCTTCTTCTGATAACTCATCTGAAAGTTCATCATCATCTAAATCATCTTCTTTGATAATTCTTACTTCTGATTGTTTAGAACTACCATTTTTCTTTGCTTTTAATGCACGTAAAGCTTCCATTGGATCTTGTTCATTATCATCTTCAAATTCTTCACTATCAAAATCATCATCTTCTTCTTCTTCTTCTATTAAATCTTCTTCTTTGATTACTTTAATATCCGATTTTTTGTCCTTCTTTGATGATGATTTTGACGTCTTGGATTCTTTTAATTTTCTTAAAGCTTCCAAAGGATCGTCTTCTTTCACAACCTTATTCTTATTCAGATTATTATTGGTCAGACTAGTAATTTGTTGTTTCTTAGTATTTATCACATTAGTATGACTTTGAATCCTCTTTTGCTTCTTTAATTGTCTTTCTTGTTTTCGTTTATCTTTTCTACTTATTGGTTTCCCATCTGATTTTCTTTTTTGACCTCTTTGGTTATTAGAGAATTTGGTGAATCTTTCATCATCATCTTCATCATTATCCTTTGATTTAATTTGCTCTAATAACTGACTTGGCAATCTCATACCATTCTCATCTTTGCCATTCTTAAATTTTGCCATTGTTTCAGAGGATCCCAAAAGTGTGGATGGTAGTAATGTCTTTGCAGTTTGTGAAGATCATCTCCAAATTTTATTTCATTATTTTCTTTTTTTTTTTTTACATCCCATCATCAGGTTGTTTCACGTGACATATCTCGTACAATAATCACCGAAATTTAATTTTTGAGAATTTCTCAATTATGAAGTTGTATATTTCAAGAACCATTTAGTTATATAAAATGTAAAAACTAACAAATAAAAAATGTAAATTTTACAATCCTTGTTGTAATCTTTCACCTAATTTCTTAGAAGCAAAGGATAAAGCATTAAATAAACCTTTTTCACTAATATCAATATTCTTCAAATTAACTCCTTCCAAACCAGCAACAGGAGGATTAGTTACTCTACTAACAATAGTAGCTGGATCATATTCTATTATTATACCATCATCAATAGTTTCATCAATTGCCAAACTTACCATATCAAATTTTTCCAAAATTGTTTGTTTATCAACAGTATTATTCAATAAAATAGTCAATGCTTCAGATAAATTATTCATGGTTGAATAAATCAAACTTTCATTTTCATTCAATGGTGAAACAAAAACAATTAAAATATCATTGGTTTGCTTATATGTAATCAAACGATTATCATATAATAATATATCTTGATTAACTTTGTAAATTTTATCAAACAATGTTTTTTCAAATTTGATTTGTTGTTGTTGAGTTTCAAATTGATGAGGGAATTTTATTGAACTATTGATTGAATCTTCAGGTAATGTTGGTTTATAATATTTGGCAAATAGTCTATTACCTTCATTGTCTAGTATTAGAACGGCAGAAACCGTGTATAAGGAAATATTCAATGACATGTTCTTGTCGTAACCAATAGAGTTCAATTGTTAGCACTTTTTTGATTTCCAGTTGTTGAGATTTTTTTTTTTGATATTTTTTTTTCCTTTGCTTTGTTGTAACACGGTGGTTCGAAAAAAAGAATATAAAAAGGACGCACATTTTTGTTGCATATCGTTTGTGTCGTGTGAACAACAACAAAATGCAGAAATTAAAATAGGGACGGTAGCGAATGCATCTAATTTTAAAAAGCTGTTGAATAAACAGACAGTATAGGTGTACACATTTTGATATATATTAAATAAAAATAAAATATAAGAAGATTAGTTTAAGTTTAAGTTTTAGTTAACTAAGTTCATAACAAATTCATGAACTGACTTATGCATAGGGTTATTGTTGTAGAATTCTTCATTGGCTTTCAAGTCTAAATTCTTCCAACCAAAAATAAAATTAATAAACAACGCAATAAGCAAACCAAGGGCAACAACTAATGGACCGAATGAACTATCTAAATGTTTATCAGATCTTTCCAAGATGATTTTTCTTCTTTCCATAAAAATATAATAAGCCCAAGCACCACTGAAAAGTGTCAAAGCAAAGTAAAAGTATGCTAAATAAGTACTCAATCCTTCAAAGTTTGAATCCTTCGTAGAAGAGTAAATAATAAATGTCAAGGAAGACAACAATGTTGTAACATGTAACCATCTGTTGAAAGTACGTTCATTAGCCAACCAAACTTTTGGTTCAATCTTGATTGGACCCATATTTTTAATCCATTGATCTGGTTTGGTAATACCAGCCGGTAATTCAATCTCTTCATCCTCAGAATCAACATCAGTCAATTTGGAAAATTGATTTGGGAAATTGATTAGTCTAACTAATGGATTTGGCTTTCTAGTTGGTTCTTCTTCATCGTCATCATCTTCATCAAAATCGGAAGATTGGTCGTCAGTAGCCCCATTTTGTGCTTGATCTCCACCTTGAAGAGGTGTTTGTTCGTTTGGAGAAATTGCTTCTTCAATAGTTTCGAAACGTTTGGCATCATCAGCTGCAATCTTGCCATCCTTGGAATACAACAATGATCCAGAAAAGGAAGCAGATCTTGGTTGGAAATTTGATTTCTTATTATTAAGTATCATTGATTTAAACTTAGTCAAGTTTTCGTCGTTGGATAACTCAGAAATACCATCACTATTAAATTTCTGTGGCAACTTAGGCAAATCACTATTAATATCACCTTCTAATTCATTAAACCACATAGGAATATTGTCTAATTTTTCATCTTCCAAAAATAATGCCGCAACACCATGGATAAATTTTGAAAAATTTGGAATTTCCTTCACCAAATAGGACGAGTTGATCAATTCATTAACCCATTGTAACTTTTTGAAATTCTTAGCAGAGGATTTCTTAATCTTGATTTCCATAGTAGAAAATGGAAACTTGACAAATTCACCTTTTCTCAAAAAGTTTTGTGGGGCTTTGGAGTTGTCCAAATCTAAACGATGCCATTGCTTTGGATCTCTAATTGGCAATTGAGAATCAAATGCATCTTCTCTAATAAATGTCAAGTTAGAATCAATAGTTATTCTAATTTTATCGTCACCGGGAATTTGGAAAGCAGTACGGTTGTAAGTAGTTCTCAAAACAGGTTGCAAATGGTTTTCCTTAATAAAATCTAACAATTTCTCGACACTTTTTTCGTCATTTAATTTCACCAATTTCTTTGGGACTTCATGTTGGATAACAAATTGATTGATATATTTCTTTCTCAATTCAATTTTCTCGTCAACAAAAAAGTTAGAATTGGAATCAAACAGCTTTCTTTCCATGGTGATTTTTGGCTTATCATCCAATTTTCCGACCCAACGAATTCTCAAAGTGGAACTATTGTTCAATTTGGTAAGTTTATTGTTATAAAGGTCAAGATGGTTATTGTCAAAATAGATAGCATTGATGGTTTGATCACCGGTGATATGTCTGTGACCAGTTTCTTCTTCATCGTCATCATCGTCGTCGTCATCATCATCACCATTAGTATTCTTAGAATTGTAGATTAAAACAGGAAGGTGACGTAAGATGTTGGCTTTGACTTCGATCAAGTTATCAGGATGGATCCAAAATTTGAAGGATTGGAATTCATTGTTGGATTCTTGTAAAGAAGACATTTTTGAGAGAGAGTTAAGGGAAGCATCAACTTGATAATTATCCCTGAAGAATTGATACAAAGCACCAACTTTGTACAATAATGGGGAAAAGTCTTCTGAATGGAATGGAAGAGCCTTTAATCTAACATTCAAAAGGGGTTTAACGGAATACTCAGGATGGATTCTATCATGCTTTTTGGTGATTTTCAAAAATCCAGTGAAATTGAGACGTTGGAATTTTTCCAAATCTTCGGCCTCGGATAACAAACGATCTAATGTTTTTGCAAATTCATCAGGATTGAATGAGGCATCTGGATTAGTGGTTTGATTTTGCAAGGTATCAAGCTGATCGTTGATTTCTTGAAACTTTTGTTCAACAAAATTAAAGACTTTTTCAAGATTTTCATCCAATGCGGTGACAAATGTTTGTTCATCTTTGGAAGTCCAAGCATTGCTAATTACTCCTTCCTTCAACAATTTCTTCAAATGAGAGTAATCCAAAAAGTTCTTGCTCCACTCTTCATTGTAGTCCATTTTGAAAATGTCCATCTTTTGCTGGAAAAACATTGCTTCCTTAGCTTCTTCGGGTTGTTTGGGTGATGTGGTCTGTGAAGACATGATGTAAAAAAAAAGAAAAAGGTTGACGAATTATACAGATAATAGGGGGTCGGGAATTAGACTTCGGGATTGGGTAGAAAGAATAGAAAGCTAATGATGGTTGGGAAATTAAAATTATTTTTTTCTCTCATTGTTGTATCTAATTAATTTCTCAGGTTACATATTTCCCACGTGCGTATTGTTGTCGCGTGCACGCGGCCATCGACGTGAATTTTACCCTCGAGGTTCATACCAGACTATTAGAAATAGTCACATGTTTTAACCCTCGGAATACAGATCTTCCTATCTTTTGCACTGCACATTGACATTCATAATCGAAGTAACAACCACAAAATTGACCAAAAAAAATTTTCTAGTAGAGTTTAATAAATTTTAGTTGTTTCACTAGCACGTTAAAATGGTTATATTCATGAATCTGATTTCCAAATTGGCACACCATTAAAGAGAAATCATAGGAATTTGATATACGGTTGAGAGATTCTTAAGAAGTTTGCTTTTTGAAGGTCACAGGATTCTATTTTGTTTTTTTTTTCCTTGTTCTATATCAACGAAAGAATATTTGGAAATCAATTAATAGATAACAAGAATACACAAAATTATATTTCATAACTTGAAATGAAAAATTCAAAAAAACGTGGTCGTGCAAATTTGTATTAATTTAATTTAGTTTAATTTAATTTATTTTAATTTAATTTAAATTTACTGTAGTAATATAATAATTTTTAACCCCTGTTAAGTGAGAAGACAGTTTTACTTTTAATTTTGTACAAATTTACAGTGAAAATTGAAAAAGGATTGGAAACGTTGCCATTTGTCGGCTCAACACAGTTAATTATGAAAAATATTCAGGTTACAAAATTCTTGTAAATCTCTAAAAGATACAGTAGTTGAGTTGTTACAGTAAAGAAATACTATACTAGATCTTTGGATTCATTAATTTATGATATCGCTAATGACTATCCAAATTAAACAACTTTATGATTATCATTAATCAGAACGATGGATACCACAACATTAAAATTGTCCTGACTGGTACTATGCCATTTACTTGGTGAAGATATCGCGTCAACCCAAATTTTTTTTTTTTTGATTCTACTGCGAGGCACTCAATGTTCCCTACATCAATCATTATACCAAATGGATAATCCATTGCATTCACATGAACGTTTAGAGTTCGACAATAAAGAAGATGTTAGACTACCTAGTGAAGCTTCTCATTCTTCATCATCATTTGTGTACAATGTGATATCGTATATCAAAACATTAATACTATCTTTATTCATCCCATCACTGAATCAACTGACAGTAGAAGGAGAAGAAGAAGTTGCCCGTGACATAGCTGCAGATAACAACAATACAACTTCAGATTCGGACATAGAAATAGTTGATGTCAGAATTGTAAACGATTACCACTTGCTCAGACAGAACCGTCGGAACAGTTTCTTGGAAGATGGTAACGACGAGAGATATGTATTATCACATCATCCAGATTTAGGACCATCAATTGCACCAACAATGTCATCATTATCATTATCACTATCATCATCTTCTCTGTCGCATCAATATGGTACAGATTTGTCCATAGCCAAACCAATTAGATACACATCTACACCAGTCATAACAGAACAATACGTTACAGTTAAAGAAGAGTCACCCAATCTATTAGACATTCCAAGCTCAGCTCAATATCAACAATCTATTTTAGACTACTATGTACCGACTAAACCAATGTCGCTCCACTCATACTCCTTGATCGACAATTTTATATCCAATTTGTACATTGATAAAATATCATCAGTATACCAACAGAGTCAAGACAAATTACAGGAGTTGATCACCAAGAAAAGACTCGAGTCAACCAGTTTAATCAAACCATTGTCGGCTGACCAGTTGTCACAAGTCGCCAATATATGGAAGACCAGAGCCAAGGTTGTGAACTCAAATTACCAGATTGACATCACTACCCTGGATTTGCAAACTTTGAGAGAACCCAATTGGTTGAACGACAATGTGATCGATTATTATTTCAATTTGATCATGAATGCTCACCCAGACATTTTTGGATGGACAACACATTTCTACACGGCATTAGAAAGCAAGGGATATACGGGAGTGCAGAGATGGGCCAAGAGAAAGAAAGTCAATTTGTTTGAAAAGTCCAAAGTTTTGGTCCCTGTGAACATATCCAACACCCATTGGGCATTAGCAGTTATTGACAATCTTAACAAGACAATCACATACTATGACTCATTGAATAGAGTGGGAAACCCCCGGGCGGTTCAGAATTTGGCGGTGTACATGGATGGAGAAGCCAACAGGTTGAATCAAGAAAAGATCACATATCAGCTAATTCCACACGTGGAGAGCCCGCAACAGAAGAATGGTTCTGATTGTGGTGTGTTTACGTGTACTGCCGCTAGATATATTGCGGGGGACAAGCCATTGGGGTACAGTCAGAATGACATGAAAGTGATTAGAAGAAGAATGGTATACGAGATTCTCGAAAATAAGCTACTAGATTGAATATGTAACAACATAGTACATAAATATAAAATATATATAAAATAAATACAGATATACACAACAGGTAAGTTCAAAACTTTATGCCAAGGAATGATGAGCTTTTTGCGTCAGTTGCAGCTGCAACATCAGCCGCCTTCTTTTCGTAGTCGACAATCTTGGTATTGGACGCTTCGATCTTCTTCGACAAGTAGTCTATTCTTCCATCAACCTTTCCAATCTTGTAAATCTTCTCCAACTCTTCTTCCATCTTCTGGATCTTAGCTGCCTCAACACCGATCAACGCATTGATATAGTCCGTTTCATACAATTTCCAGATATGTTTGTCGTTGATGATATTCTGGAAAGCGGCCTTGAATAATGGTCTACCGGTGGATATCTTCGCCAATACACCCTTGTCACGCTGAAGTGTGATGAGATCGTATTTTTCTAACGTGGTTAACGTCTCCATGGTTTCCTTGTTGGCCTTGAACAACGGCAGTTTCACCAACTCCAAAAAGTTGATGCTCTCAGACTGCGTCAACAACTTCATGATCAACCACACTTGCGCGGAATTCCATGTGCTATCACCAGCACCAAACTTGTGGTGACTACTCAAAAAGAACGTAGTGATCAATTCAGCTGCCTGTGTAATCATCTCATGCACTGCTTGTTGTGGACTCTCGCCCGACTTCAACCGTCTAATGAACGCCTGTAAGTCCAACATTCTACCTCCTAAAGGAGAAAGACAATCATCCAAGGTACTGGTGTCCTTGATCTTGAGAACATCACAAACATATTGCTTGGAACTTGACATCGAGGCATCCGACAACGAAATGTCCTTGAACACTTGGTTAGGCAATGCATCGTTCAAAAGCTGCACAGACCCAATATCAGCAGTCAAAATAATCACATGAGCGATGTTATTCTGAACCAACCCCGATGCCCAGTCTGCAAGCAACGGATAAACAAAATCGTTCAGCTGAACATCAGCACGACGGGCAAACTTATTCAACACAATAATCGGCTTTGATTCTGGTCGCTGCTGCAAAAAGTCCTCTTCACGAAGAACCTCAATCTTCTCGTCTTCCTTCAACCTCTTGTTTCTACGCTCCACACTCTTTACGTACTTCTTGTACTCACTATTGGTAATTTTGCGGATTGCTTGCGTGGCCAACAGGAACATGTTCTTGATCTGCGTCTCCTTGCTTTCACTCAATCCTGACTTCTGTCCCGTCAACCCTTGCACGCCCAAGTCAACGAATCGCGAAACAGAGTTGGTCCACGTGAACACCGGAAAGTATCCGAGTTGGGTGGCCGTGCTGTCAATCAAGTTATTATCTGACCGCGACTTGCCCAACTTGTCACATTCAAGCACCAACACCTTCTTGCTCAACTTGTCGTCTCTGCTCAAAGTGTGATCCAATACAAACTCTTCCTTGCCCGACCCTTGCGGGCCCTTAATCACAATAAACGTGTTGGCGTTCTCCACGATCCACAATTGAAGCTGCTTGGATTTCTCGTACCGTTCGATCCAAAACATACTACTCTCCCGTTGCAAATCACGCATAGATTGACCATCACCAGTTCCATCATCCCCTTCTTCAAGTCCCCCCTCTGGTTTCTCAGAGGTTACTTCATGTATCTGTTGGTCGATGTAATCGTAGCTACTATATGCCCAATCGACAATTGTCTTGTATGGGACGTACAAATACTTAAACCATCTGTTTTGTTTGAACTGTTCTAATTTCTTGCCACTGTGGAGAATCTTGTACTCAATAAACCATTCCCTGATCGGATCAAAAATCAAAACGGCAAACGTGGCCAAAAGTGCAACCAATATTGGAATGGCTATTTTGGTGTGGTTGGAAAGCACATTCATCAAGACATTACTTCTGGGAATTGGAACAAATTGGATATGGAGGACGGTTTTTCCACTGTTTAACAGCATACCCGTAATACAGTGTTTAGCACAAACAGCAGCCGTAATGTTATGAAAGTAGATAAATGCCTCACTTGGTCCCGGCTGGATTTCATTGATCAACCCGTACCGTCTGAATAACACATATAACTCTTCCTCAGTTAACGGGTCTCCTTCAAACTTCACAGAAATCTTTGAACTTGGGAATCTCCTGAGATCCTCAATCCATGGTACACCCTTAACGGAAAACACTTTTGGATATGAGTTCCATACATAATTGAGCAACCTGGTGGCAATGTTGGCATTGGCTCTTGTTTTATCATTCCTGTATACATTCGCCCGGATATCATCAATAAACTTGGTGGCCTCAACATCAGGTGGGTATCTGAACTTGACAAACGCCCCCGAGTCCCTCTTTAACGGAACGAATTCTGTGATTTGTGATCCTGTTGGCAAGGGAGAAGACAACTTCCACACCTTTTCCTTTAGTTTGTCGTCGTCGTATCTGTGGCTCCAGGGAAAGGTGAACCGAGACAAGTATTGAGCTAACCGATTGCGTGACAATGCGAATGGGTAGATATGGTCGTAGTATAACAACACCTCGCTGTGTTTCTTATCAATAACCCCTGTAGTGGATGCGGAATTATCTGATTCAGTGGTGTCTGACTCCTTCTTTAGTTTTTCAAGTTCAGTGGAATAGAACCGTAATTGAAATGCTGGACGTATTAGCGGACGCCACACAATTGGCCGTCTCACCGTCAGTACTATCATAATATGTAGTAGATAAAAGAATAAATGACAGAGAAGAAATAATACAAATATAAGCCTATTTTACTCCGGTTTTCAGATTGCGGAATGTGAGCTGGTTTTTTGTTTTTTTCTTCCTCCCTTCTCTCGCGTCGTCTCTGTTTTGGTTTGCTATAGTGGTCAACTTCTAAGTGCGAAATAACGGATTAAGAGCAATGATTGCTCTGCTGTGTTATGCTATTACTTCCCCCACACAATATAAGATGTCTCAAACTAATTATCAACCAATAATGTAACATTATCAGTCTCAACTCCCATAGTGTATTATAAATTTTCCTGTTAATACTGTAAGAGAAGAAGCCAAATTAGTCGTGAAAATGTCGCTTTAGGCCTCGCTTTGAATCATTATACCACCGAGAAAAAGGTATAAGGATCTTCGAAGAGGCCATAGGTAAAACAAAAAAAAAAGAATACAAGAGATATGATGTTTGGTAGACAATTATGTATATTCAGTTATCGATATACAAACTAGTCTGAAGCTGTTGTTGTTGTTGTTGTTGTTGTTAAACTGTAACAACAGAAAGAAAAAGAAAAAGTATGAGGACTGAAAATTTTTTTTTTCTTTTCTCTCTGGTTCTACGAAACTGATTCTTCTCAATCCATCGGAACAAATATCGTGTTCCTATGTGCACTACCTTGTTTCCTCTTTCTAGGGTTCTATTTACACTGACGTAATAATACACAAAGCTATCTAGTCTACTGCTACACTTGGGATGGAGTCTCGAGTCTTGACAAAGTCAGATGTCCTAAGTGGCCTCACAGGTAAATTGTTCTTGTCGTCTCGACTCAACTTACCGCTCTTGTAATTGTAGTTCTCTTTGATGTATTCTCGTACAGGAATAATGGCAGCTTCACGACACATTTCTCTGAGGTCAGACCCACTGAACCCCCTGGTATTGGCAACAATCGTCTCTAAATCAAAGTCTTGTTTGTCCAACTTGGCATCCTTCAAGATCTTGGTCAATATCGATGTTCTTTGTGATGCATCAGGTTTACCGATTGCAAATGTTTTCGGCATTCTTCTTAAAAACGCTTCGTCAATATCGTTCTTTCTATTGGTTGCACCCAACACCATTATCTGTCCGTTTGACTTTAATCCATCCCACAAGGTCATAAACTCAGCCTTCAACATAGCACTGACTTCGTGGTCCGTGGATGATCTATCCCTCAAGAAGGAGTCAATCTCATCAATGAACACAATACATGGTTGTAACTTGTTGGCCAACGAGAAAATGGCATCCGTAATCTTGTTGGACTCACCGTACCATTTGTCCATAATACTCGACATTCTGATCAGTAAGAAGAACGCCCCACTCTCTTTGGCAATGGCCTTGGCCAACATGGTTTTACCACATCCTGGTGGTCCATAAAACAAAACACCCTTAGGTGACTGGATGAGACTCAGATGTGCCGCAAATAATTCGGGTTCAGTTAATGGCAAGATCACTGCTTCTCTGAGCTCGTCAATGATATCATGTAATCCCCAATATCTTCAAATGTAACAGATATTTCCTCTGGTGTCACTAACGAGTTCAACAACGCCTTCTCGTACTGGTTGAATGAAACTCCCTGTAAATGTGGGTTGCTGGCCTGGATCTTCTTTAGCACCCCACTGCCTTTCTTCTCGCTTTCTTTATTCTTGATGCCGTTGTCCAAGTAGTCGTTGAGTAAGGTATTAACAATATAATACACTGAAAGACCAGCACTGGCCAAGATCACCAAATCACCCAATACTTTCAAGTCGACTTTGAATTTACCAAAATCAATTTTAAATCCGCTAACCATGTTCTGATCGTGTGTTTGTGGTATGAATAATTTATGATTGGGTGGCTATCGAATGCAAATAGCCCGGTTGTTTCTAGTTTCCTGTTTCTATTTTTTTTGCCTGCCCCAGAGCCACCACCAGCAATCAAACAAACAAAAAAATTTGTACGACTAAAAAAGAAAAAAGAATTCCATGTGACTTCTGTGCACAAGTGCACTACTTTTATTCAGTAGTATCCTATTACATCAACACTAGCACTAAACTATCCAGAAATGAGCCTCTCTAGAAATCTGATCAGTGTTCTGAAATATCTGATACGGTGAGACTGAGACGAATCCATTGTTGCTCGTTTCTGGGCCAACTGCGCACGACATCTTAGTTCTTCCTGGGGGATAACTAAACTAATTACAAATCATGCAAGTTTAATAATAACTCCTGGAGTAGCAATAACAAATGATATTGTACCTTGTCGAAAAGAAAGCACTCCACTTTTATTAGATTCCGGTTATAACATACGATGGAGGAATATGGATTAACCTACATACAAAAGGCTACACAAACCCATATATCCCCAATATTATGTTCAATACACGCTAGACTAAAGCCACCACTGTGGGGAGGGCAGGGGAGGGGAGGAAGAGAAACAAAACCAATGTAGTCGGAAAATTTCTAATCTATCCGGAATTCACATTAACTTTGTACTAAATTAGAATATACAAAATAAATCGGAACAATAAAACAACGAACGTTCAGGAAAAAAAATTTTTTTTCTTCAGTTGTTCCGGTGTATAAAGTTATTTTTTTTTTTTTCTCGCAATGATTTTCGTTGAGATCGGAACAACTCACACAGAGCTCCTAATTCCCGGTGATTTAAGAGATTCCCCCATCCCTGTAGGGGGGTTAAATAAATAATATAATATTAATACTCCCCAAATAAAAAAAGAATAAAGAAAAAAAGAAAAATACAATACAATTACAATTACTAGATCAATTGTATCCGAATTTACCCTCCTCCACGCAGCTTGCTGATTTCATCAGAGAACGCTATCCAACAAACATCTCACAAATAAATCGGAGCATTGTTTCTCCGCAACGCATCTGAAAATTACTTTGCTGCGTTGTACACAATCACACAATCAACCAATAGGAATATCCCAGAACCATGCAACGGAACAACTAGCACAAAGCTACTCACTATATCCCCCAGGCGTTCATTAATGTGACTCTGAATTAGATTAATGCAGCTATGTGGAGATACAGTTTACACAAACTGGTCAATTAGTAGAAAAAAAAAACATGCACCAGAAAAAATTTTCCTTTCATTTTGATTGCCAAAGACCACTCATATAGGAGAGTTGGTGTCTATTAGCAGGTAAATGTATACTTCACTTACTGTCATAAATCTAATATCAGGTTGACAAAAGATACCACCACTCCATGGAATCTCGTTTGTATGAGGCTATCGCAAGCATATAACAATATGGTTTGCCCCCACAGGCTCTTCATGTATATTAGCCGTCGATGCAGATAAGAACTAAATAGTAAATTTTTGTCTCAACAAAAATTTTCCGTGCTGCCGCAAAAAAAAAAGAAAAATGTTAACCAAAAATTAGTCCGGCTTAGTTATTCCACTTTTAGTCATTTCACTTCTGAAGAACTGGAGTAAAAAGATAGCAAAAAAATTTTTATTTTGTTTCATTCAATTACGATATCGAGCTATGTTGAAACAAAAACTATAAATAGGGACATGTTTCCCAATAGTCAGAAATTCATTATTTTGTATTCTTCTTTTTTTTTTTTATCCAATACATTATAACAATAATTATTTATAACAACAACAACAACAACAACAAGATGTCTCCTGATTCCATTGAAAAGGCATCTGACATGTTTGCTGAAAGCACTGATTCCTTAAGCAAAGGTGTTAAACCTAAATATGAACACGACGAAGGGTTAGAATTTGGTCAAGATTTTGATTTCGATGGTGAGTTTGCCAAATATGCTGCCATGGGTGAAGCTGAAAAACAATCGGGTACTTTCATGACCAACTTGAAGAGACTTGAATTCCCCCTCCATGTCAACCCAGACAGAATGGTCACTATTCTTGGTATTTTTGCTGCTGCTGCCGGTATTCTTTCTGGTCTTGATCAATCACTTATCAGTGGTGCCCAAATCGGGATGGATGATGCATTGCATTTCAACAGTCACGAAAACTCCTTGGTTTCTTCCTTGATGCCTTTGGGTGCCGTTGCCGGTTCTATTCTCCTTACTCCATTGCAAAAGCTCGGTCGTAAGAACGCGCTTATTGCCTCCTGTGTCATGTATACCATTGGTGCCATCTTGTGTGCTGCTGCTCCTATCCCAAAACACTTGGGTAATGGTAACTACGATAACTCCAGATCCAGAGATGTGATGTACGCCGGTCGTTTCCTTTTGGGTGTTGGTGTTGGTGTCGAAGGTGGTGGTGTCGGTGTCTACATTGCCGAATCTGTTCCTAGTAAGAAGAGAGGGGGTATCACATCTGGTTATCAAATGGCTATTGCGTTAGGTGAAATCATGGGTTATGCTGTTGCTGCCATCTTCTTTGAGGTGCACAGTGGCTGGCGTTACATGCTTGGTTCTTCATTGGTTTTCTCTACTCTTTTGCTTATTGGTCTTTTGTTCTTGCCAGAGTCCCCTCGTTACTTGGCATTCAAGGGTAAGGTCGGAGAAGCCTTCAATGTGTTTGCCAGATTAAGAAACGTCGAAGACAGACATAGCAAAATTGAGTTTGTACAAATGATCCAGGCTGCTGAAGCTGAACGTGAGTTGCGTCTCACCAAGAACAGACTTGGTCCATGGTCCGAATTGTTCACCATTCCAAGAAACCGTCGTGCTTTGGTTTACGGTGTCATGATGATCTCCTTGGGTCAATTGACTGGTATCAACGCTGTCATGTATTATTTGTCCACTTTGATGACCAGAATCGGGTTCACCACCAAAAACGCCGTGTTCATGTCTCTTGTTGGTGGTGGTGCATTGTTCCTTGGTACTATTCCTGCCGTCTTGTATATGGACAGATTTGGTCGTCGTGTTTGGGGTTACAATCTTGTTGGTTTCTTTATCGGGTTGGTCTTGGTTGGTGTGGGTTATTCCATCAACATTGAAACTAATTTGGCAGCTGCTGAAGGTGTGTATCTTACCGGTCTTATTTTATACATGGGTTTCTTTGGTTCCTATGCTTGTTTGACTTGGGTTGTTCCTTCCGAGTCGTTCTCCATTGGTACCAGATCCCAAGGTATGACCATCTGTTCTGCATTGTTGTACTTGTGGGCCTTCACCGTCACATACAACTTTAACCGTATGAAGGTTGCTTTCACATACACTGGTTTGACTATTGGGTTCTATGGTGGTATTGCCTTCCTTGGTTTCTTCTACCAAGTGTTGTTCATGCCAGAAACTAAAGGCAAGACCTTGGAAGAAATCGATGAAATTTTCGAAAAACCTTCAAGACAACTTGTCAAAGAGAATCTTCAAGGATTAAAGAGATTCTGGGGTCGTTAAATAAGCAACAGATTATTTGGTTTTTAACTTTTAGGGGTTGTTCATTTCTTCATTCTTAGTACAATTATTTTATCGTGATTTTTTTGTATAATTTATAAATTGCAGCATATACACACACACACACATATATATATATATATATAGTAGTTATTAGTTCTATGGACATTTCTTTTAACTTTGTTAAATTCTGTACCCTTTTGATAATGTATATATAATTGACAAAGTTTTGATTTCTCATTTATATGAAATTTGAATTGTGTTTGAGCTTGTCAGGAAATTATGACAAGTAAGGAAGGCTCAACCGAAAAAAAAAAAAAAAATCGTACTCAAAATTTTCTTCCAACACCATCAACAAACCATACTATAAACAAAGCAAGCTATAAAACAATGGACGATTCATTTTATTTTGCCCTACTAAAAGTTTCTGTGGCACAGATCTTAAAAGCAAATGGGTTTGATAAATGTAAACCGTCAACTTTGAATGTGGTTACAGATTTGTACTTGAAGGTTTTCCAAGATGCAATAAAAGAAAGTCTCAAGTGTAGTAGGCTAAGAACAAATTCAAATTCACCTGAGATACAGGATGTTACCCAAGCATTAATCAATGTTGGTATTTTTAAGGCTAAAGATCTGTCAAGAATACATGATAAATATTTTGAAGAAAGTAAATATAATACGAAATCTGTGGATTCACTCAAAGAATGGTGTTCTAAAAGTGAACAATTTGCCATTGAGAAGAAATTGAATGAATTACCAAAAAATTTAATCAAGAATTTGATAGAGAAAAGAAAATTAGATATTGATGATGGGGAGTCTGATTTGGCTAAACGTAAGAGAAAACACAAGGAAAGACAAGAATTTTACAATCAATTGAAATTAAATGATGAGCAACAACAGAGTAAAGTCGATGAGGATGAATTAAATGATGACATAATCACAGAGAAAGATAAATTGAATTGGTTTAATTATTTGATTGAAAAAGATCTAAAATTGGGACATGATTTGAAATTCTTAAACACTGATCCAATAATCGTTAAGGAATTTTTAAAATATCAGAACAATTATAAATTTCATCCCATTGATACAAGTGGAAATAAAAAAGAGAAGTATAATAACTGGGACAGGATACAGAACCATTTGAAACATATGAATAAGACAGACCATCTTGTGGGAGAAATCTCGGCAGAAGAAGCAACTATTGCTGAGACTGATAAAGATTTGATAACTCCATTAGCCACATTGAATTCAATATTACCTTATAATCTACAGTATGATGAAAATTTATTGGAGGATGATTTAACCAAGTTTTACAAATCAGAAGAAGAAGAGGAAGAAGAAGAAGAAGAAGAAGAAGCCGAAACGGAAATTCAATCACTACCAATAGAAGACGCACAACTGGATATTCAAGATCATCATTTGCCCCCAGAGATAAATGACCTGATTTTAGGAGAAGAAAATAACTCGCATATACTAATTGATAATGAGGAGTTAGGTGGTGAAAATAGTTTAATTTTTATGTAGTAAGTACGTATGTGTAATAATAGAATATTACTTGCATAAGCTTCGTATAAAATTTCGCAGTCGAGTAAAAAATGAACGTACATTTAGGGCGGGTCGTTCCCCCTCTTCGTCTTTACACCAGGATATTACGAAACATTTAAAACTAATTGAATTGAAAATGAAAATGAAAATGGCTATAAAGTGGGGAGCTTAATTC
Organism: Candida sanyaensis; assembly: GCA_911254575.1. Classification (NCBI taxonomy): domain Eukaryota; kingdom Fungi; phylum Ascomycota; class Pichiomycetes; order Serinales; family Debaryomycetaceae; genus Candida; species Candida sanyaensis. The sequence goes on from CAJVQF010000004.1 coordinate 1,782,229, forward strand.
TTGGCTCAATATTTACTTGTTGTACGTACAGTATTTACACCACAATTTATATCTGAGTGTGTAGTTTCTTTATTTGAGATTATTATTTTTTTTTTTTTTGAATCTTCCCAAACGTTTTAAATGTTTGAAGTCAATGACCTCGACCCGGGATCTATCTGTTCTGTGTACGTTTGTATATGGGTAAACTTGTGTTTTTTTATTTTTTTTTTTTTTCGTTTTTGTTCTACCCCTTGGTTCTATTTTTCATTAGCCATTTAGTGGCAAATATTATCTACTAAAAGTCGCCGAAAATACACCGAAAATTACCTGTATATGATCACCAATAAACTACATGTAAGTCAACATCATATGATGCATAATATCAGATGATTGATATTTTATTTTCTTTGGTTGATAGACTGATTTTATTTTATTATTATATAAGGAATATTTGAATATTTTTATTATTTTCTGATTAACTTTCTAAAATTAATTACTTTGCGCATTCACGCCAACTTCATCGAACGAGAATGTTTTAGTGGAGTCGTGTGCACCAGCCTAATGAGATGTAACCTGAATTTAACCCTTTTTGGAATAAGTCGTTCTGTGGGTGGGGGGATGGGGAGAGCAAGAAAGAAAGAAACTAATTTTACCTTTTTAGGATTGAATGTCGATTTATTTTACTTAATCCTTGTCGCAATTAAATTGATTGAAATTTTTACATGTTTTTAACCTTATTGAAAAGAATAATATTTTCTTGTTTACCCAACAGCAATTATTTTTGGTTGCTAAGATATCCCTTGATTTGTTGATAAGGAGATCCCTTTGATGATAAGGATTAGATGTTTGCTCTGCATCTAAACTTGTGGAAGACACCATTGGACCAAAAATCCTGCAAGTAAAATCAAGGGGAGTGTAATTCATCGCTAATCTCCAAACTGTCTATTCTCTATGTATGTACGTGGATTGAAAGAAATAGTGCATTATCACTAAAAGGAGCTAATTAATGGACAATTAATATTAATAAAAAGGGGGGAAAAACTACTACGACAACGAGGGAATTTTTCTTTTTTTTTTTTTTTCCTTCTCTCTTTCATTGTCGGGGCTTTGGAACAATTGTTTAATGAAAATTTCAATTAACACAAAGCCGTCAAGAAGAAAAAAAAAACAAAAATGAGAGATTTAAAGACGCGTCTTAAATTATTGTTCCCATTATTGTTTAATTAGTTGGGTTAGTTTTTCTTTAGTAGATTGTGTTGTACACTTCTACTGCTACCCCCTTTTAATTTTTACTTGGTTATTTTTTTTTTTATATTAGGGAAGGATCGTTTAAAGTTATGTAATATTTTTAATGAATTCATTACGTGTAATTGTTAATCTTAATCTAGTACCTATGGCACAAACCAACAGAAAAAGCGAAGGCAAATGTAAATGTAAATGTAAATGCAAAAATAGAAAAATAAAAAACAAAAAAACAAAAATAACTTAGTTCTATTTCATCATCAATTTTTGTTTTTTTATTTCTAATACTGCCTCCCCAATTTAATATTTAAAGAATATAGTTTCGCAAGAGTTTCAATTTTTTTTTTTTTTTTTTTTTTTTTTGGTTTTTCAAATACAATTTATATTCCTTTTAATTTTTCTTCGTTCTATTTCCATTTCGATTTATTTTTTTCCTTTTAAATATCAATAGATGGCCATATAGCATATCAACCTCAACAACGAAAAAAACAAGAAGTTAAAGATAAAGAAAAGGAAAAAGAAACATTAAGTTAATTAATTAATTAATTAATTAGTCCAGTCATTTCGTATATTTACACACATTTCCAATTGATACATTAGACAAAAATTCATTTGTTCAATTCATCAACACTACATTATCATATTGTACCTATAAAGACTTTCATATATTGAGTTTTATCTGTTTAGATTTTTATTTCAAATATTCATTGTGTGTCTAGTCAGTTTTATTTCAATCAGCCAGCACATCCGAAATTCCGATCATACACTGAGTTGTCCCCCCGAGCCGTCGAAGTAAATTATTTTTCGCGTCACCCATCGTCACCCATCGTCACCCATCGTCACCAAATTTAATTCAATTGTTTTATTTTTTTTTTTTTTTGTTACATACACTTGCGCATAATACTTTCAATTTAGTGCCAGAAACAGAAAAATACAAAAATTCTAAAGAAAAAGAAAAAGAGAAAGAGAAAAAAATATTACCAAAAGCAACATTGAATCCACTGATAAAGTAAAAATTATTTTCTTAGGATATTACATTTTGCCAAAATATTTAATTGCATCTATTACTTTCGCATTTCCTACACCCATACATAAATACATTTATAGAACATAACGTTGTTTTCCATTATGATTAACAAGAACTTTAATTTACTGCTTAAATTAACGAAGACAGATTTTCAGCCTCCAAGTTTTGGTTCTGGAAACAATTCAAGACCATTCACACCTATTGATCAAACTATGAAAACACCCCTTGAAGCTCCACAACAGCAACAGTTTTTTCCTATAGATCCGCAACAACCAGAAGTTGAAACCAAAGACTTTTCAATTAATCCTTCTGGTAACTCGATATATCAAAATTCTCGGGCTAATGAATCAGACGATATTCTCACTGATATAGATGAACCAAATGGATTTTACAAGAGAAATTTTACCTTATTTTTTACTACTCAATTTGATCAAGTATTGATGACAATCTATTCTAATGTTTTATCAATGCCAACTACAACCCCCTTTCTGGGTAATATTCCTCCAAGTGGATTGGTAAGTCGGGTTGCAAACGAAACAATTAAAGAGTTGATTAAAACCACTTCATCTAACAACGCACCCCTGTATGACCAATTTAATATAATTAATAGAGAATGTCTTAAAAGTCATGAATATCAACCAATCATTTTGCAGTTGATAAGAAAAAGGTTACTAGAATTGTGTCATAGTAGATCAAATTCATGCAATAGACTTCCAGATTCAACTTCAATTCAAGTAAGTGGAACATCCATGAGAAGTTCTTTGTCTAATTTGTCTCTCAATGAAACCAATTTAATGAACTACAATGCATCCAATTCCGGTCCTGTTAATTTGGCAAGATCAAGATCCTCGTCAATTAATTTGAGAAAACAATCCTTGACAAGAAACAATTCAAATAATTGGTTGCATGTGGGTAATATTAACAATTTGCGAGCAACTGGTAATCCCGATTTTAATATCAGTACCGACTCATTACAATCCATGCAAGATTTTGTCCCACAATCAATGATCAGTAGAACCAACAACAGCAACAGCAACAACAGCAACAACAGCAGCAACAACACAACCATCAATAGTTTCAATGTAGCATCCAATATGGGACAATTGAATTCTATGATGATGGATTATCATATCACACCGCCAACTTCACACAAGGGATCTGTTTCTTCAGCTGTCACTCCACTGCATAATATTATTCAGAACTCCACCCCATCTTCCTGTGAATCTGACGACTTTTATTTTTTGCAACGATCAAGGTCATCTTCCCGAGGAAATAATTTGCCTCACGCACTTAATATCAACACCGATATGACCAATCTTCAAACATTGAATTCGTTACAGGGACTTTCTAATGGTAATCCAAGAAGTGCTGGTGGACTTGCATTAGATTCTCCATTCTTATCTGCAACCACTCCAGGTGATGAATATTTTCCAGGATTCCCAATTCCAAACAATACGACCTTTAATAATAATGGTGCTCAATATGTTAATGGTAATGGGATTGTGTCACCATCCACACCAACCGGGTTGCAAAATAGTTTTGATTCTATGTCATCAGGTGAATCTACTAAAATCAATATACCTAATCAATACAGCTTGAGTGAGAAAAAGAGGGATTCTTTGAAAATGAAGCGTGGTATACATTAAGGTAGCAGGATCATCTAAATATGGCAAATTTTTTTTTGTTTTGAGATGAAACTATCCCCTTCAAATTGATGTCACATTTTGGATCGTGACTAAGAATATTTTAATTAATATTACGAGATTTGTCAATATGAGAAGAATGCGGCTGTGTTTTAGAATACAACAACCCTAGTTAATCAAAAAGAAAGTAGAAACTCAAAAGAAAAATAAAACCAAGTGGGGAAATTGATTTCTACCCACCATTGGGCAATAAAAGTTTATTGTTAAGTTCAATTCTCCCGTCTTAAGTATGTTGAATAAATGCATTGCCTCATACTTGATTGATATTACTTTTATTATTATTATTAGTAGTAGTAGTAGTATTATTATATATATATACATGTACATGTACACATATACAGTACAATAGTAAATAGACAGTCTAATGCAATATAAAGATGATACCCGATAATAGTGACTCTTATTTCAAAATTTACAGTAGTTTGATAGAAATTTTTCTTTGTTTTGTTCCGTAGAAGATTCCGTTGATGGAATAGAACCCCGTTAACAGCATCTTTTTTTTAGGTCCTGGGTCACACAAATTTGAATATTTCAGAAAAGCAGGAGTACAGAAATAAGCCAAGAATATATGCAAGGTGCTAATTTGATTCATTAGCCATGTCTTACCTTACACAAAGACTGTGCAAATGTCGCACCAGTAATAAAAAAAAAATGTGAAAGTTTGAACCCCTTTGATAGTAAATGAAAGATTGTTCGATAAAACTATTATGAGGGTAAACTACAATAGGTATTTTTTGTTTTGTAAGTGTTTGCCATTGAATAAAAACATCACATACAACAAAATTTTGGTTGTTCGTTATATTCCTAAAGTAGATTATTCTATATAACACAAAACTATATCCACTTCAATTAAGTTTAACAAAGATTACACTATTTGGGTGTTTGCCCAGCTTCAAAGACAACAAATAGTATTTCTATAGCAACTGAACTCATATTGATAATTAGTTAATTTTTTTTTATCAATATTCTCCTCTAATTGTTGACAAAAGAATTCCAAAACTAAGAAAGGTTGATAGATATTACAATGGAAACGCTTCAAGAGAGTTGGACTTTCAAATTATTAGTTTAAAATCCAACAGAATCTTTATGCTTGTAAAAACAAAGGAAAATAAGGACTCATAAGACATCAAATGGAGCAAGAGATATTTCTGGTCATAAACTATCTTCTTAACGGTTGGCAACAAATAACCATCCAATTGATCGGAGAAAATACTAACGAATAGCCTCAATCAATTGACCTAATCAAAGAAACTTTTTTTGATGGAAATTCTTTAGATACAAATTCAATTGGCCAAAAATATACATCAGAACCAAAAAAAAAAAAAAAAAGCCAAAAACAGACCAATTCTTTACAGGAACAAAAAGTACCTCATCAGAAGCCACATTATATTGATATTTAAAGGGTGTTTATCCTCTCCTGATTAACCAAAAGAATTGAATGGTAATTGAAATATCTGGAAACAAGTCAAAATAATTAAAATTATGTTAACAAATTATTCTAAATAAATGAATAGCAATATAAAATAAACATACAACAGTTAATTTAAATAATTATCAAGTATTGAAACATGAAAACCAAGTGTAAATTGTTGTTTGTTGTTAAAGGAGAAGATACACTATATGGATTTGGATTTTTTTCTTTTTTTTTTTATCAAGTTTTTGCCAAAATTAAAAAAAAAAGTCGAAGGTTTGGAATTTTTGTCTCTTACTGTATGAATTGCTTTGGTAATACACAAAATCAAGTCATGTAAAATATTTTTCGTAAATTTTTCCATATGCACAAAATCGGTCCTTAATGAGAAAGCAGATCTGCTTACATAAGCGCAGTCCGGATGAAGAACGGTTGTAAAAAAAAAAGAATAATGCAAGAAATGACATCATAAGTAAATTAGACCTCAATCTTGTTAAAAAAAACTAATTTTGTTTTATTTTGACTCTGCAAAATTCATCTCCATTATGAATTTATACTATGGAGTCAAAGTCAATTCACAATTGTTAAAAATGAGGAGAAAATGAGGAGATCAAGCTCCCAGTTATTGAAGAAGAAACGTACAATTAGCCGTTGAAGGGGCTGAGTTAATCAACATATCTTTCTAGAAGTATTCAAGATGATTGTTGTCTTTTTAAGATGAAATTTCATATACCATATGCAATGAAAAGGCGGATGTTATACAACAACAAAAAATTCAAATGTTGTACAATAACCTCAAATACTGGGCTTATCGCAATATATTAGTATTAAAACATAGTAAACTAAAGTAAATAAACGATGGTTTAATATTGTACCAAAGATGAAAAATAAATTTAAAACGAATTACATGTACAGATAAACACAATATTATTATTTTTTTATTTCCTAAAAATAAAAAGAAATTATTACACGAATAGTAGTTTTTGATTTTACTTACTGTATATACTGTATGTATTGTATCTGTACTTTCTTTATCTATTAAATGAGCAGAATAGGATTATGAATGAATGACTCACAAAGTAACTGGTATAACTGTTTTGAAAGAAAATTTTTAATTTTTTTTTTTTTTTCTTTTTTTTTTAATTTTAATTTTGTCTCCAATTTTTTTCATTTATTAGCCTTGAATTGACATTGACAATATTGATTGTCATTTTAGTACATATTTTCTTAATTAAAAGCGTCGATTTTTTACGGTCTTTTAATAAATCCTATTATTTGTTGAATTTCTTTTTAATTAATTTGTTTTTTTTTTTATATATATATATTTCTTGATTCCCGTTGATAACCTTCACTTCAATACAGCTCAAGTATCTCAACAAATTATTATCAATTGATAAGTCAATTGACCAATTGATTAAGTGGGGACATGTTATATGCGCCTCTTTCAGTCTGCCATATTTACAAGATGCTATTAATAAACCCAATACATGTACTATGCAATACAGTAGAAATTATCATCCATTTTTAAACTCGATTCTGGTTAGGAAACACAAAAAATGCATACTAATAAATTCTCCACAATTACACAAATATGAATCTAATTTTTCTTTTGTGTTTTTTTTTTTTTTTTTTTTTTTTAATAAAACAATAGGGCAAGCTTCTGAACGGTCAGCCCTTTCAAAGATTTTCGACAAAGAAACTACTGCCTCAACCTCACAGGATTATCTAATCAGCATAATCTATGATCCCCGATAAAAACCTAAGATTACCGAAATCATACATAAAGACTAGAAATTTTCTCCGTTCATATTTTTAATGGATTTCTCTACTATTGGGGATCATCTTTTTCTTTTTCATTTCACTCTCCTTAATTATACCCAACAACAAATGAGTTCCCAGTATAATCAACATAGAAATATGACTATTCATAACTCACCAATTGCCCCTTTAGCTAATGTTTTCAATTCGATCCTTAAATCTGCTAATGCTTCTGACTTTACAAGTAAAAACTATCCCTTTATAGTTGACCATGATAATAGAATACCTAGTGATATACTTCAGTTTTCCGAAAATACCAGATGGTCACCTAACTCAATTGATGCAATTGCTCATTTGAAGTTGCTTAAAGCTATTGGTGTTATGAAAAAAACGGTGATTGAATCACATCCAGACATTGATTCTAAAAAAGTTTGGAAAACTTTCGTAAGTAATGCAGTAAGACGATTTCATGCTTTTGTTACGGCTATCAATAAAAATACGCCTATTCAAGACACTAATGGAGACAGTGAACTTGCACTTTATACTGCTGGTACAAACATAAATAAAGAGTTTATTTCAATGATGGATAACTTGATGCCTCCATTAGATGTCATTATGGTTTGGCATGCCTTTTTATCAACCAATACGAAAGAAGCCTATGGTTCTTTGGTAAGAACAGGATTGTTACAATTTGCTAATTATCCATTACCATTACACAATATTGTTAGATTTATCAATAATAACACTTTTGGGTTTAATGTTCTCAAAAAATATAAAGAAAATTATTTGAAGTTGTTTAAAAAATTTGATGCACCATTTGCTTTAACATATGAAATTAAAGAAATTGAGTTGTACTCGATGACTGTTGATATCTTTTGTCCATTTTGTAAGACTAAACTTGCTGATTCAGTTCCGTTTTCAAATGGTGAAAATACAGGGTTTGTTGATGATAGTTTCCATGCTGTTAATAAAAATCACTGGGTCAAAACTTCTGAATGTTATTGTTTTTGGTTTAAGATTATCACAAAGGATGAATTAAGAAAGTTACAATTATTTACTGATGCCAAAATTACTGGCATTTTGCAAGGCTCATATAAACATTTCTCCCAAGTCATCAGTCCATCAGAACAAAACAATAGAAATACAACCAGACCAAGTATCAAGATTGCTGTTGAAGTGGAAAACTATTGGAATGATCATTATCATCTTGAACAAACAGTCAAGGGGTTGATCGATTCATTGATGTCCAATTTAAGAGATGCTGAGTCAGGTAAATTGTTAATGGAATACTTGAAATTCAATCCAATTGGTATGACAATATCAGATTCGGTTCAATTGGGTTTTGATTTGGTTCAGAGTGTTTTGAAGCAAGAAAGATTTATCTCGAAAATAAATAATATGAATTGGTTGCAATCAGGTAATGTTGATCAATTTTTAAATAAATCTTGTTCAAGATATGCCAACTTTTATACTATGTTGACTAATCCAGACTTGAAGGACATAGCTTTGGTCCCAACTTTAGATATTGATTTGATTTGGCAAACTCATAAATTGGTATTACAAGGATATATTTCAGACTGTTTGCGTTCTCCTAGTCGGTGCCTAATTGACGAGTCCAAACATGAAGGGAGATTGGATAATAGTTTCAACGTTACAATTGATTTGTATAAAAACTTCTTCGGAGAAGATTACAAAATTTGTTACTGTGAAAGTTGTATTTCTGAAAATTTTAAGGTTGCAAAAGTTTCAGCTCATAACGTACCATCAGTGAATACGTTATTTAATCATATTCCAGGTTCATCTGCTGCTACTCCATATGTTTCTTCATCATCTGGACATGTATCACCAAAGAGAAGAAAAGTTGACGGCCCCAACTCTACTTTATACTTGGGAACAAACCAGAATAATGATGCTTTACCTGTAACACCCACGGCACCAATTGAAGAAATTTATGAAGGATTTATCAGTCCTTCTTTCCAAGCAAACACTAATGTTGATTCTACACCTAGTGGTAGTAACCTTGCATCACCAACTACTCCGTTCTCCTCATATATTGATTTTGCTTTTTCCAATGTTAACCAGGTATTTCCTCCTCTTGATTTTGACAAAGCATTTCACCCTCTTGATTTTGACATAGAATTTACTAATCTTGATCCTTCACTTATTTTCATTAGACGTTAATCATTAACCAGTGCTTGCACGCATTTTTTATGTTTTATTTTTATTCTTTTTAATTCCTTTTGTTTAATATTCACTTTTAATTTTTTATTTCGACGTGGATTTTTTTTTTCTTTTTTTTTTCAATTATTAATTATATTGATGGTTATTTAGACGGTTCATACCCTTATTTTTTTATTTCTTTAATTCTTTAGTTTTTTTTTTTTTGAGAATTTTGTATATTATAGATAATAATACAGGCATCCTTAACAAGGAGATTTTAAATTATCCAGATGGTTGCAAAGTTAACCACCTCTCATTCATCCATAAAAATCATCAGGTGATACTTTGATTGATTACTCATCTTTCTAGTTGTGGTGGTGATTCATGAGGTGATTCTTTTATTAGATTAGTAATCAAACTTTGTATGATTATAAGATAAACGACAACAAACGAGATTGACAAAAAAATATGATGTGTGGAGTCCACGCTCTTTGTAACTAAGGAATTCTGTTCTCATTATTTTTTTTTTTTTTTTTATGATACATAACAACAACGCGTATACAATCAATACAACAAGAGAAAAAAAAAAAAAAAAAGTACATCGTTAGGGTTAAATCTTAAATCTCGAGCAATATAAAAACCTAATGATTTATTACTTCATGAGTAAATTTCGAAATACTATTTTTTCTAATTTTTTTTTAAAAAAAGCAATGATATGAGTAGTATCCTTAATTTGAAAAGATTTTTATCTAGACTGTCTAGATATTTTCAACAAGCTTTTATACAAGATGGTTCTATAACAAATACCCTACCGTCTATTGGTTCCCCCACCAATCCAGATCTATCTAATAATCAACTTGAAATAGATATAGATGAAAAGTCCATTATTGAACAGCAACCACTGGAACAAGAAATAGTTAATAAATTAATTCGACTGATGATCTTACCTAAAAATCAACAATCAGAACCGGTATTACAAAATGAACAATTAATAAATATTTATAAATATTGGAAACTTTATCATAGAAATGATCTACCTTTAAGTAATCCTACAAATTATACTCCATTTGAATTTCAATCAATTGAAAATAATGATATTTCATATATCGAAAATCCGAGATTATCTGTGACTAAATTATTAATTTCAGGATGGTGTGAATTAAGAGAATTATATAGAATTTTTGCTGGATCAGTAAGAACTCCACCAACTAAAGCTATGGAAGCAGGTACTAAATTACATTCAAAATTAGAACAAGAAAGTCATACCATGATTGATATACTGGATATTGAAAATTTTATCAAGGCTAATACTGCTGAGATTAAACAAATGTATGATTTAATAGATGAAGATGGGATATTTGACATGGATCCTGTTGATTATTTAGCAAATGATTGGTCAGAATCAATCATTGAAAGATTATATTCTTTAGTTGTATCTTCTGAATCAAGAGAAGTGATTTTACATGGATATTTGAATCTTGAAAAAGAATCATTTATTAAAGATCCTCAAAAACTTGATAATTCATCAAGTATATTGGTTAGTGGTATTGTTGATCAAATTCAATTTGAAAATCCTGATGATATGGATGATCATAAACTTTTTGATAAAATTAAAAAATATGTTGAAACTGATTATAATCAAGTTGATGAAACTCCATTAGTTGACTTATCGAGATTTTTTAATGATGTTAAGAGAATAACTAAAAATTTTCCAGAATTTAAATTGAAATTTACTGATTTGAAAACAAGGATAGGTAAACTGATTCCATCACAAAAATCAGTACTTGATAGTGCTAAATTTCAAACATTTTATTATAGATATTTCTTTGAATTACTTTGTAAAGATGAAGAGTTTGCTTATCGATGTTTGATTGAAAATGCACAAAGAAGAGGGTTTGATGTGGATAAACCATTAAATGCATTGACAACATTTAGAATTTTTCGGAAACATTATCATTTGTTTTATAATGATTTTAAGAAATTGGCAGAAGGAGAACCAATTGGATTTAAATCTTTTGATAATGAACGGAAAAATTCAGATTATGAATTTGGTAAGCTATTTGTATTAAGTGACGAATTTGCACAACAACAACAACAACAACTGTCTGGAGTGTCTGGTCATGAACGGTTCATTTCTAGATTAAATGATTATGATGTTTTATCTTATGATAAACTACTATTGCCATTGTTAAAGACTTGGAAAACTCCACCTACAATAAGATATTTGGCAGCAAGATCAGCTCAATTCTATGGAATTTTTGCCAATAATTTGAGTGATACCACCACTGTTGAATATAGATATTCATTTTCGGGAAAGATTCTTGATACAAGAGTATATGATTATGATTTTGATCAATTGGATAAAGAAACAAAACATGCCAGTCAATTTTGGAATGGTAAAATTGATGCTGAACCAACTGATGATGTACTGAAATGTAAATATTGTGAATTTAATTCGAAATGTGTAATTCCTAAAATTGGTAGAATTTCAAAATCAAGCAATGAATCAATTGGTCCAGAGATAAGAAAGTTTTTAAATGATGTGAAACATCTTCAAAAGGATTGTTAAAACGTAAGGTTTAAAAATATATAATACTTTTTGGTCTTAACCCTTCTGCAAGATGTTTCAATTTGATATTTGGGATTCGTTTACCGATTACATCTAAATGATGGCATGCAACCGGAGATAAAGTCCCAGTAAATAGATACTACATGATAAAATTAAAGAGGTAACCTCTTTAGTAATAAATAAAACTGTATATATTTATATTTGATTGTTGATTGTAGATTGTTTTGTAAAAAGAAAGAGAGCGATGTGAAGGGAAAAATTTTCACGTTTCGCGATTATTTTTTTTTTTTTTTATGATTTAAATACACGTCTGGTATTTGGTAGCACGATAAAGAGCGGCTTCAATTACCAAATATGGGAGAGAGAAAAAAAAACGTTTTAGAAGCCCTAAAAAAGATGAACAAAATTGAAAATTTGCAACTGGTAAATAATGATCAGGACATAATGTTTGAATATAGACGATATAAAACTTGGACAGTATATTTTGTATGTTTTGTCTTCATGGGGATTGAATTTTACAAGAGAAATTCTCAAGGAGTAATTCTTTAAGAAGTTGGTTTTTTCTTTTTTTGGATTTTGGTATTAAAATTTTACAAAATTGCTATGAAAGTGGTTTACAGAGTATACTGTAATACATTCTAATTTGTGATATGTATGACCTAGTAGTTTATTGAAACATGTTACACGGGATTATAATTAACAAAAAGTGCGTAGAAGTAAAATTCAACAATTTTTCAGTTATGCTCTTAAATCCAATTAATCTTCATATCATCAATCTCAAACAACAACAACAACAACAATAAAAGTAATTATAATAATGAGAAAATTTAAGAAATCCTAAAACCGGCCAAAGTGTAGAATTCTTTTTTTTTTTTTTTTGCTTTTTCGTCCTTTGTTCCATGAAAACAAAAAAATATAAATGAGCCCCACAAATCGACCCCCACCCCCACAAAATGTCAGATGTTTTCTCTATATCAAGAAAAAAAAAAGAATTCAAATTTTTATTTTTTTTTTTGGGAAACGTTCGATCTTTTTTTTTTTTGTCATTATCTGATTTGCATTTACATTATACTGTACAACAAAGAGCCCAACCAATGGAAGCACTTTAACGCAATAAGCAAATGTTTTCTAACACCGGGATTCGAATTACTTGTACCCAATATCCTCCATAGAGCCATTGTATGTACTGTATGTTGCCTTTTTTTTTTTTGTTTTTCACAACAAAATGTTATCGTAATTCTTGGATTATACTCCTGCAACTCCGATTCTTGGGGTTTAAGCAATATTTCAGACACTTTTTTATTTATTTATTTTCTTTTTTTCGACCTAGTATTTATTATTTACAGCTTGATGATTGTCGTTGATAAAGTATAGTAATGCACTTCGATGCAGAATATCCACAAATGTCCCACTTTTTCGAAAACTATAGATCTTTGATATACTTGTAGGGTTCTGATTACTATGTTTATAAGGTACACACACACACTTAGAGACAAGTGCATTAGTCACAAAGTCCCTGTGGATAAGTTATCCGAACGAAAGGTAAACAAACATGTAATTCGAATAGAAATACTTCTCCCCCTATTCTTAATAACCGTGTATATATGTTTTGACCCATTTATTTGAATCAGCCATGAAATATATAGAAAAAGAAATAACAATTAATTTGCAGAAAAAAAATATGACGTGTATGTGTATATAGTAAATAAAACTCCGAAGTCATTAAAAGGGGGTGGGGGAGGGGCAAAACGTTGAAACTCCCAAGGTGTATGTACAGTATTATATGTAGAGTATAAAAAGTCGGCTTGAGAATAATCAAGAATGATTCGTCTATACTGTACTGAGTAAAAGTGCACCAACGGATCCACACATTTTTTTTGGAACAAATAAAACCACTATTCGTGTACTATTCAAAAAAACAATGCAGCAAAAGAAAAAATGGGAACTCGGAAATAAAAACAATTCCTAGACATCCATGAGTTTTTTTTTTTGGCTTTTCAGGCTCCGAAAAAATCTGGGGAAATTTCTCAGACACCAATTGGCCAATCAAATTAAAGTATTTTTATTTGGATCAATTAAATTGATTTATTTTTTTTTTCTCTCTCTCTCTCTCTCACTTTCTTGTCCATCGGAGTAATTTAATTTCATTATAAGGGTTGGGCTTGTTACTAGATAAGAACTAATTTTTTTTTTTTTTTAATTGATTTACATGAGAATCTAAGTGGAGGTTTTAAATTTTTAATTTTCATTCACAATTATTTATATATTTATGTATTGATCTTTGGATAGTTTTTTTTTTTTTTTTTAATGTACGGTCATACTGTGAACAGTAAAACTGGGATTTGACGCTAAAACGCACATTGTCCCATGTTAACCAAAAACATTAAAAAAAAAAAAAAAAAAAAAAACTCCGAGGATAAAAAAAAAACGAAAATTTTTTAATTACTTTGTAACCGAGTTTGATAAATTTTGTGGTTTATTATCAATATCATAAATTATGAGGTAATTCACGACACAAAAGTTTCAATGATCTATGGTACATATGAAATTGTAAATTTTAATTGGTTGATTGCTGTGCGCCTGCAGTTCCCTTCGGACATTTTTCTCCATAGTTGTAATTATTCAACGTATAATTTTAATTATTTTCACAAGTGTGTGTACATGCGTGTGTGTGAGAATCAAAATCAGAAACAAAAAAAAAAAAAAAATCATGACGGACACAAAAAAATTTCATAACCAACAACCATTTACATAGGGGAACAAAGGAAATAGTAGAAAATGAAAATTTAACAAAAAAAAAAAATAAAAAAAAAAATTTAGTATAAAATCCCAATTGATTTTCTGTTCCCACAATTTTTCTGAAATATATATTTTAGAGGTTTTTCTCTTTCTTTCTTCATTTTTTTTTTCTATTCTTTAATTCTTTTTTGAATTGTTTGAAAATATCAACTAGTTTTAATCATAATGTCTGCTTTAAGATCAATTCAACGTTCTTCTAACGTTGCCAAATCCACTTTAAGAAACTCAGTCAGAACTTACGCTACTGCTGAACCAGTATGTACTTTTTTTTGTTTTATTTATTTACTTGTTTTCTTTTTAGCAAGTTTTGTTGTAAGCATTATAATTACTAACTTTAGTTGTTTTTTTATTAGACTTTGAAACAAAGATTGGAAGAAATCTTGCCAGCTAAAGCTGAAGAAGTCAAACAATTGAAAAAAGACTATGGTAAAACCGTCATTGGTGAAGTCTTGTTGGAACAAGCCTATGGTGGTATGAGAGGTATCAAAGGTTTAGTCTGGGAAGGTTCCGTCTTGGACCCAATCGAAGGTATCCGTTTCAGAGGTAGAACTATTCCAGATATCCAAAAGGAATTGCCAAAAGCCCCAGGTGGTGAAGAACCATTGCCAGAAGCTCTTTTCTGGTTGTTATTGACTGGTGAAGTTCCAACTGAAGCTCAAACCAGAGCTCTTTCTGAAGAATTTGCTGCTAGATCAGCTTTACCAAAACACGTTGAAGAACTCATTGACAGATCTCCATCTCACTTGCACCCAATGGCTCAATTCTCCATTGCTGTTACTGCTTTAGAATCCGAATCTCAATTTGCTAAAGCTTACGCTAAAGGTGTCCACAAATCCGAATACTGGAAATACACTTACGAAGATTCTATTGAATTATTAGCTAAATTGCCAACCATTGCTGCTAAGATTTACAGAAACGTTTTCCATGACGGTAAATTGCCAGCTGCTATTGACTCCAAATTAGATTACGGTGCTAACTTGGCTAGTTTGTTGGGTTTCGGTGAAAACAAAGAATTTGTCGAATTGATGAGATTGTACCTTACCATCCACTCTGATCACGAAGGTGGTAACGTCTCTGCCCACACCACCCACTTGGTTGGTTCCGCTTTGTCTTCCCCATTCTTGTCCTTGGCTGCCGGTTTGAACGGTTTGGCTGGTCCATTGCACGGTAGAGCTAACCAAGAAGTCTTGGAATGGTTGTTCAAATTGAGAGAAGAATTGAACGGTGACTACTCTAAAGAAGCTATTGAAAAATACTTGTGGGAAACCTTGAATGCTGGTAGAGTTGTTCCAGGTTACGGTCACGCTGTCTTGAGAAAGACCGATCCAAGATACACTGCTCAAAGAGAATTTGCTCTTAAACACATGCCAGATTATGAATTGTTCAAATTGGTTTCCAACATTTACGAAGTTGCTCCAGGTGTCTTGACCAAACACGGTAAGACCAAGAACCCATGGCCAAATGTGGACTCCCACTCTGGTGTCTTGTTACAATACTACGGTTTGACTGAAGAATCTTTCTACACTGTCTTGTTCGGTGTTTCTAGAGCTTTCGGTGTCTTGCCACAATTGATCTTGGACCGTGGTTTGGGTATGCCAATTGAAAGACCAAAATCTTTCTCCACTGAAAAATACATTGAATTGGTTAAAAACATTGGTAAGAACTAAAGAAAGAAATGATGATTAAAAAAAAAAAAACTAATGATATTTTCTCTCTTATTTATTATTTATTAATGGTGTATTTATAGTATTCACTGAATGTTTTTATTCTTTTGATTCTCTTGTTTAAATTCTTTTTTAGATATACATATATATATATATATATATATATATATATATATATATTTATTTTATACATAGTATATCATGAAATAAATGATCATTATTTATTCGTTCACCTTTTGGTACTGTAGTATATAATTTCTGTTGTAGAAAAGTACCCGGGTATTCAATGTCCGAATAAATCGGAATCAAAATGAAATTAAGACCATGCCGTTTTTATGGTTTGTTGCAATTATACACTACTGTAACGCGAATGTGTTGATTCTTAATTTATTTTTTATGCGAAGGAACAATAAAAACTCCGGAAGTTTTTTCTTTTTTTTTTTTTCACGGGGGGAAATTTAAATTCCTTCCGGTTTTTGCGTGGATTATTTTGTCAATTCAGACAACAAATTAATCAATGTAACAAATAGCCACCTCTACCCCCTTGAATCGAATTGAAGTTGGACAAAGTCAATAATCCAACATTTAAATCAGGAGATGTGTACATACAGGTACCTTATCAGATAACTTAATTGCTATCTTCTATACGACAGAGGTTGTTTGATTTTTTGTTTCTGTGTCTCTAAAAATTTATGGTTTTCAAATTTGTATGTGTGTGTATGTGTGTGTGTGTATTTCAATAATTGTCTATTTGTCGTTTATATTGTATATCTAATAATCTCGTTTTCACTCTAAATACTAACATCCCATGTTCTAATAGTTGCATCTAACCCAGAAGTAGCAAAAGTACCCGACTTCTTATCAGAATCAAATTCTATCCAATCCAAACTTGAAATACCCGATGAATGAGCCAATGGGAATTTGATAACTTTGGACGGTCTTTCTACAGAATATAAAAACAACCCACTATCTAATCCACCACTGATCAAATATTTAGAGTCTGAAGTCCATTTGGCATCATATACTCTACTAGTATGGAATGCCCAACGTGTTGAAACAACACTACTATCAGAGCTCTTGAATAGAGTATACTTACCTGCGGAATCGGCAACCGCAAAATATTCTGCATCTGGAGAGACTCTAATTAATGTTGGAGGTGAACGCATTTTTGGGAACTCTTTTGTAGATTTAGTAATTTTATCAGCATTGATTTCATATTCTTCAATAGTATTGGTAGTTGTATTTGTGACCAAAACTTTCAGACCTTCAGAATTGATTGGAGCAACACATGTGGCAGTAAATTTGAACTTTTCTTCTGTAATCAATTCAAGTGAATCCGAGTATAATCGTAATTCAGATTCAAATAAAACAAGTATTCCGGCTGCAATAGAACTCAATTGTTTTGGTTGGGCAGGTAATTTAACTGATTTTGTAACTTTTCCATCTTTCCAAACTTTCAA